>OY754987.1:24538917-24541417 GCA_963576475.1 Molanna angustata
CGAGGGCCGACATGGAATATATTTCCAACTTCGTCCCTATTGAGATATTATAAATTTATAAAAAAAACATTGTTTGACTCCCGACAGGGAAATAATACAATGTTTGCCAAAACAAGCCAAAAATGAAATAATATTTCTTTCGCAGTTCAGAGGTGACATATGTGCGAGAACACTGTCACCCCATGAATAAGACTGTTGCTTTTATTGTTTATACCTAAACCAAAATCTCAATAGATGGCGTTATAAAAACGATGGCATTTCTTCGTTACTTTAACGATGGCGATAGAATAAACAGCTCATTTTCAAAATGTAATAATAATAATAATAATTAATACTTCCTTGCACCCTGCGCAAGTGGCGAGTCTATTGCCGTCTTCCAATTTCTTCCAAACAACCAGTGTTACCAGCCCAGAGAAATTAAAAATTAAATATTAGCGTGAGAAATAAATTGATCCTCTGCTGGGAATCGAACCCAGGGCGCCCGCACAGAAACCGAACGGCTTACCAACTGTGCCACGGCGGTCGGCATCTATCAAACTATCTGTTTCTCTCTATTGAAATATATAGAACTTTAAAATTGCATTGATAAAGGAACTCAATAAGGAGGCATAATTGGTGAACGTTGTGCAAGCGCATAAAGTGTTCACGTAAACCAGCCGTTAACAGGTCGTAAGCCCTGTAGTTGCCTTGAGTTCCTGGTTCTCCCATAATATTCCAACTTCGTCTCTATTGAGATGTTAAAAATGTAAAGGAATAATATATTTGTTGATAATGTGTAAAAAAGGGTATGTAATTGAATAAATAAAA
Organism: Molanna angustata; assembly: GCA_963576475.1. Taxonomy (NCBI): domain Eukaryota; kingdom Metazoa; phylum Arthropoda; class Insecta; order Trichoptera; family Molannidae; genus Molanna; species Molanna angustata. The sequence continues at coordinate 24,539,725 of OY754987.1, forward strand.
TATGTAGTTGTAAAAAGACACGAAATAAAATGAAATATTGTAGGCTTATCTTTGATTTTAGTTGGTAAGTTTAGTGAAAATATTTTGACTTTTTGTCAGCATAACAACAGCTTACCGAGAATGGCGATGTTCCGGCTATGATTCTGTAAAGAAATCTCTCTAGCTGATCTCGTCCATGAAGATATGATAGAGGGAGTGAATAAATAGGGCAGAGATAAGTTAGGAGCTTAACTGAAGCTTACCAGACCGAAAGTGGTCATTAATGTTTGAGGTTTGTTCCTCAATTAGCGCTAAACGATCTCAAACACTCTAAATAATAATAACAACAACGACCTCTTCACATTTAGAGCTAGGTCATTGACAAAAGACATACTTTAGATATATTATACCAACATAATATTATAATAAGTGTATTTTTTTGACAAATTTTAACATCTCAATAGAAACAAAGTTGGAATACTATAGGAGAACCAGGAAATCTAAGCACCTACAGGGCTTACGACCTGTCATCGGCTGGTTTACGTGATCACTTTATGCGCGAGCGCAACGTTCACCAATTACGCTTAATTAAGTTCCGTAATCGATGCAATTTTACAATTGAACATCTTAAGTTTAGTTTGTTGATCGACAATTCTTGTGATAGAACTCCATTGTACATATGTAGATGTGTTATAAATATAAAAAAAATACTTGGTAATATTTCTATTGTATTTATTAGATTATCGACGCGTTTCGTGCGAGGCACATCGTCAGAATTATTCTGACAATGGGCCTTGCACGAAACGCGTCGATAATCCAATAAATACAATAGAACTATTACAAAGTATTTTTTTATATTTATAACATATGAACATCTTACATTAAAAGTGAGCCAATAACAGACGAACATTATTAGCTAAACTAAATTATACACTTGTTAAGATTAGGACAAATTGATAAGGAGATCAAAAGAAGAGTTATGGCAGGAAACAGAGTGAATGGAGCACTTAAACCAGTTATGAATGATCGCAACATATCAAAGGATGCTAAAGTTGCCATTCATAATGCTAATTTAGTGCCATACTTGACGTATGCAAATGAAACCTGGACATTGGACATGGCAGAAGCCACACGAAAGCAGAATAAATGCAGTTGAAATAAGATCTTTAAGAAGAATCTATAATAGAACGATGTATGACAGGGTAAGAAATGAGGACAGAAGGAAAGAATGTAGGATGAAGAAAGATGTAATATTAATAGAATGAGCAATAGAATGAACATATTGAGATGGTTTGGCAACATGGGGAGAATGAATGAGAAACGCCTGACGAAAAAAGCTTAAGGAAGTCCATATTTATTTATTTATTTATTAATAAAAATAGACTCGCCAATTCCAGGATCATGGTCAAAGCGTATCCCGATAGAAACGGGACAAAAGCGCTAAGAGGAAAGAAGAACAATATCATTTTTTTATATCATTATAAATCCACCTCACTAGGCTTTGCCTGTAGCGAGGTGAAATATTTCACAATCACATCAATACATTTATATACAATATTTACATATTATTATATATCCACCTCACTAGGCTTTGCCTGTACCGAGGTGGAATATTTCACAATCACATCAATACATTTATATACAATATTTACATATTATTATATATCCACCTCACTAGGCTTTGCCTGTACCGAGGTGGAATATTTCACAATCA
>OY754987.1:24543917-24634484 GCA_963576475.1 Molanna angustata
AATAGATTCCAAAAAAAAAAAAAAACTTGGTAATCTTTACAACAATTCATCAGCTTAACATTGGGATACAACAAAAACATAAAAAAAAGTTGTACCATTTTTTTCACAAAATCAAGACATTACATCAAGACCTTGCTTTCACTTAAATCTTCCGAATACTTCAGGTACATTATCGTTTCTTTTTATTCTCCACTACTATGGAGTAGTGGAGAGTCATGATTTCACAATTTTTAAGAGTATTTTTTTCACATCGATTTCTCAATGGGTATCATGTAGAGAGTGCATACTTTGAGTTCCGTTGTGATGTTTTTGTGTGTTTGTCGTACACAAATATGAAAAATTATGTCCTCTGTACAGACCAAAATAAAAGGCCGATGTACTAAATATTGATACCATATGCGTGAAGTACATAAACTTAGAGCTGGGGGGCAAGCCTGGTTCAATCGGCGAAATCAAAACCCTCTTGATTACCCATATCATGGATATAATTATTATATGGAGTTCTGCAATATCTATAGATGTCATAGAACTCCATCCGATAATTATATCCATGATATGGGTAATCACTGGGGTTTTGATTTCGCCGATTGAACCAGACTTGCCCCCCAGATTAGTTTTCCATAGGCAACGGTTCATTTTTTCTCAATGTTTCTCTATGATTTCATCTGGCAAAACTGAAAAAATGCTCTCACGACCTGGAAATTTGAGATATTTTAATTTTGTATATACAATACCAATAATCTACAAAAAAACTGCATTCAAAGTTGGTCAACGTTAAAAGAAAAACATACAATCGTTTGAAAAATTATGTTCATAATAATAGATTTTTGTATGAAAAATATATATATATAACAAGAGAATTTTTTTATATTTGGCAATGTTTAGTTATTTGATTTCGTATTGATATTAGAGTGTAATATTAGCAGGGAAGCTTCATTGTGTAGTGGTGAGTCGAAGAAGTGAAACGAAGAATTTCAGCTCTTCATTTGAAGTACAATCAAAAATACTTTTCAATTTTTTTCTTAAAATTTGTATCGAATTTATTTATATCATAAAAAATATTTTTTCATTCGCCCAATCGTTGAATATGTAAGTCACCTCTGGAGTGGCGGAGAGCCCCCCAATACCTAATGAATACCCTCGATGCTGTACAAAGGTGTGCTGTACGTCTGATTGACAACCCATCTTTGACTGATGGGTTGCAATCACTAGACCACAAACTTAAGGTCGGTATTTAAAGTTTCTTTATATTTTTCTACTTCGTTTAGTAGACCTAGTTGGTCTGTTATTCGGAAACTATGCCTCCTGGGATGACGAAGTCCTACTATCCTGGCTACGTGGTCCCTTCAATATCTTCTTCTAGATCTACTCCACCGAACGATGTCCTTTATTAAAGAATGCTGCAATGTCTTAAGTTTATCCACAAAAAAACAGAAATTTTAATACTAAATTCACAAAATCGTACTAGTGATCGCCTAAATAATGTATATAAAGTTCCAATCTGCAATAAGAGATCAACACAAAGACATTCTATGTATGTAGCTCCTAGATCATTCAATATGTCACTAATGTTTCTTAAGTCTCTAAATAATCACTTAGCATTTGTTAATCGTCTCAAGTCACGGCTTATTGATAATGAGAACATGCAGGATTTCCTAACATAATATCTACTCTAGTTAATGTTTATTTATTTTTTCTTTCTATTTTGTTTTATTTTTCTATTGTTTATATTAATATTCTAATTAATGTTATTTGTTTTTCTTTGTTTTATTTTTCTGGTAATTACATTTATACTCTATTTATTGTTTAATTATTTCTATTCTGTTTTATTTTTTTGCTGTTTATATTTTGTTTTGGTTCCTTTGTTTTCTCTTTGTAATGGTTGTATTTTTTGGACCAATATTGTGTATTTGTGTTATGTTTGCATTCTATGTGTTAAGCCTTGTCATCTTTAAATAAATTTATCACTTATCACATGTGCATTGACAAAAAACTGTTTGCATGTAGATAGCACACAATCAACATTTTTTAATTATAATTCTATTAAGGTATATCCACAAACAGGCTAAGCCTTGTGGGATTTTTGGTATATATAATGGATGCATGCAGGCAGCGGCGACTCTATATGAAGTGCGTTGGATCAATTGCACTACCAATTTTTAAATGGTATATTCTAAAAATTAATATTAAAATATGTTTTTAATATATCAGTACGCTTTAATTTATTACTGTTATTTTTCTAAACCAATCGATTATTATATATACCCTCGCATTCGACATCATATAATGAAATCTACCGAAATACAAATATTATCATTATGTAATCGTGATGTATGGCGTGCGATATACATGTTGCACCAAAATTGATTTCTTTAATACAGCGTATGTATGAAGATAAAGAGATGAAATAGCGATACTTGTACTGAACTCATAAAGCAGACTCGTGTAGGCTCGTGCGCTGCACCGAGTTTATCATATCTTAGATGTAATTAGTATGTATACCTCTATCTCGCTCTCTAATTCATTAGCCATTCGTATTGAAAGAGATGAGTATCACGTATACATGACACACAGCCGATTCCGCGCCTAAAATACGAGTGTCACATATTGACACACAACTATAGACCTAATTACTTAGTATAATATTAATAGGTACTTGATTGAAACGAAAATTGTATGAATAATACTCCCATACATTTGTCTTCACGACATCTGTTGATAAATCAGTAAAACAATATTGTAAAATAACAATATTGCTTATAAAAGAGCACTAATACAAATGTATACATAATTATCCTTGTTTGAACTTGATTTTTACCAATCGTCAATATCGGGCGCGGTTTTTATTTTGAATTAAAAAATGATTTGAAAACAAATACTGTTACTTTAATACATTTGTTTAAATATCCTATATTGTATTTATGATTTAAATGCCTATTAATTTATTATTAATTCAGGAAAAAATTGCACTACCAAAAATGATCAAAAATACCATCGACCAGTCGCCACTGCATGTAGGTGTATGTAGATAATGTATATGTATGATAGAATTAATATGTATTTTATACTCTGTACCAAAATTTGTTAAAATAAATAAATCCGATTTCGTTCACCTATAGCAAAAGCATTTATTTGCTTATTTTAGGGAACGTATGAAGATGTATATGTACTTGTTTTACAACAAGGACATATTCATTTAAAGAAAAAAATCCACGTGTTTTCTTTATTTGAACATTGCGAACATGATCATGACCTTAGAACCTTCATTTCCGTTGTCTTTTGGAGCCCCTTGCTTCTTAAAATGTCTGCTCGCATTTCCACAGCATACGTCATGATCGATCTCACGCATGTCTTATATATTCTGATCTTACTACCCCGTATTCAGTAACTATTGTAACTAAAATAGGAACATACTAAAATTGTAGATTTTAGATTTACGGTCTTATTTCAGCGTTATAAAATATCAACTTGGACTAAATGCAATAAGAACGTACCTATATTGGCCACAACATTCTTAAAAGTTACTGAATTAGACGTATTTTCAATAAATATGAAGATGATAAAAATTTCATAATTTGTCTAATTCAGTAACTTTTAAGAATTTTCCGGCCAATATAGGTACCTATATTCCTATTCCATTTAGTCCAAGTTGATATTTTATAACGCTGAAATAAGACCGTAAATCTGATATCTACAATTTTAGTATGTTCCTATTTTAGTTACAATAGTTACTTAATATGGGGTACTGTTAGTACGCATGTGTTTATTTTTCCAGACCAATTTTTTCAGACATCGTAATACGACAGATGCTTTATTAACTTGTTCACGGACTTCAGTAAATAGGTGCAAATCTCTGCTCCGAAGTATTTGAAACTGATTACTTGTTTCACGGGCTTACCATTAACAGTTAGCTTACACCTTGATAGTTGTTTGGATAGTGTGATACGTTTTGTTTTACTTACTGATATAGCCATGTTAACCCTCTGTGATACCTCATAGATTTTTTTAACATTTTCTATATTATTTAATTCGTCATGGTGACTGTTGACTAAAAGGCCCGACCCCAGATGAACGGAGATAAAAGGACAGGAAATGACTTTCATAATCAGATTTTGACCAAATTCAAATGGGACTATTCATGAGATCGTAAGTCTCCAGAATGTGGAAACTTGTTATTGGATGCGTGTGAAATCAATATTTGACATATTATCTGTAAGTTGCCCGAGAAGTAGTAAATAAATAAATAAATAAATATTTATCTTTTTTAAAAACTTCATCATCAAAAGTCTCAACCCTATGGATTGGTTTGCAGAAGAAGTCTACATCTCGCTTTCCACTTCTCTCTATCCTGTGCAGCCCTTTTCAGCTCAACATATGTGGCGCAGTTCATGTCCTCGCACACCTGGGCCAAATATTCCCGTCGGGGGCGCCCCCCTGTGGTTTGTCCCCTCAACCATTCCCTCCATTAGGTCATGTAGGAGTCCCTCGTGGCGCAAGATGTGCCCAATCCAGCGAGCACGTCTCTCGGAGATGGTATTGAGTAGGTGTCTGCCTTCTTCAACTTTGTTGAGAACCTCGGCATTCGTGATGTGGTCCCTCCAGGAAATTCCCAGTATTCTTCTGTAACACCACATCTCGAAAGCCTCAAGTCTACTTCTGTCTCTTTCGGTAAGACGCCATGTCTAACAGCCATACAACAGTATGCTCCACACATATGTTTTTGTGAGTCTCTTACGGAGCTTCAAGTCTAGGTTGTTTGACTCAAGGATCTTCGACTTCTTGTTGAAAGCCAGCCTTGCCTGATGTATTCGGCTGTCAACTTCTTTCCTTGTTCTTCCATCCCAAGAGATCCTACTTCCGAGGTACACGAACTCTTTTGTGTTTTTCAAACTTATTTTTTTTTAAAAATCACATAGTGATTAAGTGATTATTACCTACGTTAATTAATATTTTTTCCAGGTACAATTGTTAAACGCCCTTGAGATGAACACAAAAATGGCGCAATATATAATCTATTTTTTATTATTATTATTATTTCAACTGAACATACTGCGTGTTTTCCTGTGATTTGTTATTAAGTTTTTTTTTTAGCTTCTTTTTTATAGTCGGTTAAAAACTCAAAATATGTTGGTATGCCAGTGACATAGAGCCGGTATTACAGTCGGCCCTCAACTCATTGAGTTTGTTAAACTCAAGATTAATGTTGAGGGGAGATTGAATCCATTTCCGTATTACAGTGCAATAGGACATGTCAGTTACTAAATCTTCAATTAAAGACGTATTTTACTTTTTCTGTGGTTATTTTCTGTCAAATTTTAAATAAACTCAAATAATACGAACTACAAAACGAGACGCTACGACTTGAAAAAGGTACTATTGTTTTATTATCCAACATGGTAAATTTATTTTTTTCACCAAAATATTGCTTTTAAATGCCCATGTTCGTTTCAATATGGATGTCAGTTTGTTTTGTTGTGTGGCGCCACCGTCGATACAACTAACGCCTCTAGTGATAGAACATTGAAACTACACGCGTTGCCTAGCAACGAGTCGAGAAATGACTACTTAATCCGCCAGAAACTTTGACGTATTTGTCGTTTTAGTGACGTATTTGAGGGAAGATTAGGCCTAAACGGACACTGTAATACGCTATATTTTTGTAAAACTTGAGTTTAGCTATTAAACTGAGACTGTAATACCGGCCCATAGTGACAAGTGTTGTGTTTTTGTTTTATTGCTGTTAATTTTCAACTTGAAATTTATTAGGAATTACTTAGTGTATGAGTTATTTTTAGGCTGATTATAAAATGTCATTTTGATACTCAGACACGGGTATGTTCCTAGTGAAGCGGGTGTCGGTCGCAAATAAAAACGAGTGGGTTGTGGCCAACGCTAAACTCCTCACTAACAAGTCACTATAGAGTATTCAAAGTTTCTATAGAAAGTTTTCGGCAATTTTATGAAATGAGTGAGTTTAATTCTTTTATTATTTAAATATATTATTATGAAAAATTGATATTTATTAATAACATTTTATGAACGTGATGTGCCCTTTTAGCAATTTGAAAATAAAAATAACAAATTATTTCGAGTTTCCTGAGCATGGGAGTCACTTTGAAATATTTGACAGTTAAAAAAAGTACACAGCACACACACACAGATACATTGTGATGAAACTTTCAGAATGCAATCCCAGCATGATACTAGTTGATAATCTGCAATAAAAATTACTTTAAAAATTGCGAATTCATAAATCCCCTTGGGGTAGTGAGGAGTAAAAACAATGTTATTTTTCAACCCCTTCTTCATAAGGATTCATATTTTTTTCGTGCAACTCTCCAATAATATCTAAAAATTTAAGTCCTGGCAGCACCGTCCACCGTGCTTGACATTTGTCATTTGACAGATATTATACGCGTTCGTTCTGTCATTTGATTAATTTAAATAATTAATCAGCATAATATTATATTATAACTTTTTATTTTATGTAGCTTCACGGGCAACTAACAGGTACAATGTCAAATAATTATTTTACACGCACCAGTAACAAGCTGCCACATTCTGGAGACTTACGATCTGCTTATGATATTAATCGTCTCACAGAGCCAGACTTAAAACATGGAAATATAAAATACATGGATTTTTACGTATTCTTTTACTATATACATACTATCAACAGTTGGGTGTAATGTGTTATTGAACCGTCTACAAGAATCGGAAGAAAAAAGACTCACACATAGGGTTGCCAGATGGAAATTTGAAAAAGGAGGACAAATAGCACAAAAAAGGAGGATTTTCCTTAAAAAGGAGGACAATGACAAAAAAACGCCATACCTACAGACGCATATCGAAGAATTTTCATCGTCTCATAATTACTTTATTTCTTGATTTTTTTATATCTTCAATGCAGTCGCTATATAACTTGTATAATATAGTTTAGTCACTACTTAAACTATTAACAATGAAACAAGATTTTTTATCATAAATTCACTTCATTTTAAACATCATGTTTCACCAAAACATATTTTTTTTTGTAATAAGTTCTTGGTGCTCTTTTATGAAATATGTATAAAAATCTTTAGTACCTAGACATGTTTTTTAAATTATATTGGATAACAAACAACGCAAAAGGAGGACATACGGTAGGTAAGGGAGGACAATTTGTCGAAAAGGAGGACATGTCCTCCTTTAGGATACCGTCTGGCAACCCTACTCACACATCTACTACACGGGATGCAATTGGGAGATAACACACCATCGGAACTATTAAGAAAAATGAAAAATCTCGCAGGACCAACATTAAACAACGACGCACTCATCAAAAGACTTTGGATAGAGAGACTTCCGCATAGAATTCAAGAAATCATCACAGCAATTAATACTGACGACATCATGATAATCGCAACTACAGCAGACAGAATAATGGAGGTGAACAATAGAGCTGAAATACAATCGATAAATTTACCATCTACATCTTCAATGAATAACCATGCACATAACAATCCAAACACAGTTCAACTTCTTATTGGAATGCAGCAGCAAATTCAAATTTTGACTGACAAAATATTAGGACTAGAACTTCAGCAAAGGCAATCAAGACCATTTTATAATAATCAAGAAAGAGAACGTTCCAGATCAAGATCGTCTAGTAGAAACCGTTATAATAATTATAATAATAATTCTTATCACAACCGACAAAACAATAATCGAAATTATAAAAATAAAAATAATAATAATAAAAATTATATGCCTAATAATAATAATAACAAGTAATTATGAATACATGTAGAATCGTTAAAGATTTTTTAAACGTTAATATTCGGGAATCAGTAGGGTTGTTAGGTAGTATAGAGACCTCCTCAGAGCCTAATCCTTTGATATGTTAAGTATCTGGATGGGTGAACCATTCCCAATTGAAAGCTTGATGATGCGTTTGTTGCATTTTATTTTGCTCTTTTAAATAATTTACAATTTACGCATTGATCTGCTAATTCTTTTGAGGAAGTGTATAATGGTAATAATAATAATTGAGTGTTATTATTTGTAGTGCTTAATTGTTATTAATATCATTAGTAAATCGGCCAGCGCCGTAAAAAATAAAAAAAAAAAAAAAAAAAGGAAGATATATGCATACCACATCAAAAATTTGGAATTAACGCAAGATATTGTCAACTACCCTGCACTTTCAATCTTCCGGAAAACTAAAACTGCGACAGGTGTGCGAGACAACACCGTCGCAAATGAAACATCGTCTCTTCATGCCAGATATAGCCACCGGCGTCAAATACCTAATCGATACTGGTGCTGAGATCAGTATAATACCGAGATATCACAAAAGTGACAAAGCAACGATCTCTACAGACAGCATCATCACTCCAATATACGCCGCAAACGGAACAGTGATACCAACATACGGTCATAAAGTTATAAATTTAAATCTCGGGCTTCGCAGAAATCATAAATGGAAGTTTGTAATAGCCGATGTAACAAAGCCAATTATCGGAGCGGACTTCCTTACAAATTATGATATTTTAGTTGATTTAAAAAGAAAACTGTTAATAGATAAAACAACAGGTATAACAACAAGAGGATTCATGTACAAGACATCAGTCATAGACATAGCAACGGTGCAAGCAACATTAAAATTTAAAACAATTTTACAAAAATATCCGAATCTGACGAGAGCAAACATGACACCAAATGAATCGAAACACAACGTAACACACCACATTCAAACAAGAGGACCGCCTGTCACATCAAAAGTGAGAAGATTAAACCCGATGCAAGTAGAGATAGCAAAAAAAGAGTTTGCATACATGGTCGAGCAAGGCATATGCAGACCCTCAAAGAGCAATTGGTCAAGCCCACTTCACATGGTTAAGAAACCAGATGGAAACTACAGAATGTGTGGAGACTACAGACGACTGAATTCAATTACCAAGCCGGACAAGTATCCGATACCACAACTTCAGGACTTTTCACATAAGCTCCACGGATCAACAATATTCAGCAAAATAGATTTGGCTAGAGCTTATAATCAAGTTAAGATGGAGGAAGAAGACAGACCACCAGAGGAACCAGACACCTATGGACAGAGACTACAAACAATGATGTCAAAAATTCGCCCCATTCCAATCTCAAATCATAGCAGATTAAAAACATTCGTGCACAAGCAGATGAACCATACAAAATACGTCTTTCTAAGAAACGACGCAGTGAGACGCCCTCTTCAGAAACCTTATGATGGACCTTACTTAGTGCAAGAGAGGGATGATAAAACAGCCACTATAAATATCAAGGGAAAAAGTAGAAAAATTTCATTAGATCGTCTAAAACCAGCCTTCTTCCTAAATGAGAGTATGGACCCCTGCGATGAGATGAACAACAGACAAGCCACTTCCCCAGAGCAGAGAAGGATGTCTATTCCGCAGAATAACAACGCCACTACGTCAGAAGCCACTTCATCACAGCAATCACACACAACCACCAGAGCTGGAAGAAGAGTGTACTTCCCTGAAAGATTCACAAGCTACAGATTTTTTTAAGTTAAGTAACTTATATTTTTTTTCTTTTCATATATCTATGAAAATATTTATAATCTATGTAAAATATGTAACACAAAGTGCATTCGTTATAATATAATATAACTGTTTTATTCAATTTGTAGCACCTCACAGTAAAGTGCATTGAATAAAATAATATAATTAATTAAAATCTTGTGTATAATTTAATATGTAAAAATAAGCACTTACAAGCTCATAAGCAATGAGTAATTATTTAAAATCTTGTGAATAATTTAATATGTAAAAATAAGCACTCACAAACTCATAAGTAATGAGTAATTATTTAAGTCTTGTGTATAATTTAATGTGTAAAAAAAAGCACGTACAAACTCATAAGTAATGAGTAATTATTTAAAATTTTGTGTATAATGTAATATGTAAAACTAAGTACTTATAAACTCAGAAGTAAAGAGTAATTAATTTAAATTTTATGTACCTATATGTAAACCAACTCAGAAGTAATGACTAGTTAATTTATTTATTTTTTGATACCAAGGAATGTAATTATAAAGAATTAAAATTGTATTGGAGAACTCATACAGCATGAAAGTATGCTATATTTTTTTCCATTATTATGTCAACATAACAAAGAAACATTTTTATCTAATACCAAAGAAATATTTTTTACCTCATGCCAAAAATAAAAAAAAACTTAATTTTTCCTCATGTCGAATCAACAAATGTTTTAAATTTTTTTTCCATTGTTACAGAATGCTGTAAGGACTATTGGGGAAGCAAGGATATCGTCGAATCGACTGGAAAGGGGGTGATATGGCGCGCGCTAGTGTCTGAATCCGGACGATTCAGCCCTATATAAAGACGCCTCAGATCGGGAGCGGCCATTCGATCTACCCAGTACCAGTTATCGCGGTCGCGCTGTCCTTGCGACCTCATAGTTTTCAATCCGCGTAATCATCGTATATTATTCTAATTTAAAATATAAATATTTATTAAGTCAACTATTTTCAATGTATTAGAGTCACTTATCCAAATAAATTCATGTAAGTAATTGCACCATTATCTTTTGATTTCTGTCATACAATTACCTGTGTTTTACTATAATATTTAATATCTATATGTACGTAGTGCTGTGTTAGGTAAGTACCTACACAGTCATTACAATACCTTCGCTTGGGGATAGGCAAACAGATTGAAATACCTAAAGCCTATATAGACCGGCATAGCCTATCCTGGGTGACCACCAACAGGTTCATCTAACTTGATCGGCAGCACAACCCAGTCCTCGGTAACCAAGATCAGGTAACTTGGTATCCCGAGGGCCCAAAGCCAAACAGGTGAACGAGAGTTCACCTAAACAGGTAAACATGTAAGGAATGCAATCCCGAACGGGATCCCGAAATACCGAGATCCCGCAGACATTTTGCGGGACTAATCTCGGTCGAAAATTTTACGGGATCCCGCTGGACTGGCGAGATTACAGAGAAGCGTAGTTCATACGTGTTACTCTTTGTTGATTCGTTGAGGAAACGGATTTCAGAGCGGCGAACTAACTTGACAGCGGTTTTATTATATACTTACATGATCCATATAAGTACGAAGAAGACAGAAGTCAATTTATTAATGTTGATGACACATTTAGTCTACCTTCAAAAAGTTTAATATGCAAGACAGTCAAAACTATAGTCGAAAGGCTAGAGTACACGGACACGGGTAACAACGCAGAAGCCACTGCTCCTGCTGACGCTGATGATCCTTAGGATGACGACACTCCTCTCGCTAATCTGGAGACATACGCAGCAGCAGCACCAATGTCACTTCAAGACGAACTCAAACTTACTTTGATTAGTATGAAGAGTTCGAGATCAACAGCCCAACAATCTAGATCTGGCAATATGAGCAACATTGAGGTTTTGATCAAGAAGAAAATGAATTATTTCGAGTCCAGTGGAAAGGTACATACCTTCAATTCACTTACAATGCGCAAATGACTATTGTGCCAACCAGCGTGGAATCTGAACGAGCTTTTTCAGCTGCTGGCTACCTTGTGTCCAATATCAGAAGCCGTTTATCAGACGACACAATACTTTAACTTTTTTACGAAGCTATTTCCAAAATAATGTTTAAACTTATGATGCTTATTGTACAAGAATATTGTTTATCGTGTGAACGTTATTATTTAAATTTAATTTGAAATATAAATTTATGTCTCATTTTATTCTTTGCTAATTTATGTCTAACTAAAGGTAAGTATGTTAATAAACCATTTAAAATGTCCCAAAGAACTTGTTTGATTAGGTATAAATTTAAAACTCTAAAAAAAAGGTTGGTAGATCGAGGTATTAATTAGGTCTTTATTATACGATTGATAAGATATCTAAGTCCACCCTGCTGGATCCCGCAAATACCTGGATCCAGCGGTACTAAGATTGTTCAGTCCCGCAAATACCTGGATTGACATCGTCCTGCGGGATTGCATTCCCTAGTTACATGCAACTAATTATACTATGAATTTCAAAGTAATAATGATGATTCATAAAATCAATTAGTAAGGTATCAATATGTTCCTTACAACTCATTATGAGACAAATTAGAAAGGATTAACTAATTTTGTAAAAAAATAGTTAAAATAATTAAGAAAATATTTATTGTTTCTTGGGAAATAAACAAAAGAACATATTGTCATTAAAAACAATAAGAATGCAATAAAATTTCAATGAAAAAGTAAAATGAATCACCTAGTCAGTTGAAAAATGTAGTCAAAATAAAAAGTTTCCATTCTTTTGGCCACTACTGAATATCACGTGTTTGTGTCACCGACACAGTAACAACATAGTTCTCTATAAATAAGGGGGTTTGCTATCTCCATGGCTCTTCAATCTATATGTTGAATGTTGCATCAGAACTTTTATGGAGGATAGCAAGGGTCAGAAATTTATTATTTATTTATTTATATTCACATACACGGCCTCTAAAAATATGGTAAAAATAAAACATAAAACTCGTATTAAACAACACAACAATTAAAAAGAAATACAACACAATAATTCATTAAAATACAAAATCTATCACACAAATCGAAATATTCATAATATGTCCCATTCCGATTCGTCTAAATTTATCCGTCTGAATTTTAGTAGGTATATGAGAAATGTCAAAACGTTGACAATTCCGTAAGTATAGTATTTGAAGGATGTAAAAAGAACGTACTGAGAATGGATGCCAGCAAATCAAAGTTCAAATGGTGTTTCAAAAGAGTGAAAGCAGAACAGCGTACCAAATAAAATTAGAGAACAAATGGCTCAAGCAAGTAGACGAATATGTCTATTTGGGAAGCAACGGAACACCGGAATGGACGGATTGATAAGGAGATCGAAAGAAGAGTTATGGCAGGAAACAGAGGGAATGGAGCACTTAGACCAGTTATGAATGACCGCAACATATCAAAGGATGCTAAAGTTGCCATTGATAACGCTATCTTAGTGCCAACCTTGATGTATGCAAGTGAAACCTGGACATGGCAGAAGTCACATGAAAGCAGAATAAATGCAGTTTAAATGAGATCACTAAGATGAATCTGTAATAGAATTTAAGATGAAGATAGATGTCATTAATAGAATGAAAATGATGATTTCATTTCATTCATTAATTGGCCACATGGGGAGAATGAATGAGGAATGCCTGACGAAGAAAATATACAATGCGCATAGGAATGAAATGAGAAATCAGTGCCGCCCAAGAAAGGGATGGCATGACCATGTGAATGGTATTTTGAAAGACGAAAAGGTTAGAAGCGTGAAGAACAGATAAACATGTATAAGAAGATGTATGAATGTTGACGAGGCGATGATTGTGTGTCAAGATATGTGGCATTCAGTTTTCTCTGTCTACCATGTGAGGATCATGGCATTATGGTATGTATAAGAATCACATACATTAGGTATGAGAAATTTTATAAATATAATAAATTAGACAAATGATTTACTACAAAGAAGACAAATATTGAAAATAATATTTCTATATTGCCCTCATTCAGTATAACAAAAGCTGTTTTCATTCAAATTTTGCTTATGAATGAAAGCATTTCTTTATAAACATTATTCTATTTGTATTTTACAAATATATATATTTAAAGTCACTAAAATTTAATGATTTATTATACACAGACTAATCTCCTGAGCTCGCAGTGCACAGTGACATAGATCTGTAAATGTGTGGGTGCGAGAGAGAGACTGCTCAATAGAGTCTGGTCAATCAAAGAACACTTTTAATATATAATACTAAACATAATATAGGAAAAAAAATTCACTTGATCTCTGAAGTGCTGCTTTAACTAATACCATGAAATATTTCTTTAGCTTTTGTGCATAATTTTAAGACAATTAACCAAAAATTCTAAAAGAAATTTTTCAAAAGCATACTTTGTGAAATATAAATTATATATAGTAATATGAAAGTTTTCTATGCATGACATGTTATGGCTGGTCTGGAAAAATATAGTTGTTTGTTACTCATGATGAACATACACAATATTATGATTTCAAAAGTCAATATAAGTCTATACAAGTTGTTCTAAATTCAAACTTTAGATGGGAAATTAGTAATTGATGAATATTATTTGTTATGTTATTTTTTTATAAACAAAATTTCTTTATGTTACATTGAGAATACATGAATGTAATTCAATGTAAATAATGTCCTTTTTATATATTTTTTAAAACAACATAGTAAAACATCAAGTTTCCCAAGTAGAATAACTGCCGTTGAAATGAGGTCTCTCAGACAAATGTGTAATAAGACGATGTGTGATTAAATAAAAAAAAGTAAGCACAAGAACAGAATGTATGTTGGAAAAGGACGCCACATGCAAGATAAAAATATAATATATGTCCTGAAGTGGTTCGGCCACATAGAAAGAACAGATGAAGAACGGTTGACAAAAAAATTATACATGGCTAAAAGATGCGGAATAAGAGATAGAGTTCGGTCGAGAAAGATTCATTTAAATCCCATGAATGGAATCTGAAGTGTAGATAGTAGGAGAGTGTGCATGAGGCAATGTTTGGATTAAGTGAAGCGAGAAAAGTATATCAGGATAGGAAAGTATGGCGCTCGGTTCTCTCTGCCTACCTCAATATGAACAAGGCATGATAGTATGTATGTAAAAAAACACAAAATATTTATTTGTAACTAGTATATTCCTAGAAAATAAACTCTCATGACGTCCGGTTTCTAAAAAAAACTTATAAAATAAACATTTTCCTAATATTCATATAAGATATTATGAAAAATGATGTAAAAGAGTAAAATTAAATAATAATTTAACATAAACAGAGAAAATTTCACAATAATAATGTTAATATATTACCTTTAGTCAGTATATATTATTATAAGGTCTTTGGTATATACCTAGTCAAAGATGTTCCATACTCAAATTTTGTATGGAAAATTTTCAGCGATTTTATAAAATGAGTTTGTTTATTTATTTTTTTATTTTATTATGAAAAGTTGATATTTCTTTAATGCCATTTTATGAAAGTGATGAGCCTTTTTACCTATTTGAAAATAAAAATTTCAAATTTTAAGTTTCCCGAGCTTGGGGTCACTTTGAAATATTTGACAGTTAAAAAAATTGAGAAGCACTATTCATATATCGTTCAAAATCTAATGGGATCTAAGTGAGCATAAGATATACAAATTTGCAAAATTTGAATAGAATCGAATGAGTACTTTAGTCTATAATCGATAAAGTAAAATGAACACGCCGTACATAGCACATAGCACACACACACAGATACATTGTGATGAAACTTTCAGAATACAATCTCAGCATGATACTAGTTGATAATCTGCAAAAAAAAAAATACCCTTAAAAATTGCGAAATCATAACTCCCCACTATATCACCTTGTGTTAGTGAGGAGTAAAAAACGTAAAGAAAGTAAGGAATACATAAATAAATAATAATAAATCATGGTAAGCATTGTTGATAAACATTCTTTTATCCAAATCAAACCAAAATTATATATGAATAATTCAATGCTATAATTATATCTGAATAATTCATTGTAATCATTTTGAATAGTGTAAACACCGAAATTCCAAAAAGCAGTAAAACTGGCTTATCGAGTTTTGAGAATTTCGTAGATTTGATTAATGTTCGATTTAAATATGCTTTAGTAAAATAATTCAAAATTCCTCCTCATATAATATTTACATAATATATAGGTATAAATTGTTTTACTTCATTAACATACATTATAAAACTGATGCGAAGCAACCATCAGTCAATACTCAATTTGAAAATCTGATGTATGTTTGTACATACATAAGTAATTATTAGATAATTTAAGCGTTGAAATTGTTAAAAAAATATGAATATGTATTTAAACGAGGTATCAGTACACAATCTTTGTGCCAAACTTGACGTATTTAACCGAGACTTGATGCACATGGCAGAAGAAACAGTATAACAAATGCAAAAGATCAAGGCATTAGTTGTGGAAATCTTCGAGGCTTTACCTATATACCCTCTTCTTTGCTGTTTAATTGGGAGAGTGTGGGTTTGTAAGTTTAGGAACCTAATTAATGTACATAAATATATATAATGTAAAATAAACATCTATAACGTATGTGAAAGTTATGACCAGACTATTCTACAAATTCATTAGGTAATTTACTTTTTGTAGGTCATATTTGAAATTCTAGGTTCCAGCGCTGAGAGCCAGCCCACCGCCTTTGAATTTGCCTCTGAATATCTTTTTTTATTACTTATCGGGCAACTGACAGGTACTATGTATGTAAAATATTAATTTAACACGCACCCAATTACAAGTTGCCACATTCTGTAGACTTACGAAATTAACCGTCACACAGGTCCAGACTGAAAACACAATAAAAATGTCTCCTCCGGGAATTCAAACCGGGACCTTTGGATCAGCAGTCAGATACCCAACAACGAAGGCCGAAGGAAGACTTAAAGGTTTCCGGTTAATTTCTTTACACAATCAGGATTATCCATTTTCCCCACTTCCAGAGTACGTAGTTGCAGCAGCCTAGCTTTGTTCTCACTTTTACAATACCCAGACCCTCCCTGGATATTATAATAGTTCTTTATATATTGTATGATTTATAGTTTCCCTGCCGAATCGAATATAGCAGAACTGTCTGTTTCCTTTATAATGGAAAATAAATATTATAAAATAAAAAGTAAATGAGAGAATAGTGCAAAGCTTGAACAATAGACTAGCATTTATAAGGGCCTTATCATTCGTGAAGATCTTCCTGTGAGGAAAATTAATCTTTGCGGAACCAAGATTCCAAAATGTAATCTAACTTTATTATAATATTTCCCACTGCAGAACATACCTCTCCAATTCCACTCCTCGGGTCCAAAGAATCTTTTGACACAACCCACTTGTATTTTTTATTATCAAATTTGCATATTCTTAAAATTTAAATTTCGTTATATCGGAAATTCGTTAAGAATATTTAAGCAAGGTGTCGTCGTTTAGAGAGCTTTTGAATTAACTTTGTGTCTAAATTAACAATGTGTTGTATCTTTTTAATCCCTTCTTTACGGCCTTTTCCCTTATTAAACGAGAATCTTTCTATAATTAGGGTTGACACGCGTCCCTCATATACGGGACTGTCAAAATATTTGATGATCACGGCTCTGCGAGTCCAACTGCGAAAAATTGACGAAATGAATAAGTGCAAAATAGAAGACATCGTAGGTACGGTTGAAGCCGATACAGAATAAAAATTTGGCGAAGATTTGGATAGAGACGTTTTAGAGTCATTGCTACTAGAACTTTCAATAAACTCGATAAAGGAATCAAAAAGACAAAAAAATAGTCATTCCTTTAAAACTAAAATAAAGGAATAGCTATTAGTAAAAGGCTGACACTATGCAGAGGAGAGTATTTACCCATATATGTCTTACTACACCCCTAACCCCTAATATGTCTTACATTTATTATATTTGGTTGTTTTTTTTTTATATTTTGTGTGAGTTCATAATGTGAATCTATTGATGTTTTTAAATAATAATATTGATTTTTTAAAATTATGTTGTACTTTTAAATAATGTTGTTTTCTTTGTTTGTATTTTGTGTTTATATTTATGATATGTAAATTATATTGTTGTATATATTCAAATTGACGATAATGTAATATACCTAACAGCAGCCCCAGAACGGGTAATACCTAGTGCGGCGTTGTTGATCAATTTATATAAATATGCATGTATTGAGTGAAAGAATACATAAATAAAAAAAATAAAAATAAGGATGGGTGGTTACAGGCTCGTGCGTATTGCGATCGATGCAACCCCTTCCGTACAACGTCCTCCTGGAATACAACCCAAGAAATAGAAAGACAGTTGGACTTCATCATCTCAAGACAAATAAATAAGAAGATATCTAAAAAGACGAAGAAGAAGTTCCTCTTGTTACATATCGATTATTCATTTTGTCCCTTTTTCGAAAATTTGAACGAAAGACGGAAATGCGTAGATAATATCAGGTTCATTTCTCTTATATCGCACAGCACGTCGTCCAGCCATCTCAACTGGAGGGATGGAGACGATTTATGGAGAAGACCAGGATCCGCAGCGGACTGTAGTGCCAGTGTTGATGATGATGATGATGTAGATAATATCAATACGAACAACTGCGGCCGAAATAGAGGTGGAAGTAATGATATGTTTTCAAGGTGCCGATGAATTAGGAAGAGAAAGTAAAGGAATACGATGTTCTGCACAGCACCTTATCATCAGCCTCTGATGTTTTGACTGTCAATGTTGAATCAACACTGAACAAGGTATTCAGGTAGATACATTCACATTTATAGTGTACGGAAAAAACTGAAGGAGTTTTGTAAATTTGCCGGTGTTAATGAAATGCATGGTTTTTCTTTAACTACTTATTTAGGTAAACATGTATGCATCAGATGAAATTGATACTCTGGGTTTCGGTGGTGTTGCGATTTGAGCGAAATTTCCCGTATTGGTTCCAAGAAGTTATGGCAGCCCTATCGTCTATAATGTTATTTTGGTATGCCTATAAACATGTTGTTTTTAGTGAAACCCTTTCTTAGAATGGTCGATCCCTTTTCCGATTCCATCCCCTTCCTTCGTTTCTTACCTCCATATCGTATCCCTTAACCATTTGTAAAGATATTATCATTATTCAGTCCTGCGGGTCAAATTCACGTTTCGCCCTAATTGGTTGTTAAATTCAGCGAATTCATTTTGGGGCACATTTTTGATTATTGTTTTGGGAAACTGGGTCATGGATAGTGTTGTTGTATTGTATGGTATTATAGAAGATATTAGAAATTGCTTGGAATAGAAGTCCTAGAATATTGGTTGTTGCCTGCATCACTTTATAAGGGTCTTTACTTCTGATCAATATTAAATGGCTGCTCGATTTTAATCCACTATACCAGCATTCGGCAAAAAAGGGTCTGATGTTATGTTTGGTCCATGCTTTTGTACGGAGTTGAATCGTGGCTCCTCAAAATGTGTAAGTACCATGGACCGCTTCGAAGCATTTGAAATGAGGATACATCTCAGAGTGCTACGAAAACCATGAACTGATATGGTCAGCGTATCAAATGTGCTCCAGAACTGAAAGGAACAAAGAAAGGGGACACTTATAAATTGCTATATCTGATCATTAAGGGAAAAATCGAGAGAAAACTGGATGTCGGCAGTAAGAGAATTTTATGGCTCCGCAATATACGAGAGTATACCGGAATGACTTCGTTTAAGGAGATATACCTACTGTCTAGTGATATCTTACATCGGGGAGGACCTGACAAGATTCTAGCATTTGACCACTACCTGGAGTCATATCAAATACATCTGCACACCTGACGACATTGGTTTTGAAATGTCAAATCGCGTCGGAAATTGTTCAGTTGAAATAGTATATTATGACGGGGATTTTGATTTGATATGTATCTGTTTTGATGTTTTTTGAGGTAGTGGTTAATTAGTTATAAGTACAAAGTATCTTGATTGTGTGCCTACCTAATGTATGTAGAGCGGAAACTATCATCACCCAGTTCATAAGTATATTGTCACTAGATTAGGGTTTCATACATATTTGTGCAGCATTAGCCTACTTATCTACTAGTTGGGCAGCAGCAGTAAGCCACATTGAAATAGCCACGTCTCGGCTATTTCAACAGTTTTAAACCAAGCTGTATTTTCCTTCTTACTCCCACATACTTTGTACTTACATACTTTAAAAGATTAATCGTCGAATGTGTAAAATGTAAGGGACGGTGAATTTCTATAGTACGTAAGCCCACGTTGGTGAATTATTTATCTTCAGAGAAGAACGGATTACCTATTACGGTATTATCAAGAATACCTTTAATAATCATTATTAATCTCTTTTTCTTATTTATAAAGACATTAAATTATCTAACAGCCGACCGATGAATGTAAGAACAGAAACGAATTATGAAGAATTTTAAAAAAATCAAAAAAGAGCACAACCTACTAACCAATTTATCTTCCATTCTCAGGTATGTTTATTCCTTATCATTTGTGTATTTGTGGTTCATTTTTATAAATATTTTTTCTATGACTAGTTGCATGTAACACATGAGATCCAACTGTCAATGACTATAATATGTATAATTGAAGAATACGTACCAAACTATAAACACTTAAAAAAAAATTATAAACATTTTAAGATATTTTGTTTTCTACATATGTAAAACATGTAGGTATGTATGTCAAACATACATGTATGAAAACAGGATGATGGTATGTATGTATACTTGGAGATATAGTATCAAACTATTGAGTCCCCGTAGGTATTGTGTAGTGTATAATGCCTTGTTGTTAATAATTTGTTGAGGTATTTCAGCTTTTTTCGTAATTTTAAAAACTTTGGAAATATAGGCAACACTAAAGAACATTAAACACATAAATTTGTCATAAAAAAAATATTTTTCTTAATAAAAAATGTTTGAGAAACTCTGGAATTTTTTTGAAAAATTAAAATTTGAGATTTTGTTTTTGTCTATATTCATACCAATTTTCAGCGTTCTAGAATTTATGGTTTTTTGAGATATATGGAAAAATAAAGTAAAAATTCAAAAGTTGATAACCCCTGACAAAAAAAAAAATTCTGAGGGGTTATCAACTTTAAGGGGTTATCAAAATTCTGAGTATAAAAGTTTTGTAGGCCTACTATGTACTTTTAAAATTTTGCTGAAATGTTGGGCTCTGTAAATTGAGCGGATCAAAAGTTAATAGGGGACACACACACACACAGACAGACAGACAGACAGACACACACACACACACACACACACACACACACACACACACACACACACACACACACACACACACACACACACACACACAGACACACTAAATGTTCTACTCCGAATTCTGAGTAAATCCATATATGGAACATATATGCTGCGAAGCCTCTAAGTTGGTGTTTTTTGACTTCAAAGTTGGAAAAGTCGTGAAAAAAGTACACCCTGCATACAATTCTCATGTATCCTGGTTTGAAACATTGTCGATATGTTAAGAGAATAAAAGTTCTCTTGAACAAATCGACAGTTGGAAAATGTTCCTTCATACACGCGTCTTGGATTTAAACTGCCTCTTCCTTCAATAGAATTTCATTCTCTTGAACGAATCGACAGTTGGATTATAAATTTCAATGTTTGTATGTATCATGTATCTAAGTAGGTACCTATGCTATGCGCTCCTAAACCATTCACCCGATTGCAATGGAACTTTCGTAAATTGTCGAGCGAATGCCCGGGATGGTTTCTAGATTATAACATTTTTATTCTTCTTCATCGGGTATTAGGTCATTTTACCTATGAAAGTGGACTATCCTGGGAGAAGAAGGTCCATTTTTCCTTCCATCTCTTCGCAGGTTTCTGGATTAAAACTTTTTTTTTCTTCTTCTTCTTCGTGTATTTGGTCATTTTACCTATGAAGGTGGAGTATCCTGGGAAAAGAAGGCCCTACTGTCCTTTCATCTCTTCCCAGGTCTTCCAGGATGGTTTCTGGATTTAAACTTTTTCTTAACCTACTGAAGGGACGAAAGGTAATGAAGGGAAGGGAGGTACTAGACGTAGAGGGCTTGAAAGGACTTAAATTTGCACACATATATATATTGAACATCTAAAATATCTTACAAATCCTGTAAAAATATATTTATTTTAGTTATGTATTCTTAATGATATACCCTCAATATCTAACCTTTGACTAAATGCTTTATGAGTACTAACTCCAGAACGCCTAGTGATATAGTAAAATTTCAATATTTTTACTATGTATACTTTTTATGAAATGTACTGTATTGAAATATGTAAATAATAAAAAAAATCCCCACTATATCCTCATGGGGTAATGAGGAGTATAAATATATCGTTTGGTGAACTTTATGTAGGAATGTATGACAGAAGAAGTTCCTCCTGATATTATGAGATCCATTTTTATGCGATATCATTTTACTCTACTTTGACCTTTAGAATAATTAAAAATAAATATCATTTATTGGTGTTGTTACCTGAAAATGATTGTTCCAAGTAAGCGGGAAAGTTATGTAGGTAGTTACCAAATAATAACTGTTTAAGGTGTTATGTGTAGTTAATTTCCTTTATAGTCACTTGGAACAAGGGTTGGGTAATAAAAATAAAACACTTTTCCCACTGGACTAGGTTGCCTTCAAATTAAATTACCGCCGACGGATACACAACAATACTAATATTATTATTATTATTATGTGTGCGAGCAGACCAATTATATTTTTTATTAACATCCCATAAAGTTACCTCCAATGTTCTTTTTTTATATTGAAGATAGGAAAAAGATCTTGAGATTCTTGACTGTAGGTTTAGAGACAAGGATATTGGAATATCAGAAGTTTTTAATCTGTCGATTGACGTGGCTTCCAAACTGTAGAATTCTATAATAACTTTGATAAATATAAACAGATAGGTATTTATTCCACAACGAATTTATTTAACTTCCGACGACCGTTTCGGCTTACAAGGCCATAATCAACTAATGTTGAGTATGCAGTTTTCATTTGTTTTATACAAACTATACAATATGGATAGAATAGGTAAATAGATAAAAGTAAAATACATTAGAAATATTATTAGAAATACCCAGAAGAATCGGACTAGGTTGGGCAGCCTTTGGGAAACTTAAACATGTCCTAAAAAACAGAGATATTCCCACATGTCTGAAAAGAAAAGTGTTTGAAATATGTATTCTGCCTGTGCTTACGTATGGTCTGTAAACTATCACGCTAACTGCGAGGACCATACATAAGCTAAAATGCACTCAGAGATCCACGGAAAGGCAAATGATAGGCGTAAGTCTAAGAGATTAAATTATAAATGAAGAAATCAGACGCCAGACAAAAGTTGTTGATGTCATGGATCGAGTTGCAAAACTTAAACGGCAATGGGCAGGTCATGTTGCCAGACAGGGTACGGACAGATGGGCACCCAAAATTCAAAATTGGAGACCATGGGATATGAAAAGGGGAATAGGCCGGCCCCAGAAAAGGTGGGCCGATGATATTATCCCTGTCGCTGGAAGCAGATGGGTTCAAAAAGCCCAAAAAAAAGACGAGTGGAAGCTTTTAGAAGAGGCCTACATCCAGCAGTGGAGAGATGGCTGAGAAAGAAGAAGAAGAAGAAAATGCATTAGATGAGTCGATGGCAGAGCGGTTAGCGCGCTGGGCTAGTAATCCAGTGGTCGCGAGTTCGAGTCCTGCCTCGACCGATTTCGATCACCTAAAAAAAAAAAAAAAAGCACAAGCATTAATGCTTAATTTAGGGAATGTAGGAAGATGTATAATGTACTTGTTTAACAAGGACATATTCACTTTTTGTAAAAGAAAAAAACAAAAAAAATATTGCTAATGTAGGTACTTGTAGGACCCTTTACATCCTTCTAGCACTAAATTTTTCTTTTCTTTTTTTTCCCGAATTTCTTATTTTGTATACATATTTTTTGTTTCTCTATATTCTTTATTTTTTTATTTACTCTTTCATATGCTATATATGTACTCTGTTAAACCACGATTTCATGTTATTGTCAATGTATTATATCAATTAAAAAAACACGAACAAAAAAAATATTAAAAAAACACGAACCGATTATTATTATTAAACCAAAAAACAAGGATCAAAAGACTATTGAAACTCAGGAAGAAATTAAAAGTAACTTTGATCCTATCGATATTGGTGTCACTGGAATGAGGCAGTCAAAACAAGGAGCAATCGTAATACAATGCAAAAATGCAGAAGGGACCAAAAAGATACAAGAAGAAGTATTTTCTAAGCTTGGTGACAGGTATAATGTTACCTTACCTAAACCAAAAATACCAACAGTAAAAATTATTGGACTTACGGAGAAATACACAGCAGAAGAAATAGAACATAAAATTAGAGCACAAAATGATTACATAGAAAAGGAGAATTCTAAAATATCAGTGACTTATATAAAGGAAAATAAGAGGAGCGGAGGTCAAATAAATTACACCGTATTTTTAGCAGTTGATGGAAAAACACATACAAGAATGTTAAATGAAGCGAAAGTTAATATTGGCTGGAACAAATGTGCAATTTATGACCACTTATCTCTATTGAGATGCTTTAATTGTAATGGTTATAGACATAAAGCTCAAGACTGCAGAAATAAAAAATCGTGTTCTAGATGTGCTAATGCACACGATATATCGGAATGTAAAGAAAATGACGACCATATTAAGTGTATAAACTGTAAAATAACTAATGAACGCCTAGCATTACAGTTAAATGAAAACCATAGTGCATGGAGTAAGGAATGTCAAGTCTACAAAAGAATCATTGAATCAGAGAAAAGAAAAATAGATTTTTTAGGCTAAACAAAAGAAATCAAACCATATATTATTTGAATGTATCAAGTCTGTTAGCACATTTACAAGAAATTGAAATACTGTTGCAAGAAAACAAACCAAACATCATAATGCTTAGTGAAACTTGTGTAACAGAGGATATAAATGACCATGAAATAACATTTAATGTATATATAACATTGAGATGTAATTCATTTAGTAGACATACTGGAGGTGTTATAATGGTAATTAAAAGTAACATTTCTTACAAAATAACATCAAACGAAATACTTGATAAAAATAATGCATGGATATTAGGAATTCAAATTAAAAATAACTTTATCAAAGGTAAATATGCAGTATTGTATCATTCACCCAATCAAAGCCATTCTAAATTTCTGGACTTCTTTGAAAACTGGTGCACTTATAACACACAAAATCGAAATAATATTTTTTACGTAGCAGGCGATTTTAACATAGACATGAAAATTAATAATACATATAGCAACAGACTACAAAGCATAATAAACAATTCAGGATTAAAACAACTTGTAACAAAACCTACAAGAATATCCAATACATCATCGACCATCATTGATTTAATCATATCAAGCGATTAGTACTTGAATGTGAATATAGTGGATGCACAAAAAATTTCAGATCATGAGACTTTAATCACAAAGTTTGATAGTGTTCCTATAAAGAACGAAAATAGGGAGTTTATGCTTCGAGACAAGAGTCAATATAATTCACAAAAACTTTGTGAATTGTTGAAAAATGTGCCAATAAAAAATAATCTAACTACACTTAATGAAAGGGCAGAAAATTTTGTTGAAAACTTAGAGTCAGCAGTGGCAAATCTTATGCCATTAAGAAAGGTTGTGTTTAAAAATACTAATAAATGGTATACGAAACAACTACAGAATCTTCGAAAACAAAGAGACAATGCATACCAATCTGCAAAAATGCAACCAACGGAAGAAAAATGGAAGAATTACAAGATACTGCGTAATACATACGGCAAAGAAATTAAACAACAAAAATGTTTATATTATAAACAAAAACTTAAAGCACAACAAAATGATCCAAAGAAAATGTGGTTAACATTGAAAGAAATTATTAAAGGGAAACCTAAGGAAGTCTTAACAAGTGTTGTGTTTCCAGATGGAACCGAAGATCGGATGGAACTGATAGCAAAAAAATTCAATAAATACTTTATCTCGAGCATAGATGATATAGCTGCAAGTATACCAATTACGAGTGAAAATCAACAAAATGTACCCTGTTACCAGGATGTAAATTTCAAATTCAAAAATATTAATCTATCATACCTAAAAAAGTTGCTAAGCAATATGAAATCAAAAGAGTCCCAAGATGGTATAACCATAAATATAATCAAAGATTCTCTTGATGTGTTGGGTGAATCATTGGTTGCTATAATAAATGAATCATTAAACAGTGGAATATTTCCAAAAACATGGAAGACATCAATAATTACGCTTATTCCTAAAATTGAACAACCAAAAAAGTTTGATGACTTTAGACCTATTAACTGTCTTCCTAAATACGAACAAATATTAGAACACGTTGTAAAGGAACAAGTCATGGAATACCTAGAGGCAAAACAAATATTAGTAAACCAACAGTCAGGCTTTAGAAACAAATTTTCATGTGAAACGGCTATAAATTATATTATAGATCAATGGAAAACATATAAAGATCAAAAAAAGCACATAATTGCAGTATTTTTGGACTTAAAGCGCGCCTTTGAAACAATTGACAGAGATAAACTTATCAAGAAATTAAAAAGAATTGGAATATGTGGAAATGAAAATAAGTGGTTTTTAGATTATTTAACAGAAAGGAAACAGCAAACCAAATACGGAGATGTAACATCAGAGCCTCAGCAAATAGATAAAGGAGTTCCTCAAGGTTCGGTTTTGGGCCCATTATTGTTTATTTTATATATGAATGACATAGTGAAAACGTTAAAATTCAGTGATATAAAACTCTTCGCAGATGACACATTAATATATATAGCGAAATCAAATCTTGGTGATGGCATAGAAGAAGTTCAAATTGATTTGAATAGTGTGGTACTATGGTTATATGAAAATAAATTAAAATTAAATGTGGCCAAAACCAAGTTTCTAATTATAAGTGACCAAGGACAAAATGACAACTTCACATTAAATATTGATAATGAGAACATTGAAAAAGTTAAATGTATGAAATATTTAGGTATATTGATAGACGATAAATTGAAATTTGATAAACACTTTGAATATATTATGAAAAAAATGGCTAAAAAAATTGGTTTCTTAAAAAGAATAAGAAATAACTTAGATTTTCACACATCAAGATTAATTTTTAATTCAATTGTAATTCCCCATTTAAATTATTGTTCTAGTGTCCTTTTCCTCTGCAATGAAACTCAAAATAGAAAATTACAGATTATTCATAATATGGGAATGAGAACAATTTTAAAATGTAACAGATATACAAAAATAAACCTAATGTTAAATAAACTAAAATTAATGACAGTAAAGCAATACATTATATACAACACATTAACTTTGATTTTCAAACTAAAAAATAATATGCTTCCAAAATATATGCAGAGGGATATATTATTCAATTCCAATGTTCACACCTACCCTACGAGAGGATGTCAGGATTTTAGACTTCCAAAAACGAGATTAACATGCACTTAAAATAGTTTATACCATAAAGGTCTTAAAATATATAATAGTTTGCCACCAAAAATAAAACAAACCACAAGTCTTGCCACCTTTCGTAGGCTAGGTGCTGGGCACATAGTTGAAAATTATTAATTTTCTCCATACTTTACATTGTTTTAAATAATTTAGTGTCATACCCTGTACCTGTACCAGAATTTATTAATTTATCAAAAAAAATGTATACTTTTTGTTTTTTTGTTTATACTTGATGTATTAATTTTTATATTTTTTTACGTCTAAATAAAAGTTACTATTATTAATTATTGTGACCATAATATTGTGAACCATGTAACGATGAACCTAAGTGTTCTGTAAAGAACCTAGGGGGGATAAAATACAATAAACAATATAGACGCAATAATTGACAAAGCTTTTAAAATGAAACCTTTTTTCTAAACCCAAACTCTCCTTGTTTTGTACACAACTTACATTAAACCAATCCTAGAACATTGTACCCCAATCTGGTCTCTTTTTATAACATACATACATGTAAACAGAATAGAGAGAGTACAAAAAGTACCTAAGAACAATCAACTACAAATCACTCGAGGAAATTTCATGGCCTTGTATCCCTCGATAACAGAAGAACCTAGATTGACCTATTACTTCTACATACACAAAATAGTTAATTACTTTTTTTTCTTTCCCCCTTAGAGCTTTTGTCCCGTTTCTATCGGGGAATGCTTTAACCATGTTCCTGGAATTGGCGAGTCTGGTTATTACATTGAAGCGACTGCCATCTGACCTTCGTAACCCTTAGGAAGGGGAACCAGACAATTTGGATCATGGCTACACATAGCTAGTGATACAAATCCGCACATAGATTTTTTTTAAAATCCAGTGGTGCGTGCCCCGCCCGGATTCGAATCGTCGGCCTCACGCATGTGAGGCGACGACCTTACCGCTGGGCTATAACCGCTCACACAAAATAGTTAATTACTGTATGTAACATCAAAATTAATACACTTTAAAATTTGTGTTCCACACAAAACTCCATCGATATCTCGACCGGTTTTGGAGATACAACTCTCTTTCTTTTGGAGTTCACTTACGTTACGTCCTACGTAGGCGATTCAAAGCGAACGCGATTGCGAAGCGATGCGATGCGGATACAAGCGATTTCAATGCGATGCGGTGCGACGCGGCGGCTCTGTCCTGCGTGTGCGCGAATCGTTTCCTCTGCCGCCAGCTACTGTCATGGATGTACGTATATAAAATACTCAAGAAGTATGTACGGCAGAGATGTGAAACTAATATTGTGTACTTAGAGAGGCATATTTATGGGGAATATCACAATTTGTATGAAGAATTACGTGATCTTGAATTAATAAATGAGACTGAATTTACATATTTCCGGGAAACATATCAAAATTTGACATTCGTGCAAGCGAGAGGAAACTTTGTGTGTTTTGAACAACATCCTATTGTAAAATAGCAATAATAAATAAATGTGTTTACTTGTAGTCCCATATATTTTTTCCAAATTCTAAAATTCACGGTTCGATAATAATAATTCTTTTGTCCCATAATATGGGACGTTCATGGACAGAAATTGAAATTTCTGTTTCTGACATGTCAAAAAACAATGGCGCTGCTATCAATTCGCGCGAAAATATCAAACCAACTGATCGCGTTCGCTTCGCATCGCTCCGCGCCGCATCGAAAAATACTCGCGGTCGGTAACGTAGGACACTTCCATAGTTACCGACTGTTTGTTATTTTCGCGCCGCGCCGCGCCGCTTCGCATTCGCTTTGAATCGCCTACGTAGGACGTCGCGTTACAAACAGTTTTTAAGTGAACTCCAGAAGAAGAAGAAATGCTCTCCGAAACCAGTAGATGTATCGACGGAGTTTAGTGTGTAACATAAATTTTGAAGTGTATTGATTTTGTTGTTATTTTTAAATATGACAATTATTTTGATATAAAAAAGTTCAAATTATTTTAATTTTATATTGTGTTATTTAAATTTATTTCTCACGCAAATATTGCTTCTCTGGGCTGGAAACACTAGCTGGAAGAAATAGCCATACGGCAATAAACTCGCCACTTGCGCAGGGTGCAAGGAAGTGTTCATTATTATTATTATTATAGTGTAATCTATGATGACGGGGGAACTATTTTGGCAAATATTCAACTTTCATTACTGTCTTTTGTAATTTGCAAAGTGCTGTATATTTCCCCTTAATTCAAATTAATAAATACATATTTGCTCGGGAAATGTGTTTAATTAAATTTCTTCCCTGCTGGGGATTGAACCCAGGACGCCCGCACAGAAGCCAAACGGCTTTCCAACTGTGCCACGGCGCCGCGCCGGCGCGGCGGTCGACATGTTGCGGTTTGCTTCTTGAAAATGTACGTCTTGATTTTGTTCCTAGAATCCGCAATGCTCGAGTGATTAATTATCACCTCTCTTTTGTTCATAAAAAAACGCAAGGTATTTTTTTAACGAGTAATAAAAAATGATAAATTTAAAAATAATAACTTTATATCAAATCAAATAACACTTTATCATAAAAATGAACAAAAAACCATTTAATTTTTAAGATTTTATTATAGCTCGATTGAGTTATGGCCCGTTTTCTTACTCCATTAAGTAAGAAATACATAGCATGATTTATATCATTTAAATTAGATTAAGTACCTACTAAGAATAGTGATCCTACTTTATACAATTCACTTCCTCAAGGGGATATACTGGGGTGGGGAGTTATGAAATACGCGATTTGAAAGGTTATTTTTTTATTGTATATTTTAAACTAGTATCATTATGATATTGTATTGCGTAGGTTTCGTCAAAATGCATCTGTGTGTGTGTGTGTGTGTGTGTGTGTGTGTGTGTGTGTGTGTGTGTGTGTGTGAGGGTGTGTGTGTGCTATGTAATATGTGTTTATTCTATTTTCAGTTAATTAACTAGTACTCGCTTAGATCCCATTAGATTTTGAATGATATATTATGATCAGTGATTCTCAATTTTTTTAATTGTCAAATATTTCAAAGAGATATTTTTATTTTCAAATTGCTAAAATGACGCATTACTTTCATAAAATGGCATTGAATAATGATCCATTTTTCATAATTAATTATTTAAATCATAAATAATTTAACAAACTCATTTAATGTTAAAAATTTTCATGTATGCCAGTGAAACATGGACGTGGCCAAAGATGCATGAAAGTAGAATAAATGCTGTGGAAATGTGATCACTAAGAAGAGTATAGAACGATATATGATAAAAAATGAGGACATAAGGAGGGAATGCAAGATGAAGAAGAGTATTATAAATAAAATGAAAGTGAATTAATTGAGGTGGTTTGGACATATTGAAAGAATGAATGATGAACGACTGACCAAAAAAAATACACATGGGTGTTAAAGATGGATTGAATAGCAGGGGCCGCCCCAGAAAGAGATGGCATGACCATGTGAATGATATTTTGAAAGAAGGAAATATAAGAAGCTTGAATAATAGACGAGCATGAATGAGACGATGCATGGATGTAAAGGAAGCTAGGAATGTGTGCAAAAATAGAGGAGTATGGCGCTCGGTTCTCTCTGCCTACCCCGTAAGGGATATGGCGTGATGGTATGTATGTGTGTATGTATTAATCTACGATATTATTTTACGCCCTATACTCCCTCTTTCCTCCATCTTTCCCTTCACTATAAGTTGTAGAATGGCATATCTATCACCACGGAATATGTGGCCAAAGTATGCTCTGACAGTGGTCATCAAGTCTCTCTCTTTGTCCATCATATTTAGAACTCTTTCATTGGAGACTCTATTATCGACCGATGAGATGCCCATCAACCTTCTGTATAGCCACTTCTCTTCTATTCTTTACCCTGGCCATTTATCCGGCCCTTGCGTCGTCATACACTCCTGTCAAGTCTTTTGCTCCTGAGCGTTTTAGAGTTCTCCGGACTCTTAGTATGTTCTTTAAGTGTTCTTTCAGAGTCTTGCAAGGGGCCGTTGTTAGTCCCCATAACGGGTGGTGATGGATGAAGAACATTTGGTACTCTGTGATCCAGATACGCACAAATGTAGGTAGGTTTTCTTTTAAGCTTTAGACGAAAACTGTATTATGTCTGAACAAAAGGCGCAGCTTTACCTGTATACTACTTACAAATATAATATATTAAGCACACATGTATCGTAGAAAATATTTCTTTTTCATTTTATTTCTGTTATAACTTTCTTTTCGGTTTGACAGGTGTGTCGAGGGGTTATTGTTATGTCAAATAAAGAAAATAAAAGAAATCATAATAATAAAAATAATTCCACGGCGTTATTTATTTTTTTTCGGAATGCTGGCAACACGGGTCTCTTAGGAGCTGACAAGGTCTCCTAAATTAATGGATTTGGGGGAAATGTCTAAAGCTATATTTTTTATATACACGCAGGTATTGAAAACATATCGTGTTATAAATAATTAGGGCAGGTCTAAATGAATTTGTAGAAATAAGTCTATATTTTGTTTTGTTCAAAATTTATCTAGGCTCATACATCTTCATACTTGCCACACAAATTATTGAGAATAGACATACATTGCGGCGAGATACAAACTGACGAACACCTCCTCATCTGTCAAGATATGCCAGTGAGATGCGACGCAGAGGACTTGAAGATTGTTAATGACAATGCCGTTGCGGTTGCTGTGTTCTGGAGTGGGAAGGCCTAGTGAGAAGTACTCGGACTCGTTAAGTAAGTAAGTATAGACATACATATGTATATAAATTCCTTCACGGCATATCAGGTATACAAGTTTGCATTACCACGACACATGCGTGTATTCCAACATCAATCTCGTTTCATCTAAAAATGCATTGCTCTTCTCTTCCCCTTTGAATCAAACTGTTTTCCAAAATTATGTCTAAACCAGAAAGGTATTATAGATTGGTCGATGGCAGAGCGGTTAGCGCGCTGGGTTAGTAATCTAGTGGTCGCGAGTCCGAATTCTGCTTCGACCGATTTCCTTCACCTATAGCACAAACATGTACGCTTAATTAAGGGAATGTAGGAAGATGTATCTGTACTGTTTGAACTGAGGCTAGGTTGCGGCCATAGGGGCCTAGCCAGTAAAGTTGAGGGTGGCTGCAGCCCCACCCTAGGATTCTGGGTAACAGGTCAGTACCCTCTTCAATTCTTACCTATGGAAGAGCAGGGCAGACGCCTTAATGCCTCGCTCGGCGGTGACTCATCAAACGTGGCGATGAGTAAGTCTGCATCATCGGGCGATTGAAATCGAAGCACTGAAAGTACTGTCCGGTGGTGTACCTGAAATTCGCCAACATTAGTACTAAGGGGTGGAGGAGCCCCCCGTGATGATTGGTCGGCACGACCCACTCGGCGGTACCCGAGATGATGACGAGACAGGTGCAGCTGACGCTGCGCCTGGTGTGGAAATCGAAGAACTGAAAGTACCTACTACGGGCGTGGCGAAGGCTCCTTGTGGCAGTCTGTTGTTCGTGGAGCTGCTGGGAGGGTAACCCCTGCTATGATTCACGGGCCTTCACGAGTGTGGTTGGACTCTTAGTGGCAGTGGTATGAAATATGCATGGTAGTAGTTCTTGTTTTTTCCGACAAGCAGCCGCTCCGGGGATGAACAGAACACTTAGTTCTATAGCGTTCCCTATGGAGTGTGGTAGGTGACTGCGACTTTTCCTCTTGTACTGTTTGACAAGGACATACCTATACATTGCATTAAAAAAAATCAAATACTGAATAACACATTGTTTTATTCATTCGTTCATACTTTCACGGCATATACCATAATCTAGGGTAACCAGGAATAGATATGCCGGTGTTGATAACTTCATAAAGGGAAGCACGACACATGCTGCGTGTATTCCCACACACACACACAGTTGTCTCACAAAAAAGGCACTACATTCAGATTGTGTGATGGTGAACATCATTGCTGAACTATGTGAGATATTATTGTGCCCCTTGTATCGGGACCCCCGAAAGAGCCGAGTAATCGTAATGGACCACAAACTTAATATTCTGAATAAATGGGCAAACCTCCTAGTGTCTTCCAAGCGGAAATTCACGCGATTGAAAGATGTGCCCAACTCAACCTCGACAGAACTTCCAATAGACAAGATATTGCTCTTCTTTATAACAGTCAAGCAGCCATTGTGGCATTGAATTACCCGAACATTGACTCAAATGAAAAATGGTTTGAGATCGCCTGTAAAACTCAATGAAGTTGGCAAGAATAATGTCTCCCTGCTCAGGGCATTTGGGAGTTGAAGGAAATAAGCGAGATGACAAGGTTGCAAGAGGCCACCTGATAGGACCAGAGCCATTCTGCTGTCGAAGAAACTCATATTTCCACACAGAAGGTAAGAAAATTATGGAGAAAGTGAGATCCAGCCACTGGATCGAACTGCTAAGGACCTGCTCGGTATCTATAATTGAAAAAGGTTCACAATATGTTTGAGCCTCAGCAGGATATTGCGGAAAATACGATTGGAAGAAGATGGCACATGCAGGTTCTGTAGGGAGGGGGCGGAAACGCCACACCACCTCTTCGTGTAATGTGATGCTGTGACACAAGTAAGATTGAGGAACTTGGGCAAGCCCCAAATGGATATCAACTCTATACCCTCATTTAATTCACTAAGGGTCCTGAACTTCACAAGAAGCCTGAGATCTGAGAGGATACTGTTACGGGATTCCTGGTTAGCAAGTGTGGGGAGCGCAGAAGCTCCCAAGGGTCGCTTTGCGCAGGATCACTAACTGCAACTAATGATTTTAATAGTTCAACGATGAGGTACACCATCACCTATTCTGAATATAGTACCATTTCAGGTGAGAAGGGACTAGTGTGTGGCCATACACGCATGTGTTACGTTTTCTTTTATATGATTGTGCAAACCCGCACACTTTTCGCTGGTAACCACACATTTTGGGGTATTTCGTGATACTTACTTAACTTTTTGTGTGGCTACAGCTTTTCCTGCGCCTTTGGCTGCGTCGTGGAGTATTTTCCTTCTACACTCTTGGCTCCCGTTCGGCCAGCCACTTCACAGCTTCTGGAGTCGCCCTATGGATGTCCATCCAGTCTCCTTCATAGCTCCGTATCGGGCACTCCTCTACTAGATTCTTGATAGTTTGGCTTCTTGCTCCACAGTCACATTCCGGAGAATCCCTTTTTCCCCATTTCCACTTTTGGTAATTACATCGTCCTTTACCTGTTTGAATTCTGTTTTGCTGAATTCAAACATTTCGGGGAAGGTTATAATCTGGAACTCTTTCGTTAGGGTCTTGAATAATGTGTTTGTTTAATACCAGGTCTGAATCATTCCACCTCTCTTTCCATGCTATAGGCAAGTTGAATTCGCCGAGTTGCTTCGACCAAACAGGCTTTCTGAACTTCAGTCGTTGTCTTGGTGGACGGAATATATCTTGAAATGCGGGAATTGCGGGATTCTTTTCAATCTTGGCAAGTTCTCTAGCTGTAGCCTGGCTCGCTATGTCGTGATGGTGTGAATTGATATTATATCGATATCGATAGCTATAAATTTATTACTCTATAAAAATATGGATTTTGACATTCAAAATCGTATAAGTTATAAAGTACAGATTATTTCAATACCACTAGGTACCGGTTGAAAATAATAATTGAAAATTTATATCAGCTATCACGCTGTTACCCTATATTCACTAAAGTCACGAATCAATGATGTGTAACATTAGACGTTCGTAAAATAAATTGTATTGATCACGTTCAAATTTACGCCTGCTAGAATGTGTTAAAGACTGTTAACCCTTTCGCATCTGTTTACAAGATTTTTCATTTTTGTAAGTGATTAAATATAGTCGTCGTTCGTCGCTGAATTAGTCAAATATAGTCCTGACTCAAAG
This sequence comes from Molanna angustata, assembly GCA_963576475.1. Classification (NCBI taxonomy): domain Eukaryota; kingdom Metazoa; phylum Arthropoda; class Insecta; order Trichoptera; family Molannidae; genus Molanna; species Molanna angustata. Next base: position 24,578,935 of record OY754987.1, read on the forward strand.
TGTCGTGTTCGAATTCCGACGAAGACATAGTTTTTATAAATAAATTGTGTTATCAGTCTGGATCTGTGAGACGATAAACGAAAATTCTATTTCTTGAAGATCGAATTGGTGCAACCCTAATTTAAAATTATTTATCTTATACAGTTTTAAAAATAAATAAATAACGATTTGTATTTTTATTATAAAACAAAAAGAACCCTGTTACCAACAGCTTGCTGTGTGCGATCCTTTATTGTATTGAGTTTTAGTATTTTTTTGTTTTTTAGTTTTGATTATTAAAAATGTATAAATTAAAAAAATTACATGAGTGATTTTCATACGTGAAGTTTTTTATATCTCTGCACACAATTTTATTCAGTGTGTATTTATACTATATATATTTTTATGAAATATACTATCATTTTATTACCATTTTTAAGTAAAAAGCAATTAAATAACTTCAAAAATAATTTATTTACTATTAAACAAAAAACTGCTACCTATATGCTAATCATATTTGAAAATAATCATTGCCCATATTTACATATAATTCCCATCAACCAAGATCAATTTTCTTCACTTTAAAACTTACTTCATACATCGCATAATATATGTACATACTTCGCACGAAAGAACATCGCTCGGTCGACATCTCAACTTTTATCCTTATTTCCTTCAAGATTAACTTCATGACCATATACAAAACCCTGATTTTATTTTTACATACTTATTTTAAGCTTTTTAAAGACATATTATTTTACATTATATAGTCACAATTTTACAATATAACTTACCAAAAAAAATGCATTATATAGATTAGAGTCAGATATTAAAGTATTTTTGTTTTTATTTATATGACTTTTTGTTCACTTACTATTGGTTGTCAATCACTGTACTAATTTATATAAATACGCCATGTAATACAAAAATTTATTCGCTACTCTGAAGATGCTCGTCTATAAACGAAACTAGTTAGTTATGTATGAAATTGTTGGTTGGGGAGGAGCATATGACAATATTTAAAACCAGGTTAAAGTTAATTAACTATGAAAAAAAAAAAAATTATATTTAATTTTACGTTCTACTCAAACTTTCATTTTACGTTCTACTTAAACTTCTATTTAAGTAGAACGTAAAATTAAAAATAATTTTTTTTTTCATAGTTTTAATTAATTATGGAGTTCTACCACGAAGTGACAGTGCCTAATATTGAAAAAAAAAAAAAAATAAATAAAAACAGGTTAAAGTTGTACAAAAAATAATAATAAAGGTTATACTAAAGAAAAAACGTACATTTCCCACAAAAACACTTTTTGATAAAGTCTGATTTTTTTTAAAGTGCCAATTCTATACATAAACAAAAAAAATGCATAGTATTTACGCATGTAAATGTATTAGTAGAATCGTGGTTGCTGATTGGTTTACACCATTTGGTGTCCTTAACCACAAACATCAACAAACCCGACAGTACGTATCTATCTCTCGAAGTGTGCGCACGTTTGATTTTTTATGGTGACCATGTGTTCTTAATAAGGAATTGTTTTCATTGATGATTTTTTATTTCTAACTTATTTTTTTTATTTTTCGTTTAATATCGATATATAATTATTATTATAAACATGTGTTATCACCGTCTTAGTATAGAATAAGTGTCCATTATTTATTTGTATTAGTTAGATAGTTATATGATTTATGTATGTGTGTTTGTCAATGAACTATTATGTAAATATTTTGTATAATATAATGTATTATTTTGTTAAATAATATGTAACTTTTTGTTATTATAACGATTAATTACTTCATAATGTATTATTTTTATATTCCTAATAAAAAGTTTCAAATAAATATTTTGTTTAAATATTACTTTCCCAGGACATGCGCATTAACATTTGCAGAAAATACCTAATAATGTAGACCCATTAAAGCCGCATAGTACTGGGGGGTAAGTATAGGTATGAGTAGATTTGAAGGATTTGAAGATATATGCATATGCAAGTTTCAACCGTTTTATATCATGAAATGATAAAAAAATCCTATAATATTTTTTTTTCATTTACACCATGGTCACCCTATGAGCTTTGGCACTTTTAAAAAAATCAGACTTTACATTCATAAATAGAAGTTCGTAAAATAGAAGATATTTATAAAAAAAATTGGTATTTACAAGTTTTTAAAGATAATGTATTGCAAAAGTTTGAGAAAAAATATGTGACTACGATTTCGAAGCGATTTTAATAATCATAAATGTAATACTAGACAAATGCAAAACAATTATCATAAATGTAATACTAGACAAATGCAAAACAATTGTCATAAATGTAATACTAGACAAATGCAAAAAAACTATCATCATAAATGTAATACTAGACAAATGCAAAACAATAATATATATATATTTCAATTAAAAAATAATAAAAAATAATAAAAAAAAAAAAAAAAAAATAAATAATAATTAATATTAATATTTTTAATTTTTTTTTTTTTTTTTTTTTTTTTTTTTTTTTTTTTTTTTTTTTTTTTTTTTTTTTTTTTTTTTTTTTTTTTTTATATATAATAATATATATTTTCAATTGTTTCGTCGATCAATTGGAAATATATTGAATTTCGATAATTGAGTCGACTAAGGATAGTTAGGAAAAATTATAGGAACTCACCGTTTGAATGTCCACAAATCCGCTTGTTGTCATCCCACTATTTCACATAGGTTAGTTAACTTAATTTAAAAACATTTACACATAAACACAGTAGGCATGGTATCGTTCAGAAATTGATATTCCGTATATAACGGCCGTGATATTGATGAATTGATTGATTATTTATCGAAGCGTAATTGTCACACACGTTTAGCGGTGTCGATGAGTAAGTGGGACTGGGGTAGGAGAGGAGGGGGGCGGGATATCACGTCAGTCTTGCATATTTAGGTAGATATACGATATATACGTAACATACACCCCCCACGAATAAACCAATGGGTTTATTATAACAAGAACAAAAATTAAAATTCTTATAACAATATAAGCACATCCACAACATTTGAGATAAAGTAATAGATAAAACAATGCAAGATTGGAGACTAGATACTCCATAAAATAAAACAAAATAAACGATTGGAGACTGTCTCCTAAAATGAACAAAAATAATAATTGGAATATTTTCAGTAAAGAAAACAAAAAAGAATTATAATAAAGTATGTAGAAATATAACTTATTAACTAAGATAAATTGGGTAAAGGACATAATTTTACAACAGGTCTAGTGATAATACCTGAAGCGGTCCTTAAAGTAACCACACGAATTACTTCATCATGTCCAGGAGACAATGATATGATTCGTCCCAATTTCCACTGAAGAGGAGGTAGACAATTGTCCTTTATTAAGACAATGTCGTTGACCTTGGGATCTTTCGAAGATTTATGCCATTTTACACGTTGTTGTAAATGGTGTAGATATTCGTTTTTCCAGCGCTGCCAGAAGTGCTGCGACATTTGTTTTATTAGTTGCCATCGAGACAAATGATTGCTAGGTTCACTTGAAAATTCATACTCTGGCACTGAAAGCAGAGGTTCACCAATCAGAAAATGGCCGGGGGTCAATACATCCAAATCGTTCGGATCGCTGGATAGTGGGCAAAGGGGTCTAGAGTTTAGAACGGCCTCGATGCGAGTGAACAGAGTAGTGATTTCTTCAAAAGTAAGGCATTGATCTCCTATAACGCGCTTCAAATGGTATTTGGCTGACTTCACAGCAGCCTCCCAAAGTCCACCCATATGAGGAGAGGATGGAGGATTGAAGTGCCAATTAATTTGATATTTAGAAAAATGAGAAACTATTTTACTACGATTCTCAACATTATTATAGAAGTTTTTAACTTCTAATAAATGGTTTCTTGCTCCAATAAAATTGGTTCCACAATCGGAATAAACGTCAGAAGACAAGCCTCGACGTGATATGAAGCGATCGAAAGCGCCGAGAAAGGCGTCACATGATAAATCTGAAACGACCTCCAAGTGAACTGCTTTGGTTGAGAAACAGACAAAAATGCATAGATAAGCCTTTAATTTTTTGGCATTGCGAAGAGTACTGGTTTTGATGATAAATGGTCCAGCCATATCGATACCCACTTTAAGAAATGCACGTGAGGGGCGAACTCGCTCAGGAGGTAGGGATGCCATAACCGGTTCAAGAGATTGGGGTTTAAGCCGAAAACATCGAATGCATTTGAAGATTTGATGTCGTACAGCGCTTCTTGCAGATAAAATCCAAAATTGGTTTTGCATGAGAGATATAAGTAGGTTAGTACCAGCGTGTAAATATACGATATGATAGTAGTCAATTAGTAATTTAGTTAAGACATGAGATTTTGGAAGCACCAGAGGATGCTTACGATGAATAGGGAGATAACTATGAGTAAGTCGACCGCCCACTCGAAGCAGACCGTTTGAGTCTAAGAAAGGTTTAAGACGTTGTAGACGGGTAGAGCAAATTTTATTTTGATTTATGAGAACAATGTCATTGAAAAACTCCTCATGTTGCACCAATTTTACCAATATCATTAAAGACTCGTTCCATTCAGAAATGGAAATGGGACCTATAGTCCTTTGCTTGGTTTTAAGATTCGCCGAAAATCGTCTACAAAGAGAAATTACTCTAAGTAATTTTCCTAAGGAGCTGAATCTTTGAAAAATATCACATTGACCTTCTCGAGTGGTTACGGCACATTCAACAGGAAATGCATGGGGATCTAAAATAAAGGAAGTGGGTTGAGCAATAATATCAATGGGATCTGTCTTAGGCCATGACGCGGAGGAATGAGATAACCAGGATGGATTCCACCACAGTGTATGATGCTGTAATTGATCAGGCATTAAGCCCCGCGAAGCGCAGTCGGCAGGATTGAGTTTAGAAGGCACATGACGCCATGAATGGGGATCTATTAATTGATGAATGTTTGAAACTCTATTTCCTTCGTAAATTTTCAGTTGATGAGGAGGTGTTTTTAACCAAGACAGAACTATGTTGGAATCACACCATGCCGTAATAGATGTGATGTTAAGGGAAGAAAATAAGGACTTACAATGAGATAACAATTGAGCTAGTAAAAGTGACCCACAGAGCTCTAGACGGGGTATTGTTAATCTTAGTTTAATCGGAGATACCCGAGATTTGGCAAAAAGTAAATGAAGGGATACTTCACCGTTTGAGTGAAGAACTCTCAGATAAACGACAGCCGCATATCCCTTCTCAGAAGCATCACTGAAACCATGCAATTGAATTTCAATAGCATTGTTGGAAAGAATGCGACGTGGTATGGAAATAGTATTTAACAACGGGAATTTAGTCACATATTCTTGCCATTTTTCTAAAATTTCGGTGGGTAAAACGTCATCCCATCCTAGTGATAATAGCCAAATTTCTTGCATTAAAAGTTTGGCAAAAAACGTAACAGGAGTTAACATACCACAAGGATCGTAAATTCTGGCTATGTTAGATAATATAGCACGTTTTGTGTTAGCACCGTTGAAAATTTTAGCAGGAAACGTAAAAGAATCGGAAGATGCATTCCATCGTATACCTAAGATTTTTATAAATTGATCAGATTTTGGTTCAAATGTTACAGGTATTTCGCAAAACTCCTTCGGTAAGTCTTTTAAAAATTCGGCAGAATTACTACTCCATTTTCGAAGTTCAAAACAAGCGCTACTCAACATTTCAACTAGTTCATGGCGCAATGTAAGGGATTCTTGGATGGAGGAAGCACCTGTAACGATATCATCAACAAACATATCCTGCAGGATTACTCTAGATGCATTGGGATAATGAGATTTATAATTTATGGCTAATTCATGGAGACATCGAATAGCTAGATACGGAGACGAGGTAACACCATAGGTAACAGTGTTTAACTGATAATGTTGAAGGGGTTTTTCGGGCGAATCTCGCCATAGAATGCATTGGTATTTTCTGTCATCATTGTTTATCAATATTTGTCGATACATCTGCTTTATGTCGGCGGTAAAGACTACCTTATGAGTCCTGAAACGTAGAATAATGTCTGCGATATTACTTTGTAGTTTTGGGCCAGATAATAAAATATCATTCAATGACAAACCGGAAGTAGTTGGTACTGACGCGTTATATACCACACGCAATTTAGTCGTAGACGAATCCTTGAACACACCATGATGTGGAACGTAATAGCGAATACAGCTCGTTGCATGGAATGGAGTGACCAACTCCATATGACCAAGACGTAAGTATTCCTCTAAGAATGCATTATATGAGGTCTTTAATTCGTGGTTACGTGAAAGTCTCTTTTCTAAGGAATAAAACTGGTTGAGAGCATTTTCGTAAGATTTGCCTAGAATAGAGGGAGGTTTTTTAAATGGAAGATTTACAGTGAATCGACCAGATGATATGTCGCGCGTATGTGTTGTTATAAAAATGCTTTCACACAAAATGTCGTCTGGTTTTTGTATGATTTGGTGAGGAATGTCTTCTGTTTCCCAAAACATTTGTACAATATTATCTAAAGTCACGGAGTGTGCTTGTACTATGCTGTTGTGTGGTTCTGATGTGGTGACTCGTCCAAGGAGAACCCATCCGAATATAGTAGCATATGCAACTGGTAAATCGTGAGATATTTGGAGTTTTCCATCTAGCATGATGTCTTGATAGACATCTGCGCCTAATAGAATATCGATTTGACTTGGTTTAAGACACGTATCATCCGCTAACCTTAAGTGAGAAAAGTTATTTTTTAAATTGGGTGAGATTGTGTACATAGGTATGTTGTTGGTGATTTTTTTTAAAATAAGTGCATTTACTTTTATAATGGGAAATGGAGATGATCGCGGTTTCAGTGAACAATAAACAGTGCCATTTGATGTAATGGAGGGATTTTCACCAACGCCAGATACAGAGAATTGATTACGAGAACGTTTTAACCGTAATTTTTGGACACAGGATTCTGTTATAAAAGAACATTGAGAGCCATTATCTATCAAAACCCGCACTTCATGATGATTTCCATGTTCATCGCAAATATGGACAAGAGCAGTTGCTAATAGAACAGTTTGACTAGTAGTAGCGTTATGAGACATAATTGAATTGAAGTGATTTAATTGGGGATGTGAGGTAGAGAGATCAGCGTTATTTTCCGAAGACGAAGAGATTTCCTCATTTGGTGCATGGGGATGTAAAAGAGTATGGTGACGTTTTGAGCAAATTTTGCAGTTTGTTTTTATATAACAATTTTTTAAGATATGTGAGGATCTTAAGCAGTTGAAGCATAGATTATTTTTAATAGCAAAAGTTCTTCTATCTTCTAATGACATTAAATTATAATTAGAGCAAGCATGTAAGAAATGATTTTCCTTACAATAGAGACAGGAATTTAACACACTGGTTGTGAATGAATTTTTTAACGGTTTATTATGAATATTCTTATTATTATAAGATGGGCGGTAAGATTGATGTTGGTCATAGTCATGAAAAGAAGATGAGCTCATTTCGATGGCGTTGCAATGATGTGCTAGAAAAGTTAATAGATTCTCGCAAGTAGGTATTGCGATATGATGTGACATTTCAAATGATGACATGATAGATATAGGCAATTTTTTGGATAAAATATTTAATAACAAAAAGGACCATTCTGTTACAGGAAAATTAAGTGCTCTTAAGGCTTCTAGGTTTTCGCAAACAGTATTGAGAAATTGTCTTAATGATATATTACTTTTAGATGATGAATTTGGTAGAGATAGGATATTGTCAATATGAATGTTAGCTATGAGTCGCTTATTTTCAAAGCGGTTTTGTAACAAATCTAATGCTACGATATAATTTATATCGGTTATAGGTAATTGTCTAATTGTATCTAGAGCACTGTCCTCAAGACAGCTCAATAAATAGTGGAATTTTTGCACATTAGTAATCGAATTGTTATTATTTATTTATTTATTTGGTTTATTTGGGACAATAACAGCATCATTAACTAATATGAATATAAAACAATGAATAATAAATCAAGGCCAAAAAACTGTCCACAAAGTACATATTTACAGTTGATTCTGAAAAAATATTAATATTTTATACCTATTAAAAACTAAAATAAAAATTAAAAAAAAACTAAAAAAAATATATACATAACAAAAGCAACAAGGATAATGACGGAGATGGGGGAGGAACTGTAGGAATAGAAAAAGAAAAGTGGAGGAATGTGAGAGGTAGAGAAACTATGGTATGTCACAACACCTTTCGTCATTATGATATACGTCCGCACTCGCACCTAACCCTCTCCCGGAATTGATTATAAGAATGGAAAAATATATCTATATCATTAAAACTTTCATTATATTGTCGACAAATTCGAGGGATAGTTGAAAACTTCCGATAGTTCGTTCTACAAACAGGAACGTGAAACAATTCGGGCCGTCTGGTAGTTCTTCCAGAAACTCTGAGTGGTATAAAGTTTATTAGTTCAGAAGAGTCAAAAAAATTGTTTATTACCTTATATAAGAGAGATTGATCGGCCATAATTCGTCGATTAACTAGTGTGTCAAATTTGTGAAATTGAACTGATTCGGAATATAAAGGAAAATATATGCGTAAACGAAAGTTGATATGTTTCAAATACTTCTTTTGTACTTTTTCGATTCTATTTATATGTTTTAGGTAGTAAGGAGACCATATTGGAGTGCAGTATTCTAAATGTGGACGTATGAACGTGGTGTATAACCTATGAAGTGTACTGACATTTTTAAATGGTTTACACAGGCGGATAATATACCCCAAAGATTTATAAGCTTTATTAACTATTATATCCAGATGTTTGTCGAACATTAATTTTGAGTCAAGCGTAATCCCCAAATCTCTTATATGATCCACTTCTTCGAGCGTGTTATTGTGAAGCGTATAATTATATTTAATAATGTTTTTTGCACGAGTGAATGAAATTTTGTTACATTTTGAGATATTCAAGTCAAGTTTGTTTTGTTTGCAATATTGTGATAATCTATCCAGGTCACTCTGAAGTTTATGGCAGTCTGCAATTGAACGAATTTTTAAATAAACCTTCATGTCATCAGCATATGAGACATATAAGGAGTTTGTAAAGCACATGTAGATATCGTGAGTGTAAATATTAAACAATAACGGTCCCAAGTGTGAGCCTTGTGGAACGCCAGATGGAATAAACTTAAAATTGGACCTGTAATTATCAATTTTTACTGACTGAGACCTGTTTTCAATATACGACACAAACCACCTGTGTAAGTTACCGTGTATCCCGACTAATTTTAATTTCTTAGCTAATATAACATGATCGACTCTGTCGAAAGCCTTTGAGTAATCTGTATATATTGCGTCAATTTGATATTTATCCTCCATATTAGATGATAAATATTCAGTAAAAATGAGCATATTTGATAACACGGAACGGTTTCTTAGAAAACCATGTTGTTGGTCTTGAATATATTTGATTATTACAGGATATACTTGATCATATGTAATACGTTCAAATAATTTACTAAAAACTGATAGTATTGATATTGGTCTATAATTTTCTGCATTGTTCCTCGACCCCTTCTTATATATGGGAACTATGAGAGCCTCTTTGAATCTACTAGGAAATTTACCTTCGTTCATAGATCTGTTAAAGAGAATGGTTAGTGGAAGTGCTAGCGTTTCGGCGCATTGAAGTATGAAATACGGAGGGATACCATCATTGCCCGGACCCTTCTTGATATCTAAAGCTTGTAAGTATTTCAACATTTTGCTTTGATCAATGGTTATTACACCAATACCGTCATAGGCACATCTGGACTCCAATTCATCACCAGCAGTCGTAAACCCAGCGGATGAGGTTGTAACAAAAGTAGAATTAAAATAATTAGAAAATAAGTCACAAACTTCCTCGCCACCAGTCGCTGATTCAGTTCCTAGAAATATTGTTTTAGGTATGTTTGTATTGTTCCGTCTACTTTTTTCGTAGGACCACAGTTTTTTGCAATTACTTTGTATACTATTCTCTGTGTCATCAATATAACGTGAGTAACATTCACTCTGAACAGATTTTTGACGGGAACGGAGTAACGTGAATTCCAAATAATCAAGTTGATTGTTGTGTAATTTCCACCTTTTATGAGTTTTACGTTTTTCTTTGATAATTTTGATTAAAGCTGATGAATACCAACATGGAAATTTGTTTTTCTTAATGGTCTTTTTTTGTACATGTTTCGTAATTATTTGTTTTAACGTATCATAAAAACAATCTACAGCTGCATCTAAAGAATCACATATCTGAATAAATGTCCAATCGGTATCGGATAGATGGACATTTATATCGCTGTAATTAGCTTTTTTAAATAACAAAATATCTGTTGTGGTTTCTTTTAACGGGACTATATTACCTAAATGTAATTCTGTATTTAAAGTAGGATGATGATCGTCTTCGTCTACTAATGGAGTACATCCGCGGGTAACAATACAATCAATGTTCGTGATAATCAAGTCTAAAAGTCGATTATTTGTATTAATTATATGATTGTATTGATATAAACAAGTGTAGGCCAATGTATCAGCCAGTTGAGTATTGGGTGTGTTGCAAAGATTTTCTGGTTCTAAATAATTTGTGTTTGAGTGTAATGTCCATCTTATGTCCGGCATATTAAAATCACCCATTACGAAAATAAAGTCATTAGGATATTTATCTCGCACAAAGCATAAAGAATTCAAGAAAGAGTCAACGGCCAATTCATATCCTGTTCCTTGAGGAAGATAAACACAGGCAACGTGAACATTTTTCCCATTAGTGAAGCTAGAAGCAGGCACAGTAACCCAAAGGCATTCGGCAGAGCATACAATATCGTCACGAGAGTATGCTTGTAAGTTTTTTTGTGCTATAATCATGACCCCGCCCCCTCTACGTTGTGTCCGGTCAGCTCTATCGCGTCTGAATATGTCATAAAGATTCACTGGTGCAAGTTCAGCATCATGAATTGTGCTCACAAGCCAAGACTCAGACACACCGAAAATGTTACATCCATCATTCGATAGTATATTTTGGTAAAATGAATCAGTTTTTGTGCGTAAACCCCTACAGTTTTGGTACAAAATGTTAAACATTATTGATAAGATAAAATTATATTATTAAATAACAAGTCAAGGGTATGCATTCGATTCAACAGGGTGTCACTTATAATAATAGATAATACGTAGAATATAATTAATACAAAAAAAAAATATTGGAGGCCATATAGTGAGTGAATGTGATATTCGTGAATGTGACAAGTGTAAATAGAAAATGACAAATTCAACAAATCATTACTATGTTTTGTCTGATGCAATACATATGGTGTAGATATGTATAAAAAGGTTCTAATAAATAACATGTTTTTATTTATATGCATGTAAGTAAGTGTACATAATATGCATATTTTATTTAATCTATGTATATTGATGAGAAATATATTTAAAGTAAGTAATAATGTAGGTTGAAAATATGTCATTATAAAATATTGAGGTGGCATACGATACAACCAAGTGAAAATATGAATGAATTGCATGTGAGTGATATGATATTGAATGTATAGTGTATAAGCACTATTGTAATAGTTGATGGTATTATCCGAGAATGACGAATGCGCACAGTCTACGCTACCTAAATTAATTAATATGATAAAATAAGAAGGAACACTTACCCATTTTTGACAGTTGAAACAATAAATATCAAAGAAATAATTACGAATGATATTCGCATTAGTTATGTACATAAAAATCGAATCAAAGAACGTTATCCGAGAATTTATGAGTGCGAGCGGGACAGATATAGACTTATCGGTGCAGTCGGCATCGACAATAATGTTTACAGCAATATTGATATAACCAGTATTTCTCAACACGTTGGGACGTGGTCGGTGACAATTAATAAACATGAAAGGAATGAGTAAACTGGAGATGAGATAGATGATTATATGTGTGTGGTGAATTCGGGATGGAAAGAAATAGAATGGAATGACCGGAGAATCAGTGGAATCTGAGGGAGCTACGGATAGCAGGAGAAGTTGGCAACTGAATATTAGGCGATCTTGGTTAGGTCGTCCTCTCTTGAAACCAATATCGGTGGGGATGTTGTGTTCTTCCGAACGTAAATCCGGCAATTCTTCAACCAGACAAATTGATATTCCTTCTCCTTGGCAGTTGCTCGAGCAAGATGAAAAAGGTGCTTATTAGATTTAGTCAGGTGATCGCTTATGTAAATATTTTTGTCAGCACCAGGAAGTCCGCAACTCTTGGTAGATAAACCCTTTCTCATTTTAACGGCAGCAAGAAAGTTATTTTTTAAATCGATATTGGCGAATTTCACTATTATTGATTTAGGATGTTGCGTGGTGGTGGCAGATGCTACTCTAGTTGAGAAATTTATGTCCTTTGTATCCAATGGCACGTTGAGTGTGTTTGCAATTTTCAAGATTATATGATGTGTGTTTTCATCTTTAAGTTGAGGAATTCCTCTAATCTCCAAATTTTGCTGTCGACACCACTGCTCCCGATTGTTTGCCTCTTTCTCAAGTCTGGCAACTCTGGTGTGGAGAGAAGCAACCTCAATCTCCAGAGTGTCAATTTTATTTATTTTCTTTTCCAGTTCCGTAAATTTCGAGGCAAATGTATCCATCAGAGAATTATTGTAATTAATGGATTTCTTTAAGTCCGCCATTTCGCAGGTTAACTCATTAACTTGAGTTTTAATACTTTTCAATGAGGATAGTTCTTCGTTCATACGTTGAAGTTCCCTGATAATGGAAGATTCACTGTTGATTCCGGGGATGGTTTTACATGATTGACATTTCCAGTTATTTTTTTTTTCCTGCGACAATTTACGAAAGTTAATTTCAGTGATACCTCCGCAAGCAAAATGATAGTTTTTGTTACAAATCTTGCAAAAAACTCCATCGGTAATAAGGGTGTTACACGTTGCACAATCCATTTCTTCCGATAAATTTGGGAACTACTGAAGATTACTGTCAAGGTGATATGTACAACTTGCTATCGAAATGCACAACACTTCACAATAATTGAACGGCGGTAGTTTTTAAATACCTATTAAGTAATGTCAATAAACACAGTAAATTTAAATTGGATATTTTAAACACAATGAGTGTATAAAACTGTTTACCAGTATCTGTACGGATATAAAAGAAACTTATTTACACGTTAGAATGTATTTAACACAAATAATTAGGCAAAAACAGTCTAAAATTGTAATAATTGTTGGAGTGAAAAGAATACAACTGTCACAACTGAATCTATAACGGATAATTATGTACGAGACTCTTAAAAATGGATATGAAACTAATCCACTTTGTGGCAGTGCCACTAAAGCGAGGTAGGCTAATATGAGGCAATGAGACATGACTATTTTGCTGTTCACGAGATGAAGTTGAATTTGATATCGTAGCATTGGGAATTAATTGAGTATAAATACCCTTTATGGTATAAAATTCATTCATAAACATATTATAATTATCTTCGTGCTGGACGACGTTAAATCCAGCGCGCTTTGCAGCTTCGATAGATATGTGCGCTTCAACAAAGTCTGTCCGGAATTTTTCTATATCGTCATATTGAAGCTTGAAAGAGTTGACGAAGGAAGAATCTTCTTGGGCCTTATTAGCAATGGATAATAGATTTTTTATTGACAGTTGTGCCAATCGGTATCTGATTTCAGATGACATTTTAATTTAAATATGACGTGTATTTTTATGTTTATAATTATGTAAAGATAAATTAGTACTGGTATTAAGCACAAAATAAATAAATAAAGAATAAGAAATAGGTAGGTAAGAACCGAGCGGTTCGCTTCTTAAATTTATGTACTATAACAGGAGATAGGTACGAATATAATGTACTTATGTATAGTAAATATAAATTTTATTACGATAATAAGATGACATGTATAACAGAAGATAATATTATATCGTCAGTAAATACGTATGTATCGACGATACAATATAACCTTATTCAATTCATAATTTGTCCAATATTAATTTATTGTAACATGAATATTATGTACCTGTTTGTTTTGACATTAAATAATATACATAATACGTTTTGAAGTTAGTATATAACGTACGACGTATAGTTGTAATGTATAATATATTATAGATAAATAGATAATAACAAAATGGCGTCAATGTTTTCAATCAGCTGATTGTTAAATACGTTGACCGTTTGGTGAATTTACCGACACTGTAGATTTCTACACTGTGTAGTCATTCACTGGCTTGAAATATATAATGTTGTAGGTATGTACCTACTATGATATTGTTATATGATTTTTTCAATAAAGTTGATGAATATTTTCGATTTATTTTTAAGAATATGCAAGACTGATATATAGGTACAGGTTCAAGGAAGTATGCTGTTCGAAGGACCAATGTTTCGTCGATCAATTGGAAATATATTGAATTTCGATAATTGAGTCGACTAAGGATAGTTAGGAAAAATTATAGGAACTCACCGTTTGAATGTCCACAAATCCGCTTGTTGTCATCCCACTATTTCACATAGGTTAGTTAACTTAATTTAAAAACATTTACACATAAACACAGTAGGCATGGTATCGTTCAGAAATTGATATTCCGTATATAACGGCCGTGATATTGATGAATTGATTGATTATTTATCGAAGCGTAATTGTCACACACGTTTAGCGGTGTCGATGAGTAAGTGGGACTGGGGTAGGAGAGGAGGGGGGCGGGATATCACGTCAGTCTTGCATATTTAGGTAGATATACGATATATACGTAACAATTATCATAAATGTAATACTAGACAAATGCAAAACAATTATCATAAATGTAATACTAGACAAATGCAAAACAATTATCATAAATGTAATACTAGACAAATGCAAAACAATTATCATAAATGTAATACTAGACAAATGCAAAACAATTATCATAAATGTAATACTAGACAAATGCAAAACAATTATCATAAATATAATACTAGACAAATGCAAAACAATTATCATAAATATAATACTAGACAAATGCAAAACAATTATCATAAATGTAATTCTAGACAAATGCAAAACAATTACATTTATATGATAATAAAGAATTTCAATTGCCTCCCAGATGAAATAAAACAGATTAATGATTTTAAAAGGTTCAAACATAGACTGATAAAACATTTCACAATCTAAACTGGTGTATGTAATGATGTATATATTGATAGGACCTAAATTGTTTTGAATTTCCCGTTTTCTGTTTTTTTATTTATTGTTCACCGTTACATAACTATGTATTAATTGTACCTATCATATAATCTCAAATGTTTTAATCTTTTTGATGAGGTAATGCAACAATTTTACCATAGTATCGCATTATGTATTTTGTGAATTTATTTGTTATATTGTTAAAAAACAAGATGGTTAATTAAAAAAAATCAAGTGTTGTATATTTTAAATCAGTATTTTATTTTAATATATTTTAATGGAATTCCATCAAGTATTGTCGATCAAAAAGTTGACAAAATTACATGATAATATATTTTCTTTTTAAATTTGATTTTGTGTTAGAAAAACTAACGGATTTAATCATGATACCAAATAGCCACACAATTTTTTTTTAAACAAGTAGGTACATATACATCTTCCTACGTTCCTTAAAATAAGCAAATAAATGCTTGTGCTATAGGTGAATGAAATCGGTCGAGGCAGGATTCGATCTCGCGATCACTGGATTACTAACCCAGCGCGCTAACCGCTCTGCCATTGACCCATCTAACCAATTATTACCATATCTGACCAATTATTATCATATTTCTGATATATTTTTTTTTTAATTCTGTTGTTTTTAATATATTATGTATACTTGTATGTGTAAAAGGTTATCAAACCGTAAATTGAAATAAAATAAAATAAAAATAAAAAAGAGATCATGTAGTCATGCAAAATGGATTGCACGGGCAACACTGTGCGGGTCTGCTAGAATAAAATAAAATAATATTACATACAATATAATGGGTACCGGGAGCTAAAGTGTTAAATTCTTGAAGTCAGTAAATTGATATAATGGATATAGAGGGTAATGTTACGTAAACCGGTTACAAGTGCAAATCATATGAGGTGAGGGGGTTAGACAGGGAGTACCTTGTGCCATACTGTATCATGAGACCTCATTCATTATATACATACTAACATTAGATTAAGGTATGTATATATGTAGGTACCATTAGGTTCAGACGAGACATCTATGCGACAGCATTGTGTCCTCATATATGTGGACCGTTTCATTCACTGTTTACGAACCAATTTCTCAATAGATTATAAAAGTTATACGTAACGTCTATGTCAAATATTAATCCAATAATAACTTTTAACAATAAGTATATTTTTTTTGCAGGCATATTATTATCTCTAAATACATACTAATTGAATTCGTTTTTCATTAAAGTTATTTGCCGGAGGTGGTGATGTCATTTATTGCTACACAATACATTTTTTTCTGCGGTAGCTCTAAACATTATCTACGAAATTGATTATTTTGTCGATAAATAACTAATTATTATGTGGTCGGACTGTCGATTTTTCCTAAATAATATATTTCTCCTAACATATGGACAATTGAAAAGCTCAGCCCTTTGCGAGAAAATTTCTTCGTAAGTCGGTAACTTATAGACGAGTTGAAAAGGCCTTCACCGGGCGAAACGATCTTCCTTATGTTTAACTTCTAGATTTAAAAGAGAATTTCAACAAAACTGTAGAAGTAAAAATGTTATTGATTTAGATATTATTGTAATTGTCGTGCGGATACAAATTTAACTGTCGTGCGGATACAAATTTTATTGATGTATATATTATTGTAATTATCGTGCGGATACAAATATAGTAGTCGTGCGGATACAAATGTTATTGATGTATATATTATTGTAATTATCGTGCGGATACAAATATAGTAGTCGTACGGATACAAATGTTATTGATGTATATATTATTGTAATTATCGTGCGGATACAAATATAGTAGTCGTACGGATACAAATGTTATTGATGTATATATTATTGTAATTATCGTGCGGATACAAATATAGTAGTCGTACGGATACAAATGTTATTGATGTATATATTATTGTAATTATCGTGCGGATACAAACGTAATCGTGTGGATACAAATGTTAGCGCCCAACATTCCGCTCCGTATGTTGGGACTGGTCTGAAGAGAGTTTTTTTTTTAATAAAAATGAATATGTCCTTGTTAAACAAATACATTCCCTAAATTAAGCATAAATGCTTGTGCTATAGTTTTGTATATAAGGACATTAATTTTTCAACTAGACCTTAGAATAAACTACAGCCCACTTTACCAAGATCGGACGAGCTTTCAAAGTTTACATTAGGTATACGCGGTAATTAAAAAAATAAATAAAATAAAAATATTAATATTTATTTATTTAATTAATCAATAGAAAATCAAAAGTTATTTTATTTTTACATAAAACAAAAATTATATGCTGAAAAACATAATAATTCATTTGAAAGATGTGATCAAATACGAATACGTTATAAACTTATTCAAAAACTAAATATAAAAAGGTGTTGATAAATTTTTCATAAAAACAATTTATATTCAATTTATAAAGCAACTCGTTCGCGCGAGCCGCTATTATTATTAAAGACAGATTAAACCTTACCAAAAAAATAAGGATTACCTATGGAGATTAACGTACATTATCATACTATTATTTTGCTGTCGTATTTTATTATATCCCATTTAATTTTCGGTTAGGTTTAGTAAGTTAGTCTTTAATGATAATAGCAACTCGCGTGAGCGAGTTGCTTTATAAATTGAATAGAAATTGGTTACAGGAAAAATGTTATCAACACCTTTGTCATTTGAGATTAAGAATATGTTTTTATGTATAAGCATTTGTTCAACTTTTTCAAATGAATTATATATTTCAACTTATTATGTAGGTACGTAGTTGTAAGATTTATAATACTATCTATTAATTATTATAAATTTTTAAAATTTTGCTTTTGGTGTCATGATATGTAGTGTATTCTGATGTTTTGTGTATTTCTTGAGATTAGCCTTGACTTTTGAGACATTTCATTTGCCCAGTGAAATCAAAAAAATAAAAAATGCAGTTAACATCCTAATTTATTTTAGATTTGAGGTAATTAAACTGCATACGTTTGGATTTATTTCTTATAATAATATTATATACTCGGATGTATGTACCTACTCAGATAATGATTAATATTTTATCCTTGCGGGAGTTTTTATGTCTCCGCGCCCGCCTTTTTGTGCGGGGTTGGAAGGGAAGACGGATATAGACGGCAAAAAGTTTTTACGGGAATTAAAAAGAGGTCGTTTTAATTCCCGAGATGAGGTTTCTGTAATTTGAAGAAAAAAAACTGTCGGCGTTTTTACTCCTCCTACCCTTATTTTGCGGTAGGTACTCTCTCTTTACAGATGATATATATTTTTTTGCTTTTGCTCCGCAACGTTCAAATGTAGGTAATGTTTTATTATTTTTACCGCATTACAATATAGTGTCGCGTTAAGTATTGCAAATTTTTTGAAAATAAACAATAAACTCCTTTGAAAAAACTGTCCCCAAGTCTTGGAATTTGTATATAGTTTGTGTGTATATATTTTATGTGGGTATTCCGTATGTTTTCGAACTATGCCGACCGGATTGTTTACCGTTTTTATTATTTCGCCTTTTTTGACTAAGAAATTATTATTTGCACATTTTTACGTTTATTTTTGTTTGATTTCATAGATATGTAACATTCCCAAAAGTGGGACAAGCATTACGGTGGGTGTGTTTTCAATGTTTGTCACCTACTACAATGTTTGTCTTACTACGTTTAGTTTTATAGATATGTAATATTCCCAAGAGTGGTACAAACATTGCGGTGGGTGTGTTTTCAATGTTTGTCACCTACTACAATGTTTGTCTTACTATGTTTAGTTTTATAGATATGTAATATTCCCAAGAGTGGTACAAACATTGCGGTGGGTGTGTTTTCAATGTTTGTCACCTACTACAATGTTTGTCTTACTATGTTTAGTTTTATAGATATGTAATATTCCCAAGAGTGGTACAAACATTGCGGTGGGTGTGTTTTCAATGTTTGTCACCTACTACAATGTTTGTCTTACTATGTTTAGTTTTATAGATATGTAATATTCCCAAGAGTGGTACAAACATTGCGGTGGGTGTGTTTTCATTGTTTGTCACCTACTACAATGTTTGTCTTACTATGTTTAGTTTCATAGATATGTAATATTCCCAAGAATGGTACAAACATTGCGGTGGGTGTGTTTTCAATGTTTGTCACCTACTACAATGTTTGTCTTACTATGTTTAGTTTTATAGATATGTAATATTCCCAAGAGTGGTACAAACATTGCGGTGGGTGTGTTTTCATTGTTTGTCACCTACTACAATGTTTGTCTTACTATGTTTAGTTTCATAGATATGTAATATTCCCAAGAATGGTACAAACATTGCGGTGGGTGTGTTTTCAATGTTTGTCACCTACTACAATGTTTGTCTTACTATGTTTAGTTTTATAGATATGTTATATTCCCAAGAGTGGTACAAACATTGCGGTGGGTGTGTTTTCAATGTTTGTCACCTACTACAATGTTTGTCTTACTATGTTTAGTTTTATAGATATGTTATATTCCCAAGAGTGGTACAAACATTGCGGTGGGTGTGTTTTCAATGTTTGTCACCTACTACAATGTTTGTCTTACTATGTTTAGTTTTATAGATATGTAATATTCCCAAGAGTGGTACAAACATTGCGGTGGGTGTGTTTTCAATGTTTGTCACCTACTACAATGTTTGTCTTACTATGTTTAGTTTTATAGATATGTTATATTCCCAAGAGTGGTACAAACATTGCGGTGGGTGTGTTTTCAATGTTTGTCACCTACTACAATGTTTGTCTTACTATGTTTAGTTTTATAGATATGTACCTATGTAATATTCCCAAGAGTGGTACAAACATTGCGGTGGGTGTGTTTTCAATGTTTGTCACCTACTACAATGTTTGTCTTACTACGGATTAGTGGCTATATCACTCGATATCGGGTGGAACGCCAGAAATCAATTAAAAAAAAAATAGTGTAGCGAATTTGCCATTATATAATATATTTTTACTCCTCACTAAACCAAGGGGATATAGTGGGGAGTTATGATTTCGCAATTTTTAAGGCTATTTTTTTATTGCAGATTATCAACTAGTATCATGCTGAGATTGTGTTTAGTTTTCAGTAATAGCAACACTAATTTTTGTCATATCATTATTTTTGTTGTATATTTTATTTTAATCAGGTTTTGTTGTATATTTTATTTATTTATTTATTTAAACACTTTATTGTACATTACTTAATAGCTAGTACAAATGGCGGACTTATTGCCTAGTGGCAATTTCTTCCAGACAACCATCTGTGACAGTTATGAGACAAAATGGTACATGTACAAAAAAGAAAATATATATAAAACCATATTATGGTGCACTTCAGTATCTCTGGGCTCCAGAAAAGCTAAACGCGGTGAATTGTGCGAGGATTTCATAGCAGCGCATGCTCTTTCAGTCATTAACGATCCCACTAGCCCACCTACTTTTTCTAGTACCGTCGGTTCTGGTCACATCGATGTTACTATTGCCTCTTCCCGAATTGCAGACAAAATCAGCCAATGGTGTGTCCATGTGGACGCTTCTTGCAGCGACCATGAACTCATCACTTTTTCTGTACGTTCATCCTTAGTTGAACAGCACATCCCTTCTCTAATTCCTGGACGTTTTCACACCAAGTCTAATCGTTTGATTGATTTTGACTTTGAGTTTTCTCGCTTCCTTGATCACTTCAATCACACTCTATTGACAACACATGAAATGGCATCCGCCCTTACTGATAGCATTGTCACATGTGCTGAAAAAACTATTGGCAGATCAATACCTCGAAAGCTAATGCCAAATACGTGGTGGCATTCCGGTCTTGACGCTCTAAAGCAATGTGCATCACGCTCTCGTCGAGCCCTACGAACAGGTCGTAGTCGAAACTACACAAGTTTTACTATTTCAAGCCTTTACTGTAGTTACAGACAGGCCCATAATCGTTACAAAAAAGAGATAATTCGCGCTAAAACCGCAAGCTGGCATAAAATGGTCTCTGAGGTATCTGTTTCGGATCCTTGGGGTGCTGTGTTTAAATGTGTTTCATCAAAACGAGATAACAATAGAGCTCTTTCATGTATAATCCGTATAAATAATGGCAATATGACTTCATCCATTGATGATACTGCCTCTGCTTTCCTGGATGCATTAGTCTCAAAAGACAATCCTCTGACTGATAACGACTTTCACAAACAGGTTCGTACTCTTCAAAAAACTATTCCTCTAACATCCCCTTCGCAACCAACTTCTGCTGAGGAACTTGATTTAATTATCGAGAACCTTAAGCAAAATAAATCCCCAGGCTTAGATCGCATTGATTCTTCTCTAGCACAGAGATGCTGGCGTCTAGCTCGTTCTGAAATGACTGTCCTCTTCAACCGATGTCTAAATGAAGGCTGTTTTCCAGATTGCTGGAAAACAGGTCTCATGACGATAATATCCAAACGTTGCGATCGCTCTAGTACGGATCCCAAATCATACAGACCCATTACTCTTCTCCCTATTCTAGGTAAAGTTCTCGAGCAATTGATTTGCCGTAGAATTGAGTCACATCTCTCTAATTATCGTCCGCTATCCCGACGCCAATTTGGTTTTCGTCCCGGCATCTCCACCGTTGACGCTGTTAACGAGATGATAGATTTTGTAGAGTGCTCCAATGAGAAATATGTTGTAGCCATCTCGCTTGATATAAGTGGTGCGTTTGACAATGCTTGGTGGCCGCTCATTCTGCACAAACTTAAGGCTAGAAATATTCCTCGTAACTTATACCTTATTGTTAAGAGCTACTTCGAAAATCGCCACATAGTCCTTCCTGGGGGTCAATTTATTCATAAGCGACAAGTAAGCATTGGATGTCCTCAAGGTTCTGTTCTCGGTCCACTTCTTTGGAACATTCTTTTCGATGATCTATTGGATCTTCCTCTTCCGAGCAACTGTATAATTCAAGCATATGCTGATGATGCTTACATTATGATTCGTGCTGATTCTCGCAGATCAATCGAGAACTCAGCCACCCAAGCGCTGAGCTTTGTTTCTGACTGGGGTATAAAAAACAAGCTATGCTTCGCTCCGAACAAGACTTATGGCCTGGTATTTAAGGGCATACTTCGCAGACGGCCGTCCATCCAGTTTCTAGGAACTAATATTGTCTTTCGAGACCAAGTCACCTGTCTCGGAGTTATTCTAGAAAGGGGACCGAGTTTCAAAAATCATGCCAAATCATGTGTAGATAAGGCTAAGTTTGCTTTCATTAAAATAGGACACCTCGCCAAAGCAAGCTGGGGTCTGCAATTTCCTATCGCCCGCCTTTTCTACAAAGCCGTTTATCTTGGCATCGCTTGCTATGCGGCAGGCTGTTGGTCTAACGCCTGCGAGTTTCAGCATATTCGAAGAACCTTGCTTTCAGGCCAAAGATTCGCTCTCATTGCACTATCCAAAGCTTACAGAACAAGCCCCACCGAAGCCCTGCCAATTTTGACAGGCTTAACCCCCCTTGATCTTGAAATTCAACGTAGAGGTGCTATTTTCAATTTATTGCGAGGCCGTCCTTCTGTCGTCGGTGACACTTCTTTTCACCCCCCTGAAAGTCGAATGTCTCGAAGCTCAATTAAGAGAAACGTGAGCGACACTCTACTAAACATTTGGCAAAACCGCTGGACGACCTGTCTAGTTGGTAGAGTTACCTTTTTATTTTTTCCTGACGTGAGGTCGCGACTGAAATCTCCTTGGGTTGTTCCAGACTTTTGGACTTCTCAATTTCTCACAGGACACGGTAACTTTAAAAGCTATCTCCATCGCTTCAACATTGCTCCCTCTTCCTCATGTCAGTTTTGTCAATGTCCGGACCAAACTTCGGATCACATCCTTTGGGAGTGTTCCCACCCAATTGTGTCCTCTTACAGATCGGAGCTCCTCGTTGCTGTCCGTGGGCCTCTTCAAGGTCCCATTGGACATGCGGACTTAGTGATCTCGAAGAACAATTACAAAGCCTTCAAACGATTTTGCCATAGATACGGTGCCTTATTATCCGAAGATTCTCACTGACTTTTCTGTTTCCAGAGATCTTGGTCACTTCTCTGATGCCCTATATATATGGATCTGAAGTCGCCGACAGTCCGCAAGTGTGAATCTCAATTCGCACTTGTTGATTGTTCTTTTTGCACCAAGGTGCCGAGATTGCTAATCTAGAGGGCTCCATGAGCTACTCTTCGTGCCATGCATTGTTTTTTTTTGTCATTCATTCTAGCGTTCTGCGAAGGGGCCGTTGACAGTCCCCATATGCGGAGCGGGTGGTGGTGGGAGTAGCGAGATATATAAAATCATAAACACATTACATTTAAACACAAGAAAGTAAGAAGAATAAAAATATGTACATCAATGAAAATAAAACAAATCATAGATAAAACCTGTTACAACACTATGGGAGGGAAGGGAATAAAAGGAGAGGAGATATGACTAACTACAAGAATAGGGAAATAAATGGGAAGTATGTAGGTTAAGAAATGGAAAGTAAGAGCGCGTGTTTTAATCTGGTTTTGAAGGTTCCTAACGTTGGTGCAGTTCTAATGTCAAGGGCCAAGTTGTTCCATAACCGGGCAGCATGTACAGTAAATGATGATGAATAGAAAGCCGTGGCATGTGATGGGATGGCGAGGGTTCTCTCTTCTCTAGATCGAAGCGGGAGTCCATGAGAGGCCAGAGGTTGAAATCTTTCGGTCAGATATGATGGAGCATTAGGGTTGTTCAAAATGTTAAACAGAAGACAAAGAGTGTGTTGATCACGGCGCAGACGGATAGGAAGCCATTTGAGTTCCTTGCGAAAAAATTATATGTGGTCGTATTTGCGAAGATTAAATATGAAACGTATGCAGACGTTTTGTAATCAATCTAATTTCTTTAGAAGTTCCTGAGTAAGATCCAAATAACAAATATCTGCATTATCGAGAATGGGGAGAAGGAGAGTTTGTGCGAGCTTTATTTTGATGTTGGTTGGAAGAAATTTTTGCAGTTTTTTGACAGAGTGAATACTATAGAAAAGTTTTCTGCTGACTGCATTGACGTGTTCAGTCCAGGAAAGATGTTGATTGAAGAGAACTCCTAGAATTTTCACTGTTTTGGATATGGGTATTGCTGTGCCATTGAGTACAGGAAAGGGAATAGTGTTTGAAGTATGTTTAGCCAGAAGTCTTGTACTCCCTATGATAATGGCTCGAGATTTGATAGGGTTAAGAAGAAGATGTATTTATTCATTGTGCATGTAATTTTTTTTATTGTGAAAAATATATAGTTGTACTCCAAATCTCACTACGTTAACATGAACCAACATTAGTCCCATCCCCGGGAACCTCAACAGATTGTATTCTGAAAGTTTCGTCACAATGTATCTTGGTGTGCTGTATGATATGTGCTGTATTTTGTATGGCGTGTTTATTTGACTTTATCGATTATAGACTAAAGTACTCAATCGATTATTTTCAAATTTTGCGTATTTGTATATCTAATGCTCACTTAGACCCCATTAGATTTTGAAGAATATCTATATAGTGCTTATCAATTCAACTGTCAAATATTTCAAAGTGACCCCAAGCTCAGGAAACATAAAATTTGAAATTTTTATTTTCAAATTGGTAAAAAGGCATATCACTTTCATAAAATGGCATTGAAGAAATATCAATATTTCATATTAAAAATATTTTGATAATTAAAGAAATAAATAAACTAACAAAAAATAAATAAACAAACAAATAAATAAATAATAAATATAAATTATAATTATTAATAAATAATGATAAAATTAAAAAAAATAACATATATTTGCGACGTTGCTATTCCAAATTCTAGTAATATTATAAAAACTTTTGATGAAAAAATTTAGGTAATGAGATTAAAAGACTTTGGCATTCTCGTAAAATAATAATATTACCGTTCATTATTTCAGCCACTGGCATTATTCCAAAATCGTTAATCCGTAATTTAGAAATTATAGATTTATCGAAAAACTTAATAGTAAAAATGCAAAAAATGGTAATAATGAATACATGTAGAATCGTTAAAGATTTTTTAAACGTAAATATTCGGGAATCAGTAGGGTTGTTAGGTAGTATAGAGACCTCCTCAGAGCCTAATCCTTTGATATGTTAAGTATCTGGATGGGTGAACCATTCCCAATTGAAAGCTTGATGATGCGTTTGTTGCATTTTATTTTGCTCTTTTAAATAATTTACAATTTACGCATTGATCTGCTAATTCTTTTGAGGAAGTGTATAATGGTAATAATAATAATTGAGTGTTATTATTTGTAGTGCTTAATTGTTATTAATATCATTAGTAAATCGGCCAGAGCGCCGTAAAAAAAATCAATCAATTAATAAATAAATATATAAATAATTAAATAAAATAAGTTATACATAAATAAATAAAATAATCAATAAATAAATAACTACAAAAAATTATTGCTTATGTAATAAAGGTATAATAATTTTCATGAACACCTATATTTTGGTCTTGTGATGCTAATCACTCAATTTTGTGTTTTAATCTGAAGTAATGAAAAATTCAGTTCAATTCGATTGTTAAAAAAATGTACCATGTTTTCTTAGTAACAACGTAGGAACCTTTCTCCAAGTACCTAGAACTGAAAGAGGCAATAAAGTTTAACGTTGGCAACATTTGAAATTTGCAAATATACCTACAATGTGAAATGATTAAAGTTGTATACGAATTTTCTTGGTACCACTGAATAAATCTGTTAACTACGCCCCAGCTCCCCCGCCCACGCTCACCCCGATCCTCGCCGCTGTTCCCGCTCACGAAACAGATACCAACATTTTTTTTTGTTCAAACCCGAATTATATCAAATCCTAGTTAAGGCCTACGGAACATAAAAACATAGCAACTCAAATTAGTCCTTTTCGGACGCCCGTTCATTAAAGGATTTCACTCATTAAGACACGGTGTTTCCATTTTCATTTATAAATATATTTTTTTTATATCTTGGGTGTACAAATTATTATTTAATTATTAATATTTTCAGACATTGTGGCATATTAAAAAATATATATTTATACACTTATTTGATACACTGACTAGGTAGATAAAAATAAAATAAATTAATTATAAAAATTAAATAAAAATGACGCTGTTTTTTTACTGTGCAATTATTTTAATTATTATTCGAATAATTGAAGATGATAACGAGCGGGTTGTGGCCAACGCTATACTCCTCACTACCATGTAACTTTACAAAGTATTACTTACAATAATTTTGTAAGGGAATTTTTCAGCGTGAGTTTTTTTTCATGAAATGAGTTTGTTAAATCATTTTTGTTTCTAGACTCTCAAGATATAGCTAGACTATGGCATAGCCTAAGTCCTGATATTACGTCGTCTATCTCACTAAACATCTTCAAGAAAAGGTTAAAGCAAAAATATTAATCTGACAACACCTGATTACATCTTCCTCTCCTCTTCCTTTCCTTATCCTTTAGTTTTCCTATCATTGCTATGAATTGTTCTTATATGCTATCTTCTTTGTTTTTGTGTTTTTTTTATTACTTTTCTTTTGCTATCATTATTTATTTTGTAATGTAATTAACTCATTGCCATAGTACACATTGTTTTGTATATTTAACATTTAAGTACTCTGGTTGATTGGAAGAAATTGCCATTAGGCAATAATCCCGCCAGTGTACTAATTATATGTACAAGAAGATTAAATAAATAAGTAAATATATATAGAACTTTCTACTACCTACATACAAATTTTAATAATAAAAAAACGAAATTAATCATTCAATCTATGAACAAATAATTAAATCAATTAATTAATTAATAAATATTAAAAAAGAGTAAAAAAACACAATAAACAAATAAATGAATAAATCGATTATTTTTATTATTGCATATGCGCAAACATTGGATTTTTTTTCCCTGTCGGGAGTCAAAGATATTTTTTAACAGATTTTTAATTATCTCAATAGAGACGAAGTTGGAATATTTACTATAGGAGAACCGGGAAATCAAGGCACCTACAGGGCTTACGACCTGTCATCGGCTGGTTTACGTGATCACTTTATGCGCTTGCGCAACGTTCACCAATTATGCCTTTTAATGAGATCCCTATCAATTCAATTTTGAAAGTTCTATATATTGTAATACTGAAATTCTTTTCGCTTGAAAATAAGGAATTTTTACTACAGCCATCTATGGGTGAAATTATGAACAACAATCTTATTATTTTTATTTATTTTGTTGGAACGCCATCTATTGAGAGAATTGGTTTTTTGTAAATAATGAAAGCTACAATTCTTATATCTGAGGTGACAATGCATTTTTCGCATAGAAGTCACCCCTGAATTGCGCCAGACTTATAAGGTCATTTTTGTCTTATTTACCTACTTGTACCAATGCGTAAGTAATCGAATATTTTTATTATTGCATATGCGCAAACATTGGATTTTTTTTTTTTTTTTCCCTGTCGGGAGTCAAAGATATTTTTTTATTATAGATATTAATTATTATACAAAGGTATTATTTTATTATAGAAATAAATGAATAAATGAATGAATGAATTAATTAATTAATTAATAAATAAATAAATGAATGAATGAATAATATTTATTTCCAACAATAAAAATATTATAACAAAGGAACAAAAATACATTTGTGACAAAAGTCCTTAAATATACTGAATGAATGAATGAATGAATGAGTGAATGAATAAATGAATGAATTAATGAGTGAATGAAAAAATTAATGAATGAATGAATGAATGAATAAAAGAAAGAATAAATGAATGAATGAATGAATGAATGAATGAATGAATTAATGAATGAATAAATGAATGAATGAATTAATTAATTAATTAATTAATTAATTAATAAATAAATGAATGAATGAATGAATGAATGAATGAATTAATAAATAAATGAATGAATGAATGAATGAATGAATAAATGAATGAATGAATTAATTAATTAATTAATAAATTAATTAATAAATGAATGAATGAATAAATTAATAAATAAATGAATGAATTAATGAATGAATGAATGAATGAATGAATAAATGAATGAATGAATGAATTAATTAATTAATGAATGAATAAATGAATGAATGAATGAATTAATTAATTAATGAATGAATGAATTAATTAATTAATAAATAAATAAATGAATGAATGAATGAATGAATTAATTAATAAATAAAAAAAAGAATAAATGAATGAATTAATTAATAAATAAATAAATGAATGAATGAATAAATATTTATTAGAAATATTTATTTCCAACAAAAAAATATTATAACAAAGGAACAAAAATACATTTTTTTTAGTTTATACCTGTAATTATAATTTTACAATCATTATTATTATTATTTTTTCCACACCTTTTTTTTTACATACTCCATTCACTTAGAACATCGACAACCAGGATACAAAACTCTAAAACCTCTATCTCAAAACACCTAAGAGTACCGAGTGCGGAGATGGATACAAGTCGTGAAGATCCTTGAGGACCATCAAGCACACTTCCTGCTACGAGTAAAGCTACCATCCTCATTAAAAGAAGAAAAAAACATTATTTTAAAGATGAATATAATAAAAGAAATAAAAATTTTAATTCGACTGCAAGTAAATAAGATTAAATTAATTCAAAAGGCCTTTTGCTCCCTCCATACATTTCTGAAGTGCCTACATAATGAGCTCCAGAAGCTGTTGTATGTTTTTTTTTTATTTGATGAATGTAACAAACGCGAAAGAACTGAAATGAATGCAAATGAACATTCAATGTTTGTCTTTTTTGTTCGTATTCCGAGTGTACTCTGAATCAAAGGGAACGAGTGATTTGTGGCCAACACTTCAATTTTCAGTAATGCGAAAATGCTTAAATGCTTATTGAAGTAATTTTTTTTTGATAGTAGATGAATTACTTATCGGATTTCCTAATACAGGTTCACCTAGTTGGACGACCAATGAGACAATATAATAAAATAATGTAATTATTAATTTATCCTTGTAGAAATATTTAAATTAATTTCAATAATTGAGTCTTTCAAATAAAATATTCGATATATGTAAATCTGTCAAAAAGTGTATTTTTCACCAGCAAATATATTTAAACTTGAAAGTTAAAAGTACGTATTTAAGAGGGGACTGCTGCCAACGTACCTATTTTTCAATTTGATATACCATTATTATTTATTATCAAATCGTTTTGAAAAAAATAATTTAGATAGTTTGGATATTAATAAAGAAAAATATATCCTTACTTTTTGATAATGTTCTGTAGAAATTCTTGTAAAAAATAAAGGCATACCCCGATTTTCAACGTTTATCTTATGTTTTAATAAAATATAAGGCGTAGTTCAACATATTTTTTTTTAAATTAAAGAAGACAAAAATATCTAGAAAAATACGATGTGACGTTGCATTAATGCTTCAGTTTTAGTAAATAAACCTAAAAAATATTTATTTTCCATTCACCGCCATTGAGAAATAAAAGTTTTTTGATTTATTAACTTAACCTGATGCATTAATGCAACGTTACATCGTATTTTTCCAGATATTTTGATCTTCTTTAATTTATAAAAAAATTATAATGCTCTATACCTTATAGTTTTTTAGAAATTTAAGATAAATGTCAAAAATCGGGGTATGCTTATTATTTTCCTACACGAATATAATATACAGAACATAATTAAAAAATTAAACTATTTATTTCTTTATTAATATCCAAACTAACTAGGTTATTTTTTTCAAAATGATTCGTTTTGTAGTAATGATGCAAATTCAAATTGAAAAAATAGGTACGTTGGCAGCAGTCACCCTCTTAAAATACATTTTCAAGTAAAACTTGGCATTTTAGTAAAAAACATACCTTAGTTGATTTCTTTGTATAATAGTTATGTTCAATATATTTTTTAATTTAGCGTTTTGTAAGTTTTTCATTAAATTTTTGAAATTCCGTACTCTCCATAAAATTACTTTTGAATGAAATCTTTGAAAAAAATGGAATATTGTACTCCAACTGTCGATTTTTCAAGAGAACTTTGTTTTCAAAATATCGACAAAGTATCATCTATCAAAGTATCGTATGCAGGGTCTATATTTTTCACGGTTTTTCCAACTTTGAAGTTAAAAAACACCAACTTAGAGGCTTCGCAGCATATATGTTCGATATATATGGATTTACTCAAAATTTGGAGTAGCATATTTAGTGTGCCTGTGTGTGTATGTGTGTGTCCCCTTATAACTTTTGGTCCGCTCAATTCACAGAGCCCAAAATTTCAAAATATAGGTATAGACAGTTACAGGCCTACAAAACTTTTATGCTCAGAATTTTGATTCAGTCAGGGGTTATCAACTTCTGAATTTTTACTTTATTTTTCCATATATCTCAAAAACCATATAAGCTAGAACGTTAAAAATTGGTAGACATACCAATAGAAAAATACAAAATTTCGAATTTGATTTTTTTTAATCTCCAGAATTTCTCAAACTTTTTTACTAAGATAAATATTTTAAATGCCTATATTTCCAAAGTTTTTAAAAATATCGAAAAAAGCCGAAACACCCCAACTAGATAATTTTTATTTTCTATAAAAAATAATAACATTTAATTTTTGTTTTTTTATGAAGCTCCAATAGTTTCTTTACAACTTGAGTCAGAAAAACATGATTTTCAAACGATGGGACGACAGATTCTAATCTATTGATAAATAATATTTTTAGGGATTTTTCAGTGACCGAAAAAATATAAGGATACGGAGTTTCTTTTTTTGTATAAAAAAGTCTTATAAGGTTTTAGAGTAAGATTTCGTGACCACAAAACTTACATCATAGTATAAAGGGTATTTTTCTGCGTAAGGATACCACAGCAGGTCACAACGATTGGCTTGGAACCCTCACTAATGGTAGCTTTGGTGTTACAACTAGGAAAAATTATGGAAAATCGCTATTTTAACAGGTTAGTTATACTATGAGGCTAGTCTGGGAGTCAGGGCTCTTGGACCATTTGACATTTACTCTGAGAAAATAAACACAAGTGAAAAACCGGCGACCGCTGTGGCATTGTTGGTGAGCCATTTGGTTTCTGTGAGGGCGTCCTGTGTTCGATATCCAGCAGAGGTGATATTTATTTAAATTAATTTCTCACGCTAATATTTCTTCTCTGGGCTGGAAAGAGTGATAAGTTGGAAAAAATTCCCATATGGCAATAAACTCGCCACTTGCACAGGGTACAAGGAAGTGTTCATTATTATTAAAACCGTAATTGTAATGAGGAAGAATACACCCAACATACAAATACTTAACACATCAAAGAGTTAGGCTCTATGGCGGTCCATGCACAACCTATCAACCATAACTTTACCCATATAACCCGATATTTAAGTTTAAAAAATCTCTCAACTTAAAAATATTTTATTAACAGTGCGCTATATTAACATCATAAGGACCTATTATTGATAGCCGAGTAATCAAAAATACAAAAGGAAAAATAACTTGACACGCAGATCAGTATTGAGGTTCACCACACTTTGTGGCTGGCGAGTGGGAATACCCGCATGTGTCGTGTTTCCTTTCCCAAGGTGCATACATGTCGCTTAATATTTACAGAGGATACGCTGTGATTTTTTTTATATTAAAGCTGATTCT
Organism: Molanna angustata; assembly: GCA_963576475.1. Classification (NCBI taxonomy): domain Eukaryota; kingdom Metazoa; phylum Arthropoda; class Insecta; order Trichoptera; family Molannidae; genus Molanna; species Molanna angustata. The sequence continues at coordinate 24,610,771 of OY754987.1, forward strand.
TAATAATTCTTAATGTAAAAAATTATATAGTATAAAAAAAAGTTATAATGATAATTAGAAACACTTCATTGCACCCTGCGCAAGTGGCGAGATTATTGCCAAATGGCAATTTCTTCCATCTAACCAGTGTTTTCACCTGATTTCTGTGTCAAATTTTTATTTAACACGCATCCAATAACAAGTTGCCACATTCTGGAGACTCGTAAGATTTATCGTCTCACAAATCAAGACTGAAAACACAATTCAAAACTGTCCGGGAATCGAACCCGGGATCAACGGATCAGGAAACTAACCAATTGAGGGACCAAAACCTTCAAAATTTAATACAAAATTGAAACCGGTGCATACTAATTTATTAACTTTGCAACACGAACTTTTTGTTTTCTAACAATGTCACGAGTTTCATTTGTTAATAAGCCTGACGAGGGAACGTCATTTCCGAAACCGGTTGCGTACAATAAAAAAATTTTTTTTTTTTTTTATTTAACTAAAATTTGATAATGATTTTTGGCATCGGCTTAGAATTGTTCATAGTTCAGCAATGAGGTTCATCATAAAATATTGTTGTGCCTTTTCTAGTGAGGCGAGACTGGCGTGTAGGGATACAAGTTCGTGTCGTGCTTCATATTATGAGCTAATGCGCTCCGGCAAACCTGTCGCTGGTAACCCCACATTGTGGAATACGTCGTGACGTTAGGAATAATTTTTTTTTATTTAGATATATTTTTTTAGGGAGAACTCTCTTAATTGAAAAATATAGGTAAGTGGTTACTTACCGTTTTTTAAGTTGAAGACATCGATCACTTTACAAACTATAAAAACACACATAGCACTTAAACACTCACTATTAGGTACTATTATAAATTTACGAAACATTAATTATTTCTTAATTACCCGTATATTTATTTCCTTTATATATGTACATGTAGGTTACTTATATTTTAAAATCACAAAAAATGTTTAATCTATTTAAATATTTAGCACGTTAAGAAATTGAAAGAAACACAAAAAAAAGTAAACTTAGATTAAGTTTAAGTTTTTCGATCATTAAAAAAATAAGTTATCAAATATTTTTTGTTCAAACTAATAGCGTGTCTGTTTTTTTAATTTCCAAATTAACATTTCAAATTCGAAAATTAATAATTCCCGCCTAGACTCCAAATTGAATTTTCGTACGCCGGAAGTTCGCGCTGTTACTCTACGTAATACGTGTGAAACTGTGTCCGGTGTGAACCGGAAATGAACCGTAGACACACGACGCGATCACTCTACGAACCGTAGGAAACTGAAGTATTACTGAATGGCCAACTACAGTCGAGAGAAATACCAACCCCCAATGCGCATGCGTCCACCCGGAGAAAAATATATTTCTGAATCGGATAGTATTTTCATGATAATATGAAAGTAACCAGCTCATAGGCAAGCCTAATCTAAAGGGAAACTAAAATAAAGCACTAAAAGGGAATTATATTGTTTAAAATATTCTGACGATGCTCGGCGAAGGGCGATACCGGTGAATGGGAGTTGCATATTTGAATTATTTATATAAAACGAAAAGTTGGAAAAGCCGTGAAAAATGTAGACCGTGCATACAAAACTCGCGTATCCTGGCTTGTAACTTTGTCGATATTTTTTTTTTTTTTTTTTTATTGAGTATCATAATATGAACATACACATAGTACAAATATTTAAATTAATACAATTTTTTTTTTCAATAGGTACTGTCCCAAAAAAGTTAAAAACTTGTGCTTGGGACAGGAGCAAATAACATATCTACATTTAACATATTACATACATTTTACTTATAATAATAGAATCATTTAATAAATTGTAAATCTAGTTCAACTTACAGATAATACATACAGATGATTAAAGTTTATTTTTGTTTTTTTTAGTGAATATAGAATAAAAACCATAATTTATCCAAAAAGGAGAAAAAAATGAAAATTCACATATACAAATACACATATACAAATACACATATACACATACACATACATACATACACATATACAACATACACACATATAATATACGCATACTTATACACACATGCTCACACATACATATACACATACATACATATACACACATATACATACATACACATATACATATATACACATACACACATATATATATATATATATATATATATATATATATATATATATATATATATATATATATATATATATATATATATATATATATATATATATATATATATATATATATATATATATATATATATATATATATATATATATATATATATATATATATATATATATATATATATATATATATATATATATATATATATATATATATATATATATATATATATATATATATATATATATATATATATATATATATATATATATATATATATATATATATATATATACATACACACATACACATACACACATACATATACATACATACACACATACACATACACATATATACATATACACACATACATACATACATACACACATACACCTACACACACATACATACATATACATACATACACACATCTACATACACATACAAACATAGTTCAATAGTTCATAGTTCAAACAAATCGACAGTTGGATAATATTTAAATGGGTCGATGGCAGAGTGGTTAGCGCGCTGGGCTAGTAATACAGTGGTCGCGTGTTCGAATCCTACCTCGACCGATTTCGTTCACTTATAGCGCAAGCATTTATATGCTTATTTGAAAAAAGGAACTTGAACAATCGACGAGCATGTATGAGATGATGCATGGACATAAAGGAAGCCAGGAGTGTGTGCAAAAAACAGAGGAGTATGGCGCTCAGTTCTCACTGCTTACCCCGTATGGGACATGGCGTGAAGGTATGTACATATGTAGGTATATTTTTCAAATATATCATAATAAGGTTCACCGCCCATACTGAACGATGCCTTTTTAGGTGAGATGAGACTGGCGTGTTGGAATACATGCGAGTGTTGTGCTTAATTTTATAAACTGTTACTGTTTTGGTTTACAATGTAACACATTGACGGTTATAGCAGTCCAAATCGAATCTATTATTCAGATTATGACGGGTAAAGACGTCATTATCTCTAGTAAGTAATATTTCTTCATCAAAGAAGAGAATGACGGCAATGGCCGTCAAATTTATTTTTTCTGGAAAACACAATTTTCCGCATATTTACTTCTAACCTTCAATTACAATTCAATCCAAACTGAAATATTCCAAAAAATAACAAGTTTGAATCCTTCGTGAAATATGTGTCCGCGAATGTGTTGAGTAACACTTATTTATTGTAATGTAAATTGTTTGACTGTTTTTTTGCTTAAAAAAATAAATAAATACCTAAATACGCACCCGCAAACCTGTCGCTGTTTACCCCGTATTATTGAATATTTTATTTATTTATTTATTGAGGGACAAATACAGTCTTAAAAATACTAAAATAGAATAATACACTATTTAATAATAACAAACAGACCAATTACATATGTATGTCCACAGATATTAAATATGAAACATTTTAAACATCATAAATTTAAATATAACTTAGATGTATGTTTGCCTGTGACGGGAAAGGAAGGGAAGAGAAAAAAAATAGGATGGGAAAAGGATTGTGACAGTTAAATTGTTATATTTTTGTTACAAACTAAAAATGTAAATAAAAGTATACAAAAGATAATATTAGAAAAAAACACAAATAAATGAACAAAATAAAAAAAAAAATAAACATACGAGTTCAAGCTATGCACTTATAGAGAGAATTTTTGTATGCGTTATTACTAGCCGTGATGATATGAACGAATGAATATTACGTGTACCTATCACCTTTTTATTTTTCCTGTCATTGTTTGTGTACTTTCAATAAATCAAATAAAATTAAAATTAAAGAAACGTTTTATTGAATGTGCCTACATGTGTCATACGATTTCTCCAAAATCAACAATTGTAGTAATGTTTTTATTTTCATTGAAATGTTCCGCGTGATAATTAAAAAATCCTGTTTCGAATGAAAGATTTAATGTTTTAAAAAATGTCTTTTGTGTTTTGAATAATAATATTTTGATGATTTTTTTTTTCAATATTGGACACTGTCACTTCGTGGTAGAACTCCATAATTAATTAAAACTATGAAAAAATTTTATATTTAATTTTACGTTCTACTTAAATTTTTTCGCAAACGCGACTCCCATTCACCGGTATCGCTCTATGATGAGCATCGTCAGAATGGTGAACAATAATGATGAAGGCCATCTATATATATATATATTCACAAAGAGGATAACAACAATAGATATGGAAGGGGGCAATTCTAAGAAAGATTAAATACCCGAAAGACATTTAGGTAAATATGTATGCAGGTATAATAAAAATAAAATTGAAGTGAAGGAATGAATATACAAATATTGTATTAAAAGGACAGCAATTATATTGAATAATGGCCAACAGAAAAACCCGACATTAACTATTCTAATGGTAATAATAATGGAGAAGTATTAAAATCTATTTGTGCGTTAATCAAAGGAACGTTGCTGTTACATTTTACTCTATTTATCTCTAATATTTCAAGTTTGTCTAATTTTTTACCTTTTCTTAAACTATGTATAAGATTTATCCCAGTTTGTGAGTTAAACGAATGCTCACTCTCAAGTAAATGTGTCGCAAAGTTCGAAGTGTCTTTTTTCAAACGGAAACACGCAAGATGTTCTTTAAGGCGTGTATTTAAAGATCTACCCGTTTGACCAACATATATACCTGAGCATGTATTGCATGTAAGAGAGTAAACACCACTACGGTTTAATTTATCGATTTTATCTTTACTGTTATTTAAGAATTTACCTAGTGTATTGTCATTATAAAATGCAATGTTTTTATTGTTTTTTCTCAAAATATTTCTTTTTTCTCAAAAAATTCTTAAATAACAGTAAAGATAAAATCGATAAATTAAACCGTAGTGGTGTTTACTCTCTTACATGCAATACATGCTCAGGTATATATGTTGGTCAAACGGGTAGATCTTTAAATACACGCCTTAAAGAACATCTTGCGTGTTTCCGTTTGAAAAAAGACACTTCGAACTTTGCGACACATTTACTTGAGAGTGAGCATTCGTTTAACTCACAAACTGGGATAAATCTTATACATAGTTTAAGAAAAGGTAAAAAATTAGACAAACTTGAAATATTAGAGATAAATAGAGTAAAATGTAACAGCAACGTTCCTTTGATTAACGCACAAATAGATTTTAATACTTCTCCATTATTATTACCATTAGAATAGTTAATGTCGGGTTTTTCTGTTGGCCATTATTCAATATAATTGCTGTCCTTTTAATACAATATTTGTATATTCATTCCTTCACTTCAATTTTATTTTTATTATACCTGCATACATATTTACCTAAATGTCTTTCGGGTATTTAATCTTTCTTAGAATTGCCCCCTTCCATATCTATTGTTGTTATCCTCTTTGTGAATATATATATATATAGATGGCCTTCATCATTATTGTTCACCATTCTGACGATGCTCATCATAGAGCGATACCGGTGAATGGGAGTCGCGTTTGCGAAAAAATTTAAGTAGAACGTAAAATTAAATATAAAATTTTTTCATAGTTTTAATATTTTGATGAAATAATCCCTCAAGAGTTGAAATGAAGCATTTGTGTTTTGAGAGAACGTTGAATATTTAATTTAATCTGTTAAACATATCGCCAACATGATAAACCCTTTTTTTATATTTGTCAAGATTGTTACACAAACGAAATTGTATTATCCCTTTGAATTATATTTATTTTATTCGTGAACGTAAATACCCGTGTTTTTATCATCACCTCCTGTGTAAGAAGAGGAGAGTTAGGATCAGTTGGCACTTTTTTACACTTTCAGGTTTTTGAATTTATACTTTCAATAATAAACTTGCTTAAAACAATATATTTTTCATTATTTCAATCCATCTTACAATATGGCATTATATGTTGGGGGGGAGCTTTTAAAACCACTTTAGTGCCTTTAGAAGTTTTTCAAAGAATCATTATTAAAATTATATTAAAAAAGAGATTTGATTATCCAACTATTAATTTATTTCAAGAATTTAAAGTTTCAACTGTTGAAAATATCTACAAAAAAATCTCATTGTTCCAAATTCATAAAGATATTCTTACAAATTCAAACCAATTGTCATTTTCTTTAAGCAGCGGAATAAATTCACAAGGATTTATTACCATTCCTCTTTTACGTACAACTGCCTCACAACATTTCTATAAGTATAAAGGTACTAAGTGGTTTAATGAACTCCCTTTGAGTCTTAGACTCGAAAAAAATTATAGTATATTTAAAAATAAAATTAAAAAATTGTACTGATTCATTTATTTATTTTTTGTTATTTCATTCTTGTTTTGTGTAGCTTCATATTTTTTAGTAGATGTACAATGTTTTGGTAAATGTAACAATATTAAATAGATACTCCCCTCTTTAAACACGAGATTTTATCTCAATTAAAGAGGGTTATTATGAATTATATGATGGAAATTGTATACCGTTTTAAATTATGATTTATATGTGAACCTTGTATTGTTTTTGTTAATAAATAAAAAAAAAAATAAAAAAAATAACTCAAATCTTTTTCTTTATATCATTAGACTACACGTCGGTAATTATTCTAAGACAGTATATAAACATATTATTTTATTTACTAGTTGCATGTAACACATGAAACCCAACTGTCGATGGCGATTGTATGATGTGTAGTTGAAGAATACGTACCAAACTATAAACTCTTAAATCCAAATTATTGAATATTTATCAAAAAAATGTTATTCTTAATGAAAATTTTGCCCTCGAACTTTAAAAAAAATAATTAAAGATGTTCAATTGAATTTTTCTACATTTATACAAATTTACAGCGTTCTAGCTGTTATGGTTTTTGAGATATGTAGAAAAATAAAAGTAAATATTCAAAAGTTAATAACCCCTGACTGAAACTAAAATTCGAATTTCTGAGTATAAAAGTTTTGAAGCCTAAACTCTATAATTTCTGAAATGAGTCAAGCGGATCAAAAGTCATAAGGGGGGGACAGACACACACAGACACACAAAAACACAAAATATTCTACTCCGAATCATGAACTTATCCATATATAAATGTAGAATATATATGCTGAGAAGCTTGTAAATTGGTGTTTTTTGCATGCAAAAAGTCCACTACGCCATACAAAATGTTCCTTTCTAGTACCCGCATCTTGGCTTGATACTGTCGATTCATTTAGAGATATAAATTCTCTGGAAGGAATCGACAGTTGGAGAAGTTATTATCATTTTTCTTTGACTTGTGGCGACACAAAGCCTCGCCCAGCCCCTGTCGTGTTTCTATCATCGTCATTGATCATTGATCATCGTCATTGATCAAGACAGACATTCTATAATCAACAACGCAACTCCACGACCCTACAGTGTCAATTTAACTCTAAAGGGTTCTCTGCGTCATTGATTTATTTATATTGTACAGAGGTTAAACGAAAGATTTTTTTTTTTTTTCATTTTTACATTAGCAAAATAGCAAGTACAATTTATTTTACTTGAATAAAACTAGCCTAGTATATTCATCAATACGTAGAAACATTATTTTATTTTTTAATTTTAATATATTTCAAATTAAAGAGTCAATAATAACAACTTACAAAACATATTTGTAGCTGCGCTCCTGGATATTAACTGCAATCTGTATATCCTCGACAGTTTCCGAAGATTTACGAAGATTGACGAAATACAGCCCATCGCCGTTCGTAAAAATCAATCGAGCAGGCATTCATGCGTCAACCGTTTAACTTAATATACTATTGTTACTAAAATAGGAACATTCGAAAATTTTAGATTTACGGTCTTATTTCAGCGTTATAAAATATAAACTTGGACTAAATGGAATAGGAACGTACCTATTTTGGCCGGAACGTTCTGCAATGTTCATTATCAAAAACAGCAATCTGCAATGTTCATTATCAAAAACAGCAATCTGCAATGTTCATTATCAAAAACAGCAATCTGCAATGTTCATTATCAAAAACAGCAATCTACAATGTTCATAATTAAAAACATCAAACTGCAATGTTCATTATTAAAAAAACAACAATCTGCAATGTTCATTATCAAAAACAGCAATCTGCAATGTTCATTATCAAAAACAGCAATCTGCAATGTTCATTATCAAAAACAGCAATCTGCAATGTTCAATATCAAAAAAGCAATCTGCAATGTTCATTAAAAAAAACAGTAATCTACAATGTTCATTACCAAAAATAACAATCTACAATTTTCATAATCAAAAACAGCAACCTACAATGTTCATTATCAAAAACAGCAATCTGTATTGTTCATTATCAAAAGTAACAATTTGCAATATTTATTATCGAAAGCAGCAATCTTTAATGTTCATTGTCAAAAACAGCAATCTGCAATATTAATTTTCAAATACAACAAACTGTGATATTACTTTCAATATTATAGATTTTTTCTGTAAATTGCAAAAAATAAGTCTAATTGATTTAATTAAATGTTTTATGAGTATGGACTATGAAAACTAATTTTAATCTTCATAAATATTAATAATAATAAACATTTCCTTGCACCCTACTCAAGTGGCGTGTTTATTGACGTATAGTAATTTCTTCCTAATAACCAGTGTTTTCAGCCCAAAGAAACAATATTTGCGTGATAAATCAATTTTAATAAATACCTCCTCTGCTGGGGATCGAACCTAGGATGCCAACATAGAAGCCAAACGGCTTACCAACTGTGCCACGGCGGTCGGAAAAGTTAAGTTATCAAAGTTTTTATATCAATATCATATATAAGTATTTAAATAAAAGCATATGTATCTACTTATAATATTTACATACATACCAACATACATACCATCACGCCATGTCCCTCACGGGGTAGGCAGAGTGAACCGAACGCCACTCACTTCTATCTTGACATACATTCATCGCCTAGACATCATTCATACATCGTTTTATACATGTTCGTCTGTTGTTCACGCTTCTAATATTTCCGTCTTTCAAAATACCGTTCACATGAACGTGCCATCCCTTCCTTGGGCGTCCCCGACCTCTCATTCCATTCCTGTCCGCAATGTATATTTTCTTCGTCAGGCGTTCCTCGTTCATTCTCCCCATGTGGCCAAACCATCTCAATGTGTTCACTTTCATTCTATTAATAACATCTTTCTATATCCTACATTCTTTCCTTATGTCCTCATTTCTGACCCTGTCATACATCGTTCTAATACAGATTATTCTTAACGATCTCATTTCAACTGCATTTATTCTACTTTCGTGCGACTTCTGCCATGTCCAGGTTTCACTTGCATACGTCAAGATCCTTAAATATGTTGCGGTCATTCATAACTGGTTTCAGTGCTCCATTCCCTCTGTTTCCTGCCATAACTCTTCTTTCGATCTCCTTATAAATCCGTCCATTCCGTTGAAACATGCTTCCCAGATAGACATAATCGTCGACTTGCTCGAGCCATTCGTTCTCTACTTTTATTTGACACGCTGTTCTGCTTTCACTCTTCTCAAACACCATAACCTTTGATTTGCTGGCATTCATCCTCAGTCCCTTCTTTATGCATCCTTCATATACCATACTTATAAGATACTGTATATCTTCCATACTTTCTGCTACTTATCTAACTGTCGATTCGTTCATGAGAATTCAATTCTCTGAATGAATCGACATGATCCAACTGTCGATTTGTTCAGGAGAACTTTATTCTCTTAACATATCGACAATGTTTCAAGCCAGGATACGCGAGAATTGTATGCAGAGGTCTACTTTTTTCACGGCTTTTCCAACTTTGAAGTAATAAAACACCAACTTAGAGGCTTCGCAGCATGTTCCATACACGGATTTACTCAGAATTCGGAGTAGAACATTTCGTGTGTCTGTGTGTCTGTGTGTGTGTCTGTGTGTGTGTATGAGGGTGTGTGAGGGTGTGTGTGTGTGTGTGTGTCCCTTATAACTTATGATCCGCTCAATTTACAGAGTTCAAAATTTCAGAATATATAAACAGTTATAGGCCTACAAAACTTTTATACTCAGAATTTTGAATTTTTGTTTCAGTCAGGGGTTATCAGCTTTTGAATTTTTACTTTATTTTTCCATATATCTTAAAAACCATAAAAGCTAGAACGCTGAAAATTTGTACAAATGTAGAAAAATACAATATCTCAAATCAGTTTTTTCAAAAAAATTCCAGGGTTTCTCAAACATTTTTTATTAAGAAAAAATTTTTTTTTATGATAAATTTATGAGTTTAACTGCCTATATTTCCAATTTTTTTAAAAGCCGAAACACCCCAACTAGATAATTTAATTTTCTATAAAAATATTAATATTGAACAAGTTTATCTAAATTTTTTTTAACAATTTTTATAAAAATTGAATTTAGTGACGACATCGCTTCATACAATTTGTATGGTAGTCGCCTATACACAATATGTAAGAAGACTTAATAGATTGATACTTAAATCTCCAAACATACATACATACCGTCATGCTTTTTTTCATATTCTGGGTAGACCGACTGACTGACCTCCATACTATCCTATCTTGACATACATACCTTGGTACCTACATATGTTGTATAGAAAATCAAATATCTTAAAATATTAAATAATTTGTATTTATGGGTTTATAGTTTGGTACTTATTCTTCAACTATACATACTATCGCTATCGACAGTTGGATCTCATGTGTTACATGCAACTAGTAATATTTGAATGTGAATATACGGGTATACGGGAATTTCTGAGAGGAGCAATGAAAAAAAAAAATTTAATTTTCTCCAAATATGTATGTCCAAGAACAGATTGTTATTTTTGATACTATACGTCTCATATTTCGTTTTATAATATTTCCACTGTGACATTTTTTAATTTCGAAGATTGTTTTCTTTTCGCATGGATGATTAAAAAAAAATTCTACCAAAAAATATAATTCTTAACAATAAGAGCTATTTTTCATTATTTTTTTTTAGACATATAAATAACAACCCAGCCATCTGATTTTTAACATTTCGCAGAAAAGGATTTGGAGATAAATATATATCCTGGTCTTTGAAAAAAGTGAAAGCAGAACAGTGTGTCAAACAAAAGGCCTGATAAGGATATTGAAAGAAGAGTAATGGCAGGAAACAGAGTGAATAGAGCACTTAGACCAGTTATGAATGATCGCGACATATCAAAAGATGCCAAAGTTGCCATTCATAACGCAATCATAGTCCCAAACCTGACGTATGCAAGTGAGACCTGGACATGGCAGAAGTCGCACGAAAGCAGAATAAATGCAGTTGAAATGAGATCGCTTAGAAGAATTTGTTACAGAACGATGTATGACAGAGTTCGAAATGAAGATACAAGGAAAGAATGTAAGATGAAGAAAGATGTAATTAACAGAATGAAAATTAACACATTGAGATGGTTTGGCCACTTGGTGAGAATGAATGAAGAACGCCTGACGAAGAAAATATACAATGCTGACAGGAACGGAATAAGAGGTCGGGGGCACCCAAGAAAAGGATGGCACGACCATGTAAACGATATTCTGAAAGATGGAAATGTAAGATGCGTGAATAACAGACGAACATGTATAAGACGATGTATGAATGTTGATGAGGAGATTCTATATAGAACTTTCAAATTGAATTGATAGGGATCTCACTAAAAAGGCATAATTGGTGAACGTTGCGCAAGCGCATAAAGTGATCACGTAAACCAGCCGATGACAGGTCGTAAGCCCTATAGGTGCCTTGATTTCCCGGTTCTCCTACAGTAAATATTCCAACTTCGTCTCTATTGAGATAATTAAAAAATCTGTTAAAAAATATCTTTGACTCCCGACAGGGAAAAAAAATCCAATGTTTAAGCATATGCAATAATAAAAATATTCGATTAAAAGAATGATTTTGTATTACCTTAGAATATAATATTATATTATCCTTTAAGGATATTCCAATGGAAGAAATAAAAGACCTTGAACGAACATTTAGATTCTTAAAAGATTAAAGGTTCCTAGTGTTGAAAATACATACCTTTGTGATATAATACGAGTATATATAAACTTGTATGGCCTCAGGGTTTATTTTGTATCATCGAACCAAGCCGAAGATATCTTAACGAATCCAGATAGTACCTACTATGTAAAGAACGATAATTTATTATAGTTATCCATTCTGTCCCTCTAGACAACATTTAGCTCAAGAACAGAAACAAGAAACGATAGCTCAATGTATGGAAGTGACAGTTGTCACGTGACTTGCAAACTTGTTTCTTTTCTTGAGCTAAATGACACGTTGTCTAGGGAGGCTAGTCGCCGTTTACCACCACCGACCACCCTAGAGATGGAAGGATAATAATAATAATAATGAACACTACCTTGCACCCTGCGCCAGTGGCGAGTTTATTGCCGTATGGAAATTTCTTCCAACTAGCCAGTGTTTCCAGCCCAGAGAAAAAATATTTGCGTGAGAAATAAATTTCTCCTCTCCTGGGAATCGAACCAAGGACGCCCGCACAAAAACCGAACGGCTTACCACAACTGTGCCACGGCGGTCGGCAGTTGGACTTTGTCATCCCGGGAGGTATAGTTTCTTAATGACAGCCCAACTAGGTCTACTAAACGAAGAAGAATATCATTAATCAATCGGCCATAGCCGTAAGTAAAATATCTTGACCGTGTTTTGACACTTTTTCTATCATGTCCATGTTTCCTTAACATCATAGGTCCGGTATTTCAGTCGGCCCTTAGGAGTTAAACTCAGGTTTAATAAAAATATTGCGTATTTCGGTACCTAATCTTCCCTTAAATACGTCACTAAACGACAAATATTTAACTCAACGTTTCTGGCGGATCCCGTGTCTTAATCATGAGTATTATTGTTTCTAGTCTTTTTTCGCCAGGTGGCGTACTAATCGCCGCACGCTTTAATGTTTTATTTCATTTTATACTACAAATAACTATGCATAATAATTATAATCATGATTTATTTTTGTTGTTAAAATAAAAGACTTGATATAGAAGTGGTTAATGTATTTAATATTTATTTTCTTTTTTACATAATTATAATGTATTGCCTGACAACAAACGAAATAAACTGTCAGCCATAATGATACGTCAGGCACGCATTTAAAAACTTTATTTTTGCGATGTTTTTTCATCCCACTTTTTAAATTGATCCATCCTGTTTCTATATATATATATAATGTGTATTCTTAAATTTTCTACATAAGACACTATTTTACCATTATCACTTAGTTCCATATCCATCTGTAAAATATACATACATTTTGCATTGAAGTACTACGTACGTAGTACATATTCAATGACATTTTGTCACTACAATGTTTGACTTTAATTTAAAAAAACATCGATCGGTATAAAAAATTGAAAAAGTAACATGCTGTGTAATGAAACAAATAAAATAATGTGTTGTTATAATAATAAAATCGCGTCTCGTATCATTTAAGGTTATTGACAATTTGACAGATGCGTAATAGACAATAACCATATAAAACGTAAAATATATCTACAGTTGAAGATTACGTAACTGACGTTTCATTTTGATGAAATGAAATTTAATCTTCCCTAAACTTTTAACTTAGATTACTAAATCCAACGATTTAAGGGCCAACTGATATCTCGGGCCATAATTACTATATATTATATGTACCTATAACTCTGAATCTTCCGACAAAGTTGGTTGCCCGTTGACAAAACGACATAATCTGAATTCTAGATATAAGAGTAAATCCCTTATTTCACACATGACCAGCCTCACACGCTCCCGAAATGAGACCATGTCGGAGATTGAAGGAAAAAGGTGAAAGATTGAAGGAAGGGAATAGTAAAAGTAAGTAAATTGTAAAACATTGGTCTATTTTTAAAGAAAAGGGATGGTATTTGCTATCCAGATGCTAGTAAAGAATTGGCAAATGGGTTTATACATAATATAATGGAAAAGCTAAGAATAATCAAGGGAATTCATTGATTTATTTTATTTTATTTTACTTCTCGGGAAACTTACAGGTACTATATCAAATAATTATTTAACACGCACCCAATAACAAGTTGCCACATTCTGGAGACTTACGATATTAATCGTCTCAGAGATCCAGACTGAACACAATTAAAAACTGTATCTCCACCTAGTAATTAATAGTTATACCAACTTAAATTTTTATACTATAAAAATATTAGATTTACATAGAAAATTTTGGCCTAAGTGGCTCAAGCGGTTAGGTATCTGACTGCTGATCCAAAGGTCTCGGGTTCGATTCCCGGTGGAATCGCACATGCAAAATAAAATCTTACATAGTTCAGCAATGAGGTTCACCATCAGCTGTTTTGAATGTTGTGTCCCTGCGAGGCTGATGAGAAACATTCGTGTGTCGTGCTTTCTTTTGTAAGTTAATGCACACCCCCACACCTGTCGCTGGTTATGCCACATTATAGTTTATGCCGTGATGGTATGAAAGAATGAATGAACTTTTTAAATCTGTTGTCTCAAAAAATATCCTAAACTAGTGAATATTTGTCAAAAAATAATCGTACGTAAAACTTTTTTAATCCATTGTCAAAAAAAAAACATTTTCTTTACTAATGAATATTTGCAAAAAATTGGCTTTCGTAAAACTTTTTAAATCCATTGTCTAAAAAAATATATCCTAAACTAATGAATATTTGCAAATAATTGGTTTTCGTAAAACTTTTTAAATCCACTGTCTAAAAAAATATACCCTATACTAATGAATATTTGCAAAAAAATTGGCTTTCGTAAAACTTTTTAAATCCACTGTCTAAAAAATATATCCTAAACTAATGAATATTTACCAAAAAAACGTTTTTCTAAAACTTTTTAAATCCATTGTCTATAAAATATATCCTAAACTAATGAATATTTGCAAAAAATTGGCTTTCATAAAGCTTTTTAAGTCCATTGTCTAAACTAATGAATATTTGTCAAAAAATTGGCGTATGTAAAGCTTTTAAAATCTATTGTCTAAAAATATATATATCCTAAACTAATGAATATTTGTCTATTGGCTAAAAAAATATATCCTCCTAAACTAATGAATATTAGTCAAAAAATTGACGTACTTAAAGCTTTTTAAATCTATTGTCTAAAAAAAACATATCCTAAACTAATGAATATTTGTCAAAAAATTTCCGTACGTAAAGCTTTTTAAATCTGTTGTCCTAAAAAACTATCCTAAACTGAGATTTCACTGTTCTTGTTTTTCCACTGTTGAATCAGAATTACAAATTTAAAGGTTCCCTTTATTTTCTATTTGTGTCTTCCCTTTTTTATTCAAGCAGCCGATTACATAAATCAGAGCGAATGTTAGTGCTTTAGTAAAAACGATAATGTTCCACACAAATGAGAATATAATGAAAGTAAAGCTATAAAATGTTGGGCTAATGTATTATGTCTTAAACTTTCAGAATAAAATATTAAATTTTACGCGTGTCGGTGGTTTAATATTTAAAGAGAAAAAAAAAGAAAAACATGCTTAAGATCTTCATATGGATATAAAAAAGATTCATAGCGTATACATGGCGTACCTATAAGTCAACAATTTATATATTATTTACCATCAGCTGCTTGAGGCCAAGGTTCTTTATGGGCTATATGTAGAGCTATTGAAGATAAAATTGTTATTCACGACCGCGATTAAACCAATTCGGTTATGAAATAATTTCAGAAAAGCTGCGCAGTATCGGCCGTCAATATCGTGCGATTTGACAATATATTTTCATACTTTAAAAATAACATAATTCAAGCCGCAGCAATCTCGGCCTGTCTGATGGAAACTGTATGGAAGAACAAACACATGAGCACCAAGGGCAAAATTAGGATCTACAAAACATACGTCAGACCTATCCTAACATACGCCATTGAATCCAGAGCTGATACTGTCTGTACCAAGCAACTCCTGCGCACCAGCGAAATGAAAATACTACGATACATAGCTGGCAAAAGTCTTCGTGATAGAGTCACGCCAAAGAAGAAGGTACTGGAATGAACACGTCAACCGCACGTCCGAAGATAGCATCCCAAAGATAGCCCGAGACAACGTACCTGAGGGGTCTCGACCACGAGGACGCCCACCAAAAAGATAGTTGGCGAGATAGTTGGCAGTCCACATTACAGGAGGCTGAAAATGCAGCATAAAACAGGCCCTGGGCCTAATGAAAGAACAAGAAAAAGATAATTCAATGGCTGAGCGCATATTCTTCGATGACAGAATTTTTTGCCAACTTGCAATTACTTTCAATCAACCAATGATAATGTGAGATAGCAAAGTTTGTGCCGGACAAAGTATCAAGTTAATTAGGATTTTAATAGTTTTTAAATTGAAAACATGTTAAAACTTCCAAATGACATGTTATTGTTGCATCTAACCAAATAATATTCAAATTTAATTAACGCTCAGCCGAAAACTTATAGCTTTATTTACTTTATATGAAATACAAAATTGTTTAATTATATCAAAATATTTATTTATTTATCGTATGGCAGCACAGTACATCACAAATTAGAATATTATGATTATAGCAATATATATAGATATTATTATGTTAAAGTTGAGCGCAGGGTCAAGATTCCTGCTTGTCAGATGTTTAAGTCCAGGTTCCTGACGTATTCGATCGCTCCGTCGCTAAGGGTGAAGAAAAATATAAAATGAATCAAGGAAGTTAGTTCAAAATCGATGGCAAAATTCCAGTAGAGACAAACAGACAATTGAACCCAAAGAAAATAGTGTAATGAGTGTATCATTTATTGAGAGTCAACCAACTCAATTTATCCACACATTTAAATAATGTTGTTTAACTTAAAAACAGTCTAATTTAAAAACGAGTGGGATGTTGCCAATACTAAACTCCTCACTACCAAGTCAATCTACAAAGTATTCAAACCTTGTATGGAATATTTACAGCATTTTCATGAAATGCGTTTGTTTAATTATTTTTGATTTAAATATTTTATTAAGAAATCTGAACAGTTCTTCAATGCGATTTTATGTGAGTGATGTAAATTTTAATTCTTCTGGGCTTGGGGTCACTTTGAAATATTTGACAGTTGAAATAAATAAGAAGCACAGCCCCCCTAGACAAAGTGTCATTTAGCTAAAGAAAAGAAACAAGAAAAGATAACTCAATGTATGGAAGTGACAGTTGCCAGTTATCTTTTCTTGAGCTAAATGACACGTTGTCTAGGGAGGCTGATCAGATATCCTTCAAAATTAAATGGGGTCTAAGCGAGTATTTTTTTTTTTTTATTAGATGTACAATTTTGAAAAATTTGAATAGAATCGAATGAGTACTTTAGCCTATAAACGATAAAGTTGAATAAATAAACTAGGTTTTTTTTTCTCACTACTTATAATGATTCTCTTTTTTATTTGTCTGTGCTTAGTTATATCTTTTATAGTATTGTTTTATTTTTGTTCGTTATATTTCATTGTTGTGATCTTAGTTTCTATTGTATTTTTTCATTTTTACATAGATTCTTTTTTAGGTATTTTCGTTCTGTTATAAATTTGTACGCCAAATTTTAATGCAGGATGTGGCCACTTGTAATTGGCTTACCAGTTTTGTACATAATAGGTTGCCTTTATTTTATGGAGCTTTGCCCAGCTTTGTGATGATATAGACGTTGGAGTATTTATAAGGATTGGGAGACTCAGATGGCTTGGACATGTGGCGAGGATGAGTGAGCAGTTGCCCGCCAGAAGAGTCCTTCACCATAGAGCAGAGGGTGTGAGGCGTAGGGAGAGACCCAAGTTGAGATGGATGGACTGCGTCCAGGGGGACCTGGACTCTTTGGGCGTGGTCAATTGGAGACAAGGATCCGCTGACAGATCAGAATGGCGAAGACTTCTTTTAGAAGTCAGGTCCCACCTTGGGATGTGGAGCTGATGATGATGATGATTATTATTTTATGGAACTATGATGTATAATAACTTGTTAGTGGTACTTTATAATAAATAAATAAATATATAAATAAATAAATAAATAAAAAAAATAAAAAATACATAAAAAATAAGCAAATTAAATAAATAAACGAATAAATAAATAAATTAACAAATTAATTAATTAATAAATATATTAATTAATTTATTTATTTATTAATAAATTAATTAAAAAATAAATAAACAAATTCGCCGAACGTAGTGCAGAGCACACTCACAGATAATAATAATAATAAAATAAAATTCTTTTATTATGCAAAATAAATCACATAACGTGGCGGACTTATTGCCCGTAGGCAATTTCTACCAGTCAACCACAATTGAAACCACAACAGATACATTGTGATGAAACTTTTAGAATACAATCTCAGCATGATACTTGTTGATAATCTCCTTAAAAATTGCGTATTTCTAACTCCCCTTACGTACATATTATAATGTTTATGAGTAATGAAAATATGTAATGGTGGAATAATATTTTTAATTTATGTGTTACACGTGAATAATATATTTTTGTTATTTCATTCATTAAGTACGCCCGCCTACAAAGTTTTATATTAAAGAATACCAAACTGATACTTGGTGTACTTTTACATCAGTCCTTCTCAAACCGTGTTGCGTAAACAGAATTCTC
Organism: Molanna angustata; assembly: GCA_963576475.1. NCBI lineage: Eukaryota > Metazoa > Arthropoda > Insecta > Trichoptera > Molannidae > Molanna > Molanna angustata. The sequence continues at coordinate 24,629,451 of OY754987.1, forward strand.
TTTTTGCACAGTTGATAGGTACCTGCCTATGTACGTTACACGTCTAGCATATATAAATGTGTAAATAAAGGTTCACTCTGGTTTTGAATCCATTATATGCAGATTCCTTAAACGAAATATATTCTGACAACTAGGTGTGCCCAACCATACAGTCCCGCTGGAACTTCGATAAGAGGAGGTTCCCACAATATCGAGTGTCTGAACAAGCCGAAGAGTGGTAATGAAACTACCTGTTAGCTGCCCGAAAATGAATATAAAAAATAAAATAAAAAATACCTATTGCTACCAGTAACCAGCTACAGGTGTGCTAGTTAAAAGGGCACGACATTCAGAAAGACGAACAAAATACGAGATGCGAGTGGAGAATGAACAATTAGATCAAGTGGATGAGTATTTATACTTAGGAAGCATGTTTCAGCGTGATGGAAGGCTGGATAAAGATATTGAAAGGAGAAAGCTTACGGTACACAAAGGTAGATATCGTCGTACAGACTCTAATGTAGTATGACATGGACATGGCAGAAGACGCATGAAAATAGAAATGACGCGGTTGAAATGAGGTAACTAGACGAGTGTGTGGTAAAACGGTGTATGATAGAATAAAAAATGAGAATATAAGACGAGAATGTAAGAAATATCGTATGTAAGATGAAAATAAATACCCAAAGATGGTTTGGTCGCATAGAAAGAATGAGTGACGAGCGTCTGACAAAAAAAAGTATGTAAGGCTGATAAAAGAGGAACGAAAAGTAGATGTCGGCCAAGAAAAATTTGGCACGATCACATAAATGAAATATTGAAAGATAGAGACGTTAGAAGTAATAATAACAGAAAAGCGTTTATGAGACGATACATGGATGTTAACGAAGCGAGAAATGTTTGTCAAGAAAAAAAAGCCTGGCGTTCAGTTTTCTCTGTCTAACCCAAATAGGGAAAGGGCGTGATGGTATGGTATGGTAACATTCAATAAGTGTAGTGAACCTCATTGCTGAACTATGTGACATGTTATTTTGCCTGTAGTATTTTCGGAGTAATTACCCGGTTCTTAGGGACTTAAGCACTATTCTAAGTCGCAAGTTATATCTTTCCACTTTGAGAACAAAAAACAGTTGGGTACCCACTGGGGAGCCCAACCATCACAGCTCCGCACCTTTGCTCAGCCATGGCGCTTTGTTTTTCCACTGGGGAATATGCGGCTCCAGTCTGGGGACGTTCTGCCCACTACAAACAAGTGGACACTGCTTTAAATGATAACTGCCGAATCATCACAGGATGCCTTAAGCCTACTGCAGTCAAGAAACTGTAACCTCTTGCGGGTATCGCTCCACCACATATAAGGCGCAATTTTATATGCCAGATGGAAATGCACAAAGCAGAAACCCTTTCTACTCACTCTCTATATGACCACGTCCCCCCTGACATAAGACTAAGATCACGGAAAAGTTTCCTGACATCAACGCAGCCACTTCCATCTCACCCTGAGCAGGAAAGGCTCCGTCTATGGCAGCAAGAAGCCCCCGATAACTTTGTCCGCCCTAAGGAGAGTTTTCCTCCGGGCTACAACGTGGAGTGGCGTGTGTGGAAGTCACTAAACAGACTGAGGACGGGCGTTGGGAGAAAGTTGGATAACCTTTCTGCATGGGGCTTCCTGCAACAGGGAATACCAACGACATGTGACTGTGGAGAGCAGCAGACCACCGCACATCTGTGCAGCTGCCCCTCAAGTCCAGTAAACTGCACTATGCACGATCATGATTACTATGGGCAATAATTGTGCTATTGACGTTGCTAGGCACTGACAGACGATTATTTAAATGCCTTGCTAACACTAAAGAAGAAGAAATTCATGCTAGATATTAAGTGTCAAGTATGGGAAAGTTGGAGAACCACTCCGTGCTATGTTTATCCTTGTCAGCCTTATTTTTTGGTCTGATATTTCATAAAAGAAAGTTTTTTCTTCTTCTTCATCCCGCTGTTATATTCAAACACACTCTGCTCAATTAGTTAGGTGAATATTCTGACGGTAGATTTACATGACATTATTATAATACAAGCAGACCCGCACGGCGTTGTCCGTGTATCTACATATTCTCTCTTGCATGCCCCCCGTGAAAACGTTTTTAATCTCCATACTATGGAAACGTGGAGTGAAGAGTTATGATTTCACAATTTTTAAGCGTATTTTTTTACATCATTTTCTGAACGGGTATCATGTAGAGAGTGCACACTGTGAGTTTCGTCGTGATGTGTTTGTATGTATAGCGTACGGCGTTCGCTAACCACATCAAACAATCTGTATGGCGTTCGCCATACGCCATACAGATTATCCTTATTGTGTCCTCTCTACAGCCCAAACTATAATATCGATCGACTATAAGGGAAAATTGAGTGATTAACATCATATGTGTAAAGTGCATAGACCTAGAGCTGATTAGTTTTCCATAGATATCCGTTAATTTCTTCTCTATGATTTCATCTGTCTAAATTTTTTTTCAAAATACTCTCACGGTCTGGAAAATCGAGGTATTTTTATACTGTTTGAAATATTGATGCAACAAAAATACACTCATCAAAAATGCATTCAAGGATAGTCAAAAGTTAAAGAAAAAAATCTATGATTTGCCATATGAATGTGAAATAAATTTCATATTTGTATGAAAAATGTATATAACAGAAGTAAAATAGCTTCTGTAAGGAAAAATTGAGCGATCAACTTCATATTTATATATTGTATGTGTCTCTATAGACAAGTGTATTTTTTACTCTCCACTTCTATCTTCCTCGAGTGGTTGGCAGTGAGAACCGAACACCGCATTCTTCTATATTTATTGTGAAAATTGTGAAAATTGTCTATTGTGAAAACTTTTGTCCTCTGGGAATCTTATATTTGTTTAAGAATCTAATATAAATATACTTCATAAAATTACATTTAGGGATTGTCAACCTTTCAAGAAGAAAAAATGAATGCTAACTATGGTGTGGAGAGGTTAGTTTTGGCTATAACCCACTCGTTTTACGGACCACATTTTACCACGTTGACCGATTTCGACGATTTTTTTTTCATTAGAAAGGGAGTACCTTCCTTTTGGTTCCATTTCAATTTTGTCAAGATATGATTTATTTATTTATACATCTTTTTGTACACAATATAAACAAATAATATAATTGTACACTGGCGGGCTTATTGCCATTAGGCAATTTCTTCCAACCAACCAGATTACAAAGTATGACAACATTGTGTATGTACAACAGCAAATAAAAAAAGAGTAAAAGAAATCAAAGAAAATACGTATAACACTTAAATACTATTTAAACAAAAAAAAAAAATTATAATTCATAGCAAGAAAAAGGATATGGTAAAGACAGGAGAGGAAATCGGGATCAAGTGTTCAAGGATAAATATTCCTTCTTTAGTTTTTTCTTGAAAATACTAAGTGAGTTAGACGACGCAATATCCGGACTAAGGCTATTCCATAATCTTGCTGATTGTACTTCGAACGAAGAGCTGAGAAATTCTGTATTATGGATAGGTATGGAAAGTGTTGTACATTCAACAGATCGGAGTGGAAGTCCATGACTGGATAAATAAGTGAATTTGCTTTTGAGGTACTGTGGCAGGTTTGGGTTCGAGAGAATATTGTACAATAGTGACAAAATGTGTATATTGCGCCGCTGGCGTATCCTGGGCCAACAAAGAAAATTGCGGTAAGGTGATATGCGATCAATTTTTTTCAACCCAAAGATGAATCTGATACATATATTCTGAAGACGTTCAAGTTTATTGAGATGCAATTTATTAAGCGAATGTAGGGCAAAGAAAATGATCATGGGATCTATGATAAATTCATCAAACTCTTCAATTTATACTTGAAGGGAGTGCATCAAAGATAATCACACTTATGAATTTCATCGAGTTCTGATGATGGAACTCACTAGAAAAAATATCAAACTCTGCAATTCGCAAAGTCGTCTGCAATACTACATTATATGTAAACATATATGTTTAGACCATCAAGTTTGGTACCATAAACCACCTAGAGGCGTTCAAAATGTGGATTCACCGTAACATGCTAAGGATATCCTAGACCGACATGATGAGAACGTTAAGTGTTATATAAAACTAATACTGACAGACAGTTGTTCACAACAGTCAAGCTCAGTAACAGTCCTGAGATCTGAGATATCCTCGATTCCTTAGTTGGTGATAAAAGGGCAGATCTAGTTCCGTAGAGGCTCGGCAGGAAGCAGCTATCCTGGCTCTGAAACATTCGGGATTACGGCGTGTTGAGGAACCGTTCCGCACCGCACAGGACTGAGAGATAGAGTTTCTTCCGAGTGATCGCCAACGCCGTGGAGACCCGACAGGACACTTGAAGAAGAGGTATCATAGTTTCGTCGGTACAGCGTGTACATACGAACATTGACTTCGGACAGTCATACAGACACTTTGCTTTATTATTAAGATTGATAAGATATTCTATACCTTAGCGTAGCCTAACTCTCTCAACTTACATGTAATACCAATAAATAGAATTATGTTTACATAAAGACGTTTGTGTAGGAAGATGCGTTGAATAATCATGATCAAATATCATCGCTGTTCCTAAAACCACCCCTTCTCCATCTTAATTATGATGTTTTTTGTATATTTATTGATTTGATCTGGGATGCACGCGAGTCATCACAAATACATCTACGCACCTGATGAGAATGACATATAACCTCTTTCTCTGTGGTTTTGAAATGTGAAATCGCATCGGGAATTGATTTGGTGACATATTCATTTGGTTAGATATTTGACTAGTGATCCAAAGGTCCCGGGTTCGATTCCCGGTTTAGACACAGTTTTTAATTGTGTTTTCAGACTGGATCTGTGAGACGATTAGAATCGTTAGTCTCCAGAATTTGGCAAATTGTTATTGTTAACATGTTACGGCTTAACCTACCCAACACACACCAATAAAATTAAACAAATTCAAATTAATTTCTTGAAAATGTTGGTGTTGGTTTTGTCCCGTTTCTATCGTGGTACGC
>OY754987.1:24634684-24692184 GCA_963576475.1 Molanna angustata
TATATATATATATATATATATATATATATATATATATATATATATATATATATATATATATATATATATATATATATATATATATATATATATATATATATATATATATATATATATATATATATATATATATATATATATATATATATATATATATATATATATATATATATATATATATATATATATATATATACATATATATATATATATATATATATATATATATATATATATATATATATATATATATATATATATATATATATATATATATATATATATATATATATATATATATATATATATATATAGGTATATATATATATATATATATATATATATATATATATATATATATATATATATATATATATATATATATATATATATATATATATATATATATATATATATATATATATATATATATATATATATATATATATATATATATATATATATATATATATATATATATATATATATATATATATATATATATATATATATATATATATATATATATATATATATATATATATATATATATATATATATATATATATATATATATATATATATATATATATATATATATATATATATATATATATATATATATATTATATATATATATATATATATATATATATATATATATATATATATATATATATATATATATATATATATATATATATATATATATATATATATATATATATATATATATATATATATATATATATATATATATATATATATATATATATATATATATATATATATATATATATATATATATATATATATATATATATATATATATATATAAATATATATATATAGGTATATATATATATATATATATATATATATATATATATATATATATATATATATATATATATATATATATATATATATATATATATATATATATATATATATATATATATGTATATATATATATATATATATATAGGTATTTTAAAAATTTCTCTTGTGAATACTCGTCTAGTTAAAGGAAGTACAATATAAAACAACATAATAAAAGAAAATAGAGATAAATGATATAAAAAAAAACTAGACATTAAAGAAGAAGAAAAAAATTAACAGTATTACATATTCTATTTAAAAAACAAAAATAAACAAAGCAATGTAAAAATCAAAAAATATAATTTGCGCTAAGCATCGTTTTGAAACCATCTATAATGTGTACATTAAATATTATATCAACAGCACCATATTGTATTAATTAACCATAATTATTCTATAGAAAACAATTAAAATATCCTTTTTACTGATTATTTTTACAAATTACTCCATAATAACTATATGTTGTAAAGAAAAATATATTTTATTCTTGAATTGTGCATAAAATCAAAGTGGATGATCGATAAAGTTTTTTAAATTTCAAAAAAGGTTGATCTTAGTATACAAAAAATCAACAATTACTTTTACTAACATGACACTTCATGGTGTATCAGGCGGTTTTAATAGTTCATATTGTTAGTCACTAGATTAAGATTTATAGGCCCTCTTAAATAGGTACATTTGATTTCCAAATAATTGTGTACATACATATTATTAACCACTTGACTAGACAATACTATCTGTGGCATGCCCTGTCTGGCCTGCATCTGAAAGCGATAGGCTCTAGGCCAATTTAACAGACTCCAGTCAATCTCATGTCATATATAACAATTAGGTATCTGACATAGCCATTAAACCCGTCACAGCAATCGTTGCCAACACACGCACATCGAATGCTGAATTATGTCAATGGAATATCAATTACCCAAATATTGATGTAGGTAAGTATAGCTTCAGCTGGAAGTAAATGCCACCTCTTTACGTACCTACAACACCTTAACCACAAATCATACGAAACTCGAACATCGAAAGGTTTGCTCATCCAAAATCCAAATGTCAAAGGCCTAAAATTACTTAATATTACATGTAGATAAGCATTAATCAGTGATGGTTTATAGACGGAACTGTCAGATTATCAATATTTTAGTAGATACCACACCATACCTCACACTATTTTACTATTTGGGGTAGGCAGCGAGAACCGGACGTCAAACTTCGCTCCCTTGTTAAACAATTCTCGATCCATTTATTTTAATTATGTCCTTGAAACATGTATGTCTTTGAATCTTCCAGGATAGTGAAGGGAGGAATAATTTCATCCAGCAGTGGAGAGATGGCTGAGAGGAACAAGAAAGTAAACATCCTCATCATAAACCATTTACAATTTGTCCAGCGCACTTATATCAAATTAATTTAAGTGATTCTGCAAGACCATGTTGACCATGTTTTTTTCAGTTGCCCACCTGTACGAGATAGTGACAATTTCTTGACAAATTTGGCCTCAAAGGGTGTTGTTTTGCCAACAAAGATGTCAGTATTGTTATGTAACTCGACAATAGACTTGATAAGAGTGGTGTGTTTCTTTGCAAAGAAACACACCACTTTTGTCCCATACCAAGAATGTGTAGACAGTATAACGATATGACAAGGGAGTGTCCTGATCTTGACGTGTTTGCGGATACGCTCTCTGCTTTTAAGAAAAAACTTAAGGGGGGGGACTGCTGCCAACGTACCTATTTTTCAATTTGATATACCATCGTTATTTCTTATCAAATCGTTTTGAAAAAAATAATTTAGATAGTTTGGATATTAATAAACAAAAATATACCTTAACTTTTTGATAATGTTCTGTATGAATTCTTGTAGAAAAATAATGGCATACCCCGATTTTCAACGTTTATCATATATTTTCAATAAACTATAAGGCGTAGAGTAATATTTTTTTTTAAATGAAAGCAGACAAAAATATCTAGAAAAACATGATGTGGCGTTGCATTAATGCTTCAGGTTTAGTAAATAAACCTAAAAAACATTTATTTTCCATTCAGCGCCATTGCGTAATAAAAGTTTTTTTGGTTTATTTACTTAACCTGATGCGTTAATGCAACGTCATATCATATTTTTCCAGGTATTCTGTTCTTCTTTAATTTATAAAAAAAATATTGCTATATACCTTATATTTTTTTAGAAATTTAATCGGGGTATGCTTACTATTTTCCTACAAGAATATATACAGAACATAATCAAAAAGTTAAGGTATATTTCTCTTTATTAATATCCAAACTAACTACATATGTAGGTTATTTTTTTCAAAATGATTCGTTTAGTAATAATGATGGTATATCAAATTGAAAAAATAGGTACGTTGGCAGCAGTCACCCTCTTAACTCGCGCGTGTTGTTTTAAGGTCTCAGTGATATTAATGTATATACGCTATTTGATTGTAATCAGTTTGAAATTGTCTTATTTTTTAACTTCTATTTCTTATGTATTTAATTTCTTTTTTAACTTCTATTTTTTTTAATTCGACTTATGTAAATTGTGTAACTTCTACTTATAACTTTTTTTTTTGCTTAACTTATAATATGTAACTATGTTTTTTCTTCTTTTTTTTACTTAACTTTTGTAACCTAATTTTCTCTTATTTATGTAACTCTTACTTGTGTAACTTACGTGTGTGATTGAATATGAGCTCATGTAATTTTGTGTGCATCCATAATTGGACGTACAGCACAGCATCATAATAACCAATAATAATTTATTTTTAAGAAAATTGTGAGCTGGATGTCTGTCCATGTAAGTACCCTTTTTTTAATAATAAAAAAAGAATATTAATTTGTACCTATATTTAATTTTTATTTCGAAACAGATTTGTGTTTTATTTAGTAATGATTACGCAAGAATGATTTGTTAAATATTAAACTTGAAATTGGCCAAGAACGTCACCGGGTGACGAAAGCCATAAATAAAAAAAAAACATTGTAATATTATACCTATTGATGTTGCGCCTTACAACAGTCAATCCTTATAGCTTATAGGCATTATACGAATATGCACGAATCAGGAGTTTAGCATTCTTCGTGAGTTGGGAGATCCATATAAACGAGTGTCTGGGGTAAGGCTGGGGTTGGATTGATCGAGGATTTATCGATTATAGTGCTCTTACGTTGTGTTTCATTTGTATAAACTATTATTGTACTTCTACCTTATAAATATTTATTACTGTATTCTAATAATAAAAGTGTAGGTAAATAGTCAAACTCGTCTATTTATTTATTTATTAATATATGTTATGTAAAAGTACCATATATTTTATTACACCATTGTATTCTGTTTGTTATCTAAAGAAATAAATAATACTTACCTAACAGAATTTTATCATTTTTAAATGAACTTAATTATTTATAAAATAACGAATAATAAAATAAACTTATATTCACTTAATTTTGTATAGTTAATAATTATGTATAGTTATATAATTTATTTTGTTACTAACAAGAGTATGTAATAGAACGATACATACATATATGACAGAACGCAAAATGAGGATATAAGGAGAGAATGCAAGATAAAGAAGGATATTATAATATGTATGTAAAATGAAAGTGAATGCCTTGATTTATCGTGGTTTGGACACGTTGAAAGAATGAACGATGAACGACTGACCAGAAATATATACATGGGTGTAAGAGATGGAGTGAATAGCAGGGGTCGTCCCAAAAAGGGATGGCAACACCATGTGAATGATATTTTGAAAGAAGGAACTTCGACGGAAATCGACGAGCATGTATGAGATGATGCGTGGACGTAAAGGAAACCAGGAATATGTGGAAAAATAGAGAAGTATGGCTCAGTTCTTTCTGCTTACCTCGTAAGAGACATAGTGTGATGGTACGTATGTATGTAGGTAGATCGACAGACGTTTAGAGGTTATGTTTATTGCTATGTTTTAAATATTAATTGATAATTTTGAATGTTTTAATAGGCGTGTTCAATAATTGATTTATGTATCTCAACAAACAACTCCCTCTAAATATTAATTCATCTCAAATACAAAGGAATGTTTTGTGTCAACCGAATGAAAGAGATTACTTACTGAATTCCACAATTTTATTCACAAATAACAATCTTTGGTTTACTTGATTAATTTACAATAAGTTTTATAATTTCACACGGCTGATAAAATAACGATTGACGCCTACGTTGACAGATCGAGAGAGCAATGGCGGGCGAAGGAAAAAACGACTATTTATATTTTTATGAATATTCTGGAATGTTCCATAGATGAGTGCTGCCACGTTAATAAATATTTTCGCTATGAATCTTAGCACATCACCACAGACGTATAAGACGATACATTAACATTGATGTGCCAAGATAGAAAAAATTGGGGTTTGATTATCTTTGCCTATCCCGTGAAGGACATGGCGTGATGATTTGTACAGATGTATAAAGGAGTTCTTAATTTTATTACAATAATAGCCATTTTATATTGTATGTTGACGCAGTTGAAGTCAACGTTTAGTATGAGATTCAAGTTTTATGTTTCAACCCTCGTATCCAGTGACCGGTATCTTTGTGTCAATACTCTATTAGTTAGTTATGGGAAGTTTCTCAAAACTGTAATCAGTCAAAGCTAACTATGGAACTACACTGTAAGTTGTTGATTAGGAATTTCCAACACGTACGCCCACTGTAACTATGTAAACCTACCTCCTTTTATCTACATATATCTAACTATTGTTCCTAATCTTTGATCATTTAATATAACAACGGTGGAGACACAGTTTTAAATTGAGTTTTCAGTCTGGATCTGTGAGACGATAAATATAAGTAAGTCTCCAGAATGTGACAACTTGTTATTGGGCGCGTGTTAAATAATTATTTGACATAGCACCTGTTACATAGTTGCCCGAGAAGCTCCATAAAATAAAATAATATGAAGTCAAGCCATTCCGTATTTCAAAAATTAAACTTACGAAAAACTAAAATGGGACCTTCAATTCAGTTGATTCGTTTAAGATCCTTACTGTCCTTGATCGAAGACAGCTATTTTTAAAAACCGCATTAATCCATTTCCAAAATTATAACTCTGTTCATAACAGCAAGGCATATCCCACAGTGCAAACAGAGAAACAGAGTTATAATTTTGGAAATGGATTAATGCGGTTTTTAAAAACAGCTGTCTTCGATCAAGGACAATAAATCGTCAGTGCAGAAACTGCACTTAATGTGCCAAATTGAGCTTATCATGTGGAAACAACTGGCTAACTGCTCAGTGATAGTGAAGATAAGAGTGCACCGAATTTAAGACAGAAAGTCTTGAAAGACCTAAAGTTGCTCTTCGTGGCTACAAGGTCCGCATGTCCAACGGGTCCAAAGAAATTCCCTCGGACATCGTCGTAGAGTTCTCGTCGGAAAGTTGACACGGAGAAGTTAGTGCATTCCCATAAGATATGCTCAGAAGTCTGTTCAGGGTTATCATAAAGCTTACAAGGTTGGCGCTAGGATAGCGTTATGAATGGCACCTTTAATATTTTGTGATCATTGGTTTTGAGTGCTCCATTCACTTTGTTTCCAGCCATCTCTTCTTTCGCTCTCCATATAATAATAATAATAATACAAACTATACTGGAATAGAGATATAATCACAGACAGAACAAACCTACATAACCGACCAGACATTACATTAATCGACAAAATACATAAACACACATATCTAATAGAAATATCGATACCAAATACAGAAAATCTACAAAAGAAACATTTAGAAAAATAGATAAATACATACCGTTAGCAGAACAGATAAAATCACAGTGGAAACAAGAAAAAAGTAACAATACTCGTAGTCCCAATTATAATATCGTCTACAGGCATCATACCAAAACACTTCAAAAAAATATAGACATACTAAAGTTACCCCCATACGTCATCACCAACATACAAAAAACTACAATAATCAACACATGCACAATAGTCAGAAAATGTCTACAGGTACCACTTTAAACAACTACACACAACCACACAGACACACAAACACATAGCCTCACAACTTGAGTACGCTCCGTTGTGAAGGAAATTACCGGATCATAACCGAGATCAACATTTTAGCAATAATAATAATAATAGTATTTTTTTATTCCAGTCTGTGAGCAGGGGGGTGCAATGCTACACAACCATATTTTTACATACAAAATATACATTAAATGTTACAAAAGAAGAAAATATTTTTCAGAATATAGATGATATACAACAAAAGAAAAAAATGAGAAGAAAAAAAATAACAAATGAATTTATATGAAATATAAGAAAAGAAAAACACTGTAGAAATGATATAATTAATGTCTTTCACTTCTATTAGCCTCGGACATTGGTGCCCCTGCACAGCCTTTATTATCGAGTTAGGTTCGTCCATATCCTCTCTCGGTATGCGGGGGGGCGATTCGATGTCTGAGGACACCAAGAAATCCTTGACATCGCCCCTCTGCAAACATAGTTGAAGCACTGCTATATCGTCGATATCCGAAGATTATTCTATAGGCGTTATTATATTGCACCCGAAGTCGTTCTATTGTCGATCTTCTGTACGATGCCCATATTTCGCACGTGTACATACTCGTACATAATGCATTAAACAGACTTCTTTTGACATGGAATGAACACCTATAGAATCTGCTGGCGAGCATGTTTGATATAGCACTTACGCTTTTTCTCTGGCGTTCTATGTCATCATCGTCGGACAAATCCTCGTTGATGAGGTGGCCTAGATACTTGACTTGTCCTAACAAGCCGTCCATTCCGCAGAATTTATGCCTTGTTATAATATCATTTTGAGAAGGGCTGTCTTCATAAGTATTTTACATCGGTATATTTTAATCACCTTGAATCGCATTAAATGTCTTAAGACTTACAATATTGAATTTTTTATAGTTCCAGAGTCATTAACGCTCGTTAAGGGAAGTGTAATTAATTAATATTACAGAATGGAGGAACGAGGGCCGGCTTAATTCAACATACAAAGTTAGAATAATAAAACCCTAAGTGAAGTTATAATTTTATTATGGTCATAACTGATATTCTCAAATTAATTATTCGATGAGTCATTCCGGTAATTCGTATTCATCTTATGACTAATTTAATGAAAGACATTGCAAGAAATCAGTTTGGGTGTGAAACTCACTATTTATTACTGTATTTCATCTAAGGGTGAACAATCAAATATGTAGGTAATGTGTAAACAAATATTATTTAAGAGGGTGACTGCTGCCAACGTACCTATTTTTTCAATTTGAATTTGCATCATTACTACAAAAAGAATCATTTTGAAAAAAATAATAACCTAGTTAGTTTGGATATTAATAAAGAAAAATATACCTCAACTTTTTAATTGTGTTCTGTTTATATTCTTGTAGGAAAATAATAACCATACCCCGATTTTTGACATTTATCTTAAATTTTTAAAAAACTTTAAGGTGTAGAGCATTATATTTTTTATAAATTAAAGAAGATCAAAATATCTGGAAAAACACGATGTAACGTTGCATTAATGCATCAGGTTAAGTTAATAAACCAAAAAAAAATTTATTTCGCAATGGCGCTGAATGGAAAATTAATGTTTTTCTTTAGATTTATTTACTAAACCTGAAGCATTATTGCAACGTCACATCATGTTTTCCAAGATATTTTTGTCTTCTTTAATTTAAAAAGAAATATGTTATTACGCCTACTACGCCTTATATTTTATTAAAAATATAAGATAAACGTTGAAAATCGGGGAATGCCATTATTTTTCTACAAGAATTTATACAGAATATTATCAAAAAGTAAAGATATATTTTTCTTTATTTATACCCAAACTATCTAAAATGTTTTTTTCAAAACGATTTGATAAGAAATAATGATGGTATATCAAATTGAAAAATAGGTACGTTGGCAGCAGTCTCCGCCTTAATTTTATTTTATTTCATACTGGGAACAGACTATCTATTGACATTAATTTTATCTGTGGAATGACGACTTCTATTTGTTTCTATTTCTATTTGTTATGTTTGTTGACATTATTTATGATCATGCATTCGGCATCTTCTTGCAATTGCTTCCCCGATAATTTACAAAGAAATATTAAAATTCATTGAGAAAAACATGGTAGTTTTGTAGACGTTGTTTGTCTTTTCTTTAAACGTTTTTTGTTTTCATTAATATTGAATTATCACGTCGTCAAATGGCACAAATCGACCATAAATGGTCGTATTGCCTATATCAAAATAATAATAATTATTTATGATGACAATGTGCATTCACAAAGAGGTTGATTTATAAAAATATCATTCAACAATTTCCAATAAATGGTCAGAGAGCGTTATTTACTCCACTGCCCAATTGTTGGCTTTCAATGAAAACATAACCTAAAAAGACACATGTAGGTACTTGTATGATTAATGACATTTGACATTTAAAACGCCCGATGCTTCGTTCAGATTGAAACGCCGCTCAAAAACGTTCAGTTAGATTGGTGTGAAAAACGCCAAATTCTGAAAATTCAGGTACATCCGATACCCAACGTAGAGTATTGTATCTGATAACAGACCTGGAATGTTTTCTATCTTGTTATAACTATGTACATTAAATACAAAACCTATGTATGTCCTAGATAAAAATGTTATATATAAGATATAGGTTTTTAGTGTTGGTGTACAATAAAATACATATAATATAAAGGTTTCACACACAGCATCAGTAGATAGCAATTCTCTCCATTCATCCGACTGAAAGGCCCAAGACATAGCTGAGCCATGAATAATTTATCAGAGGCAAAAACATCTCAAATCCAAGGTCCCCCATTTCGCTACCTTCTATTCTTGCTTGCTTGCTTGCCTCTCATCTTAAGTGTTTCACAAACACCTATGACCTCAAACACAAAATGTTTAACTTTATTTTCTTCTGGCGGCCATTTGTTTTTCTAACCTACATACAGGTCGACAGAGAGAACCGAGCGCCGTGCTCCATTTGCATAAATTCAGCGCCTCCTCACATTCGTTCATCTTGTCATACATAGTCCTCTGTTAGTTACACTTCTGACTTCTCTCTAGAAACATATTTCCATGTATCCCTTCCTTTTCTATTCCCTCATCGATGTGTTCGGGAATTGTCACTTTGAATTAACTATATGCGCATCACTCGCCTCGTCCACATTCATGCATCGTCTCATACATGTTCATCTATTGCTAACACTTCTAACATTCCGTCTTTCAAAATATCGTTCACATGGTCGTGTCATCCCTTTCTTGGGCGTCCCCGACCTCTCATTCCGTTCCTTTCCGCTCTGTATATTTTCTTCGTCAGGAGCTCCTCATTCATTCTCCCCATGTGACCAAACTATCTTAATGTGTTCACTTTCATTCTAGTAATGACATCTTTCTTCATCTTACATTCTTTCCTTATGTCCTCATTTCTTACCTTCTATTACAAATTCTTCTTTACGATCTCATTTCAACTGCATTTATTCTGCTTTCATGCGTCTTCTGCCATGTCCACGTTTCACTTGCATTGCATACGTCAAGGTTGGCACTACGATGGCGATTATGAATGGCAACTTTGGCATCCTTTGATTAATTGGTCTTAGTGCTCCGTTCACTCTATTTCCTGCTATAACTCTTATTTCGATCTCTTTATCAAGTCGTCCATTCCGTTGAAATATGCTTCCCAAGTATACATATTCGTCGACTTGCTCGAGCCATTCGTTCTCTACTCTTATTTTACACGCCGTTTCTGCTTTGGAAAACTCGTATCATAAAAAATATACATGGGTGTAACAGATGGAGTGAATAGCAGAGGTCACCCCAGAAAAGGATGGCATGTGAATGATATTTCGAAAGAAGGAAATATAAGAAGCTTTAAAAATCGACGAGCATTTATGAGACGATGTAAAGGAAGCCAGGAATGTGTGTATAAATAGAGGAGTATGGCGCTCGGTTCTCTCTGCCTACATAATGGCGTGATGGTATGTATGTATGAATCATAATTCGCTCCAGGTTTATACCCCCTGAAGCTGTATACTTTTCAAATATTTCTCCAATAGTGTCTGAATTTTACTGGAATTTGCAATAGCCACATCACAAATGTTTGATATTTTTGTAACCAACTTACATACATATGAAGCAGATATTTTACTATTGTCATAAACTGCCTCATTAGGTAAAATTCTGTTCTTCTTATTTTGTTTCTCGCTTGCTTTTGTACGCTTCCTCGAATGAGACAGCGAACACATTTTAATTTAAATGCGAATTTTCGAGTGTGATCTCACGATAGATTTGGTATAACACATTTGGAGAACGTCTCGAGAATTACTGGATAGTTTGAGCGTTAAGACTCAACGCTGAGAATAGGTAGGTAAACACGGAGATATGATGAGAAAACCGCACTTTTTGAGAACAGCTGACTTGGAAAGTGCTTCGATTCACATTGAAAATACTTTCGCCATAAATGTACTATGATATTTTTAACGTATGTAGCTTTGTGGGATGTGTTTACCACAAGAGCTCAAGGCAGATACTAAGAATGATGGATTTAATGGATACCTACGGTGGGTTGGAAGGGTTTGGGGTGAGACACACCACACGAATCTATCTCTTCTCTTATATATAAGAAATAACTCGCGCATCTCTCCCACTGAATAAATATTATATTCATATTTCGATGGCTTCTGGTTTCTCTTTTATTTGTAAATAAAGAAAGATGGCTTCGTGCATTCGTTAGTATTTTCAAATAACCAAAGATGGATTATTTGTTATTTGTATAGAAGGGGATGCAATTATTATGTAGATTTTCAGAATAAGGTAAGGTTAGTAGAATTTCAGAATAAGGGAAATATGTACCTAAGGTTGATAATGATGAAACAATGTTTGCGTTAATGCAACAATAAAACGTATATTCAAATTGTTATTAAGTTTTAATTTAAACCCCTATTTCTCTGAGATCTAATGGAATTCTGTTTTTACTCTTCTTTTCAATAGTTAATATATTATGATATAAATTGTACAGCACAAATCCGCCTCTATTGGTGGCTGTGCCTTATTAAAAAAAAGTTTTAGATATGGCTTTAAAGAAGACAATTCTACTTTAAGGTGGTATATTTCAATCTTTATATATAATTCTTCTGTACGTGTGTATGTCACTGAACTCTTCTTAAACGGCTGAACAGATTTTGATGATTTTTTTTTGTGTGTGTTTGTGTGAGTCCCTGAATGGTTTAGATTCAAAAAATGGAATTTTAAATATTAATACTTATATGTAATAAAATGAAAATAAAAATCATGATTATTAGATAACTATAAATTATAATAGGTGGCGTTAATGTCGAATTAGCAATATTTCCATCTGACAACACTAAAAAATCTGTCCAGATCATATATGCTGTATTGCAATTAGGTATATACGAAAAGACAATCATCTAACATCAAAGAATTTGCTCAGCGAATAACAACATCCATATGATTCAAATATATGTTACATATATATATATATATATTTTTGTTTCACAAATAGTTCGGGCAGGACAACGTCTGTCGGATCCGCTAGTTATAAATAAAATAATTAACAAAATCTCCGCACGTGCGTGTAACGGCGTAACTTTTTGACCGCGTGTAGGTAAATGTCGTGGTAAAGAATGTATAAAACAAAAATATAGATGAAGGAACTTATACAGGGATATACTTTTCATGTAGGTAGTGATGGTCTTAGAGTTGTCAACATCTCACATTATTTTTGATTTCATTCATCGTTTTATTTACCGTAATGACTTACCACTATTCCGTAGTAAATTTGCGTGGGTACTTAAATACTTAGAAGGATAAAATAAGCGTGGGTGTTTTCCATTCAATATCTTTTTTACAATAAAGATATTCCATTTTTCACGCAATGTAAACAAAGTCATAAATGTGTACCCTAAAGTCTCCATTTTGTTTATCGCCTACTGATATTCCCAAATCCTCTCATTGAGCCATCTCTTATGTAGGTACTTACTCCTTTTTATAGTTCAATCTTTCTGATTATTCTCAACCGAACAAAAGAAATGTTTGTTCATCCTAGCCGGTTCTGAATTGAAGACATGTATTGTATTCTGATACAAATCACGGCAGAAATTAACTATTACGAATATATTATTGTTTTTCTATTTTTTTAATTATATATATATATATATATATATATATATATATATATATATATATATATATATATATATATATATATATATATATATATATATATATATATATATATATATATATATATATATATATATATATATATATATATATATATATATATATATATATATATATATATATATATATATATATATATTAATTAATTAATTTCTTCATACGTAGCTTTGACATTGTGGCACATTTTAAAAGATTTCTAATAAAAAACTTTTGGTACAATTAATTTTGTTTTAACCACTTTGAGTAACTTAAAGTCTAACTAGTTTTCAGAGCTGACCGCTCCTTCTTCAGGACAGACTTGTACCAAATTAATCGCGTGCGTTATTACGGAATGTTGGGGGTGGTACCACGGAATGTAGGGGGTGGTAACACGGGGTTGAGGGGTGGGACTAAGGTTTATTGTTATGGCGAGAGAGAGGAAAAATGTTAAGCAATGGTGAATTATTTAAAAGGACCTGATTATTAATTATGTTATCTTTTCTATTAAGTGCCTTTTTAATTTCTAATGCTTCTAAGTTGTCTAATTTCAAACCCCCGTGGTACCACCCCCAAAATTCCGAAATAACGCACGCGATTAATTTAGTACAAGTCTGTCCTGAAGAGGGAGCTGTCAGCTCTGAAAACTATTTAGACTATAAGTTACTCAAAGTGGTTAAAACAAAATTAATTGTACCAAAAGTTTTTTATTAGAAAAAATTAATTAATTTTTTTTTATTTATCAAATTATTTATTTATTTATATCTTTATTTATTTAATTGTGTATCTAATGATTTATTTATTTAAATCTTTATTTATTTATTTATTTATTTCTTTTTTATTTATTTATTTATTTATTTATTTAATTATTTATTTATTTATTTATTTATTTATATATTTATTTATTTATTTATTTATTTATTTATTTATTTATTTATTTATTTATTTATTTATTTATTTATTTACTTATTTACTTATTTATTTATTTATTAATTTACTTACTTATTTATTTATTTATATCTTTATTTATTTATTTATTTTTTGTATTTATTTATATATTTATTTATTTATTTATGAATTTATTAATTTATTTATTTACTTATTTATTAATTTATTCATTTTCTAACTTATTTATTTATTTATTTTATTAATTAATTAATTTATTATTTTTTTTTTTTGCAAGACTTGCCGCGGCAAATAGATGCTATTATGGACTTATCTCTCGAAAAACAAAAACTCTCATTTACGAAACTCTTCTTAGACCGGTCACGACATATGCATCAGAATGCTGGACATTGACCAAAAAGGACGAAAATGCATTGTTGATGTTCGAAAGGAAAATACTTCGCAAAATATTCGGCCCTACTATTGCAAGAAGGTGTCGAATCTTAAGTGGAAACTACACTTCGTTAATCTTTCCACAAAACGATCGGTATAAACTGTATCGATCTCTAATAGGACATCCAAAGAATACTTTTTCCAGATCTTCTAGATCTAGGCCACACTCGCAATAAGGAGAATTTACAAGATTTAATTTATAGAGTTATAGAATTAAAATTAGAATTATTACTTAATAGAATTAGAATTTTCGAATTAATTATATTAATTAAGTAATTAATTAATTTTCTTATTTATTTCTAATTAATTTTCCATCTGTATAGAATTATAATTCTGAATAGCCCACTTTGCCAGTGTGGTAATGAGGATGAGACAATTGATCATGTATTTTTTAACTGTTAAAATAATTCCGCCTTCAAAAATATATACAAACAATTAATTAAAATCACTCACCAATCTCCACTTAATATCCAACATCTTTTGTCTCTTAATAATTCACGTGTACTGTCCGTTATTTCAAAATTCCTTTCATTGAATGACATAAATTTATAATTAAATTAACTTTTCTCCTGTGGCGAGGACATACCTCCCCATCAAGAATGCCATCTCGCTCGGACGATCTCGCTTCTCACGAAGATTGCCGAAGACGACCGAGAGACTGCGCATCGTATTTCGATCAACCAACGCGGCGATTCGTTATTCGCTCGTCAGCTAGCCGTACTTGCACAATGTGCATGAATATATTATTTTATCTCGACCCCAGTATCGCGGAGCAATTATTGAATAAATTTTTTTAACTATTTAATCTGAAAATATAATCAATCTGAGTAAGTTTTCTTTTATTATGAAACCTATCATCACTCTATTATTTCAATTATATAAATAAATGGCTGAGTAAAACAATTGCATTATCTAAAAATAGTTGTATGTATTTTGGGAGATGATTTGGAACACGTAATTTAAACTCGCAACCTTTTCTGATATCTTATTAATATTATAATTAAATATACAGCTTCCTCCCAACTCACATACCTCTATACTCCTCTGACATGAAATAATTGGCACATAGCACTCTTTACAGGGTGAATTGCCTTAAACAAAAAAAAAAGATTTAATTTATACAGATGAGAATCGAGTCTATAATGACCAAACCGCATTCGGAATATACTTGTTATTTGGACTCTATTAAAATTAATTTTGTGATACCAAGGCTTGCCTGGAATATCACATTGTATTTCTTTATACAACGAACCCTTGACCGTGCTCTCTAGATCCCAGAATGTTTCCAATGATCACGAGCAACCTGCCCAGCCAAACGTTTACGATCACTCATGGGGAGAATCATATTAGAATGGGGTTCACAAGAGACAGTTGCTGTCCTAGCCAAAGCATCCACAGTTTCGTCATTATAAATTCCCTTGTGGGAAGGGATCCATGTTATTATAATTTCCTTGCAATTCTTCATTAATTTATACAACTCAAATTTAATGGATAATATTATTTCATTGTCAATGTACATAAAAAGATG
This sequence comes from Molanna angustata, assembly GCA_963576475.1. Taxonomy (NCBI): domain Eukaryota; kingdom Metazoa; phylum Arthropoda; class Insecta; order Trichoptera; family Molannidae; genus Molanna; species Molanna angustata. The sequence continues at coordinate 24,650,630 of OY754987.1, forward strand.
AGAGGTAATCTTCTGTAATAATGACAAAGAATCGGTGAAAACTATAAATTTGCTCTAATTGACATTTTTCGCAATATTAAGTGCTATAATACACATATTTATATAAAAGATATACCAATTGAAAATATACAAAACCGCACTGAAAACATCATAAGTTGTTTCTCTCATTAAAAAATGTTATTTCACTTGTAGGTACCCTATAATTATTTGCCACATTCTGGAGACTTACGATATTTATCGTCTCACAGACTGGAAACAAAACTAAGAAAAATTTCTCCACCTGGAACCGAACCCGAGATCTTTGGCTCAGGTGTCAGGTATCAAATAAATTGAGCCACAAAGGCCGACAAGCCTCTTGGACGTTTCCCTTTCCTTTTTCCTGTGACCAATAATTTTGTTTCTTTTTTTTTGCTTGTAGTACTAGTTGTATTGCATAATCGTATTGTGGCGGTACTTGGCTCAGCAGGGTGTCAGTTCTCTTGGTGCTTAAGCTTGAGATATGCCTTGCTCAGCTCTACTTCTGGCTTGCAACCTGGACAACGTCAGTTATTTTGGTTATCTCTCTTATCCACAAGTTAGTTTTTCTATCTCTTACAAAACAAAATACCTACTCAGCATTCTCCTTTCCATGGTTCTTTGTATTACTGCTGAATAATGTAGCATTTTGTTTGTAAATACAACATTTTCACAGCCATACCTCTGTACTCTTAAGTATAATCATTATTTTTTATTTATTAATTTGTAATCTAAAACGATTCATTTTATTTATTTATTTATTTAGGTATCAATTACATATTGACAGTTAACATAATACAGTTATAAGTAAACTTTAGTACAATAAGATAAATTTCAAATATTAAATGATCATGACATTAAAAAACTAGTGAGTGTAACTTAATAGTTAAATTTATTAGATTGTTATTGCTTAATATATCCTTAATTTACCAGGTTACTATTAGATGTTTACTGTAAGCTGGTTCCTAAACTAATTAAAGGTTTAAAGGTAAGAACATAAAATATTGTATTATTTTTATATTGCCTCATTCATTGTATGGTTGTTCCATATGTTTTGTTGCTGATGACACTGTGTTATTGTTTAATTCTCATAATTGGGCTTAAACTCTAAATAAATAAACAAATAAACTCATTCTGTTGCTGAGCAGGGAATTAACATATTAAAAAAATGGCTGGACAATAATTTACTGACATTAAATATTGGAAAAACCAAATATACAAGTATAATGTTGCATAGACAATAGACAGCAACCTGAAGATTCTTCTTCGTCTATTTCTATCCATAATTACTGTGATTTGTCTTTGATCTGCTCTTGGTATAACAATTCACAGAAATCTATTCGATAGACATCATATGTAGAGATAATTGCAAAAATATTCGTCAACTGTTATATGTATTTAGAAATATGAGAGAAATATTTGACGCGAATACATTGAAAGTGTTATATTATGCTCTAGGACAAACGTCAGTCTCTTGTGGTATTGTGGGTTGGAGTGGTTTAGCTAAGACAAATCCTTTTCCCATTTCAACAGGGATTTCCCATTTCTACTCCGGGTCATCTGTCGAAAACCTTGCAGGTATCCATCAAAACAGCTATTTTCGGAATTCAAGGTCCTGGATCTTAGACAACTCTATATTAGAACAATAATCATACAACTACATTAAAACCCAGCATAATATATACCCTGACTTTCAATACGCGAAAAAGACATTTGCTGCAACCGACACATACACAGACTACTTTTACCCAGAGACACTACACATTTTTAGCACCCAAAATATATAATACATAGAGTTATATCTGATATCTTGGACTTAGCCTAGCTAAGTGGATATAATTTTGGACAGCTGGTTACTAATTGGTGGATTCTGAGAGGGAGAGAAGAGTCAGAGAGAGAATTACATACATACATACCAACACACCATATCCCTTACGGGGTAAGCTCTATTTTTGCACACATTCCTGGCTTCCTTTACGTCCATGCATCATCTCATACATGCTCGTCGATTGTTCAAGTTTCTTCTTTCAAAATATCATTCAAGTGGTGTTGCCATCCCTTTTTGGGACGACCTCTGCTATTCACTCCATCTCTTGCACCCATGTATATTTTTTAGGTCAGTCGTTCATCATTCATTATTTCAATATGTCCAAACCACCTCAAGGAATTCACTTTCATTTTACTTATAATACTCTTCTACATCATGCATTCTTTCTTTTTTTTCCTCATTTTTTATATATCGATCTATTACATACTCTTCTTAGTGATCTCATTTCCACAGCATTTATTCTACTTTCATGCGTCTTTTGCCACGTCCATGTTTGATTGAATTATGTACGGCAATTTTGGCTTTGGAGATGCTTGGATCGGACATTACTGGTCTGAGAGCTCCGTTTATTCTATTACCTGACATAACTCTTCTTTCCTTAATCAGGTCTTCCATTCTGTTCAAACATACTCCCCAAGTATAAATATTCCTCTACTTGTTCTAGCCATTCATTCTCTGCTTTTATTCTACACGGAGTCAGAGAGAGAATTGACGTTTGTAAATAAATAATGGAAGGTATGACCAAGGGGACAAGCTCAAGGAGACGCCCACGTCGAGAGTATCTGGAGGACTTGCTGGTATTTCGAAGAGCCGCACAAGACAGGGAAGAATGGAAGAATTGAATTGAAGAAATTGCTGCAAACCAATCCTAGGATTGAAACCAGGGGAGAAGAAAGAATAAAAAAAAATCTCAGCTCCAAACGTAGTGGACATTTAAATCTGAATGGATTTGGACGTATTCAATGCTCTGTTTGTTTTTTGCTATTCAAAAAAAAAATGCTAAAAAGCCTTTTCTCATAATACGTCAAAATTGAATCTCCAAGCCAAGTGAAATTATCGATTGCTTCTTTTTTTATAATGTCCGTTGGTAAATTGGCGGGAAAATTTCCGGATTTTTAAATAAAATTCGACGAAGGAGATTTCCCGCCATTTCCGTTATTTGTTTTTAATTCGCCAATACATTTCCCCTCCCCCCCCCCCCCACCCGCACTCCACTCCCTTCAGTGACAATCCAATAAACGAACGGGAAATTATATTTTTTTTTACAATATTTGAAATTGGAATTAAAAAAAAGATATCGTTATATCAATTCGTCGAACTCCACAAAATGTATTGTGAGTTCCCAAAGAATATATTTATTTATTTATTTATTTAAATTCATATCTCGCGCAAATATTACTTCTCTGGGTTGAAAAGTACTGGTTAGTTGGAAGAAATTGCCATTTGGCAATAAACTCGCCACTTGCACATGGTTAATTTTATTATAGTATACACTTCGTAAGAAAGAATTTATTCATTTATTTATTTTATTTGTGATTCAAGAATATTTTTGCTATTCTATGTACAAACCTGTACCTTTTTTGTTGTCTTACATAAGAAACCTTGTTGGTTGGTAGAAATTGTCAAATGGCCTATGTTGGAGAGTAGTGATGTGAAAAAGGCTTACGGTCTTGATCTTGGTCTTGCGAGATTTACAAGAGCAAGACTGAATGTGTCGCTGCAAGACCAAGAGTCTTGCGGTCTCATAAAAGTGAATAAACTATTTTTTTTTAAATTAAAAACTACACACTATCGACAAACTACTATATTTTTATATAAGTTGGTGTTATTTGCTATGTTTCATTGTAATTAGGTACTGCATATTAACAGATAAATAAAAAAATGTAAGTTGCATGACCAAGACCAATACTGGGGGTGCAAGACCAAGACTCGATTAAGAATATATGAAACATCGAGACTGGGGGTGCAAGACCAAGACTCGATTAAGAAGATATGAAACATCGAGACTGGGGGTGCAAGACCAAGACTCGATTAAGTAGATATGCAAGATCAAGACTCGATTAAGTAGATATGAAACATCGAGCCTGGGTGTGCAAGACCAAGACTCGATTAAGTAGGTATGCAAGATCAAGATTTGGGGTGCAAGACCAAGACTCGATTAAGAAGATATGAAACATCGATACTGGGGGTGCAAGACCAAGACTCGATTGAGTAGATATGCAAGATCAAGACTGGGAGTGCAAGACCAAGACTCGATTAAGTAGATATGCAAGATCAAGATTTGGGGTGTAAGACCAAGACTCGATTAAGTAGATATGAAACATCGAGACTGGGGGTGCAAGACCAAGACTCGATTAAGTAGATATGCAAGATCAAGATTTGGGGTGCAAGACCAAGACTCGATTAAGAAGATATGAAACATCGATACTGGGGGTGCAAGACCAAGACTCGATTGAGTAGATATGCAAGATCAAGATTTGGGGTGCAAGACCAAGACTCGATTAAGTAGATATGAAACATCGATACTGGGGGTGCAAGACCAAGACTCGATTGAGTAGATATGCAAGATCAAGACTGGGGGTGCAAGACCAAGACTCGATTAAGAAGATATGAAACATCGAGACTGGGGGTGCACGACCAAGACTCGATTAAGAAGATATGAAACATCGAGACTGGGGGTGCAAGACCAAGACTCGATTAAGTAGATATGCAAGATCAAGATTTGGGGTGCAAGACCAAGACTCGATTAAGTAGATATGAAACATCGAGACTAGGGGTGCAAGACCAAGAATCGTTTTCGGGTGTCAGGGAGAATAAGATCTCAAATATGGGGTGACGTGATCGATGTGTGGTAATACACGCAGCATGTGTCGGGTATATGGAAACGCACACCCGTACACTTGTCGCTGGCTATCCCGCATTATGGGAAAAGTTCATTTGGATTAACTCCCCGGTGTTTTCTTCACACCCTACTTGAGAGGATGGTACACCTTGACAAAAAAGTGAGAGAAAAATGGCTGGAAGAATGGCAATCCTCTACTAAAGGAGCCCATTAAACTTTACAAGATCATATTTCAAGAATTTCATGGTTTTATGGTCAAAAACTCCCTAAAATTGACATCTCCCTACTTTGTCGCTTAAGAATTGGCCATTGCTCCTTGGCATCTCATTTATTTAGGATTCAGGTTGTTCAATCCCCAATATGTGAATGCGGTGAACAGGAAGAGAATAGTGATCATATTTTCTTTGAATGTAAATTATTAAATAGAGAAGAATTTATGTCAGAGATAATAAAATCATGCACTTCATATCCTGTTAACTCTAAATTCCTTTTGTCATTGAATGATGTAAATATTAATAAAAGTATAACAAATTTTCTGAAAATAAACAATAAACTCCTTTGAAAAAACTGTCCCCAAGTCTTGGAATTTGTATATAGTTTGTGTGTATATATTTTATGTGGGTATTCCGTATGTTTTCTAACTATGCCGACCGGATTGTTTACCGTTTTCAATATTTCGCCTTTTTTGACTAAGAAATTATTATTTGCACATTTTTACGTTTATTTTTGTTTGATTTCATAGATACGTAATATTCCCGAGAGTGGGACAAACATTGCGGTGGGTGTGTTTTCAATGTTTGTCATCTACTACAATGTTTGTCTTACTACGGATTAGTGGCTATATCACTCGATATCGGGTGGAACGCCAGAAATTAATTAAAAAAAAAAACGATTCCTCAACAGATGGCGTAACAATAATTTTCATCATTTCATATTATAAAATATATATTTATTTAGAGTCAATGCCCCGAGATATTTCTGTACTTCAACCTACCGCATTTTCTTTGTTACATTTTCTTGTGATAACATGCGGTTGCAATATTGAAGTGTGAACAAGATTATACTGTCATATTATTTAATCAACACATTTAAATATATTATCTGCGTTCAAATCATGTGTTTTTATTTCATTTTCTTGTACAATGAATACAGAATAATATTATTTATATACATACATATAGTTAAGTAACTAGCGTAACCAAGCGTTGCTATGGTTAAAAAGAAGAAAAAAACACATGTTTACAAAATACTTAATTGCACTTAATATTTGCAACGTATGAAATGCTAATTTATTTTTTGAAGGGCCAAATATTGTCTTATGCAACATTATCGGCCTTCGTGGTTCAGTTAGTTAAGTATCTGACTGCTGGTCCAAAGGCCTCGGGTTCGATTTTCGGTGGAGACACATAAATAAATGAATAAAATAAATAAATGAATTATCAACTTTGGTTTCCGGCCGCCCATGGGGCTTGTTCTGAATCAGAAGAGGAAATCGAGATCAGGTATTTAGGGATTAATATTACGTAGCAAAGGGAAGGAAGGAAAAGGAGGGGGATCAGGTATTTTCGGAGAGACATCCCTGCTTTAGTCTTTTCATGAAATTGGAAAGCGAGTTTGACGAAGTTATATCGGGACTAAAATTATTCCAGAGCTTTGCTGAACGTACGTTAAAGGAAGAGTTGAAAAAATCAGTGCTATGAATGAAATTATTTCTGAATTACAAAAAAAAAATGTATGACGACCATTCACTAGAGAAATGTTGAAAATACTTTTAGAAACACACTGTTTTAAATATTTATGAAATTTGATTTGAAAATGGGATATATGAGTTCATGTAGGTATATGGCCTCTCAAATTTATATTTCACATTGTACCTACCAGTTTACTTCCCAAGAATTTACCCATGAAATAAATTTAAAATGTGTTGTTTTTTAATCTCTTTGCTATCTTCATGATACGCAATGAAATCAGATGAGATGCGAACTACAGAGTTCATTAAGCGTGCCAAAATCAGAACTTTGAATCGCTTAGCAATTTGGAAGAGTATTTAAATTCTATTCTTAGATGACATTAAAGAGATAAAAGTTTTGGCTTGGTTTAAATAATATACATATATTTAATATATAAAATAGATATCGTCACGTAGAGCTCGACAAGGAAGACAGTGCGGGTGACAGTTTTAAACGGCAAAGTTGTAAAATTCAGTACCAAAGTTACAAACTTTCGATTTCTTATTTTCTTTCGCTTGGCGATATATCTCTACATTTTAGATTTTATTTTATGCCACTCATCTGGCACCAGACTGGTCCATTCATCTGATTTTAAACAGTAAAATGATGACATAAAATTTATTTGAAATTTTTCTTTTAAATTTCGCGATTCATAACAATAATTCAGGAAAAAACGAGTGGGATGTAGCCAACATTAAACTCTCCACACCATAGTATGTGTTCATTTTTTCTTCTTGAAAGGTTGACAATCTCTAAATGCATTTTTATGAAATACATTTCTATAAGATTCTTAAACAAATATAAGAATTCAAGAGAAACAAAAAAGGACAAAAGTTTTCACAATACACCATACACACAAAAATATTTACATGAAACTCATAGTAGGTACCTATACATTTTCTACAAGATACCTGTTGAGAAATTTTACTTAAAATTGCATTACTAGCAAGATGAGCATGTATGAGACAGTGTATCAATGTTGATGAGGTTGATGAGGAGATGTATTTGTCAAGATAGAAGAATGCGGTGTTCGGTTCTCACTGCCTACCCCTTGAGGAAGATAGAAGTGGAGAGTAAAATATACACTTTTCTATAGAGACACATACAATATCAAAATGAAGTTGATCACTCAATTTTACAAACCCATACAGAAGCTATTTTACTTCTGTAATATACATTTTTCATACAAATATGAAATTTATTTCACATTGATATGGCACACCATAGTTTATTTTCTTTGAATTTTGACAATCCTTGAATGCATTTTTGAGTATTTTTGTTGTTTCAAAATTTCAAACAGTATAAAAATACCTCCAGACCGTGAGAGCATTTTGAAAATTTGGACAGATGAAATTATAGAGAAGATATTAACGGATATCTTTAGAAAATTAATCAGCTAAAGTCTATGCACTTTACACATAATATTATGATGTTAATATGAAGTCGATCGGACTTACCTATAGTTTGGGCTATAGAGAGGACACAAAAAGAATAATCCTCACAGACGAAACTCACAGTGTGCAATCTCTACATGATACTTAAATTGATCTCTTCTTGGTCATCGGATCATGGTCTTCTTGTTAATCCTACTAAGTCCCAGGCAATTATAATCGGTAGTCCTCGTCTGCTGTCATCTATAAGGAATTTGCAACTCCCACTGCTGTATATCAATAACCAATGCATTCCTTATACCAGGGTTGTAAAAGATCTTGGAATCTTCATCGATGATGACCTTTCGTGGCATGAACAGGTATCGCATGTTAGTAAATCTATTTTCTTTGCCCTACATTCACTTAATAAACTTAAAAATTTCCTTCCATTCCGTTGTAAAATAACTCTTGCTCAATCACTTCTTCTTCCATTGCTTGATTATGCCGATGTATGCTATTTGGATGCAAATGAAGTGCATCTCAATAAACTTGAACGTCTTCAGAATATATGTATCAGATTCATCTTTGGGTTGAAAAAATTTGATCGCATATCACCTTACCGCAATCTTCTTTGTTGGCCCAGGATACGCCAGCGGCGCAATATACACATTTTGTCACTATTGTACAATATTCTCTCGAACCCAAACCTGCCACAGTACCTCAAAAGCAAATTCACTTATTTATCCAGTCATGGACTTCCACTCCGATCTGCTGAACGTACAACACTTTCCATACCTATCCATAATACAGAATTTCTCAGCTCTTCGTTCGAAGTACAATCAGCAAGATTATGGAATAGCCTTAATCCGGATATTGCGTCGTCTAACTCACTTAGTATTTTCAAGAAAAAACTAAAGAAGGAATATTTATCCTTGAACACCTGATCCCGATTTCCTCTCCTGTCCTTACCATATCCTTTTTCTTGCTATGAATTATATTTTTTTTTTGTTTTGATAGTATTTAAGTGTTTTACGTATTTTCTTTGATTTCTTTTACTCTTTTTTATTTGCTGTTGTACATACACAATGTTGTCATACTTTGTAATCTGGTTGGTTGGAAGAAATTACCTAATGGCAATAAGCCCGCCAGTGTACAATTATATTTGTTTATATTATGTACAAAAAGATGTATAAATAAATAAATAAATAAATACCCGTTGAGAAATTGATGTTAAAAAAATACGCTTAAAAATTGTGAAACCATTACTCTCCACTATTTCATAGTGTGGAGAGTATAAATCCCTCGTATTTTTAAGATACTGTTTATGTTAAAGACTTAGGCAATGACACGAGCACATCAGTGAATTCAATACAAGACCGTCTTGATCTTACATCAATTTTCTCTAATCTTAAATTTTTCAATATTTTTGCCTATCGGACATAGTACACTTAGTACCAACTTTTAAAATAATAAAATGAAAAGTTGGTACTCCGTATATCATTACCTATATGTGCTTCAGATTTAGATATCATAACTCGTTAAGTAGACATACAGGAACAATTTAGTACTAGTATTTATCCTAAACTTATAACCTGGGCCCCTGTCACCTTTCCACTAAGAATCAAGGGCCCCTAGAGTCTTGGCGTACACTGTTAATGCTATGCAATTAACGGGTAAATGATTCCAAAACTGGGATGCGTGAATAATGAATAAATGTGTAAAGTAATATTATGTGATGTGTTGTCAGATATGTAATATCAGACTATCTTGGCTTTCTTGGCTAAGATAGTGGGATAATACTTATCTGACTCCGGAACTAAAGATGCAGGGTGTAGTTTCTGATTAGAGACATAATTTTTAGCTGAGATTTCAGTCTGGATTTGTGATACAATTGATATCAAAGCCTTCAGCGGCCTTCTTGATACTCAAAACTGAACTAAATTTTGAAAATGCACAGCCAAATCCAAGTTAGGTAGAACTGCTATATTATTATATGAGTGGTTGTGCCATAATCAGACCAGGGGGGCTAGTCTGGTCCAATCGGCGAAATCAAAACCCTAGTAATGATTCATATCATGGATATAATTATCATATAGAGTTCTATGACATATAAAGACATTATGATAATAATTATATCCATGATATGGGTAATCGTGAGGGTTTTGATTTAGTGGGTCGGACCAGACTTGCCTTCCAGGAATTTGAATGATTATTTGTACTTTTTATATACCTACCTATATACACATTCATAAATATACTATGAAAATCATTTAAATCTCGATATAGACGAAGAAATATAGGGAATCAGGATCTTAAGGCATCCACTGGGCTTGCGACTCGTCATCGGCTGGTATATGCGATCCTTTTTTGCGCATGCGCAACGTTCACCAATCATGCCTTCTTATTGAGTTTTCTTCAATCTAAGTTTTAAAAGTTCTATATATGTCAATCATGATAATCAGTACGTTTTAAAATAAGCTAAAACCCATCGCCATCTATAAATTGACGAAGATAATTTTTTGTAACGCCATCTTTCGAGAAATTCGCTTGTAAACATTGAAATCAACAGTCATTATACATACATGAGGTAATGATACTTTCTCACAGATGGCATCCCTTTTTGCTTGTTTACCAATGTGAACGTAAAGTTAATATTGAATAGGAACATTTTTTAAAATGAATTCATCAGTCTTACTAATAAAAATCGGCTGCACACCCGTTGACGAATGTTTTAGTTTTACACCTTGTAGCAATTATTTAAAAATCTTACTTACTAATAAATGTTGTATGTGGGAATTCGAATCATTATATTAATAGTTATATTTTCCATATTCCAATTTTAAAATGTGAAAAACATATGACAATCATATTAACCACGACAAACGTCAAAATTTGAATGGCCGATTGCGGCTCTGCGCATGCGCCGGAGTGAAATTGCGACGTTGTCGGATTAATTTCTGATATTCCAACTTCAATATTCCAACTTCGTCTTTATTGAGATGTTAAATAAATTATTGTCAAAAAATATCCAAAAAAAAGTCCTAACAGGGAAAAAATCCAATGTTTGCGTATATGCAACATTAAAAAATATTCGAGAAACTGGTGTCATGATTTATTTTGTATTTCCAGTTTTTGAACAGCTCATGATGGTATGTAAGTTACAAAAGTTTGAAAAACGTTGGTCTTCATAATAGTCAACACTTGATTTCACTATTGTTTAGCTCGAGTGACAATTTCACGACGAAATTTTGCTACCTACGCAAATTCATAATAACACATGTGTTCCTATTTTATACCTCACTTCATATTCAAATATTTTGGTTTTAAGTTTTTATTGAAACGAACACCAAATTATATACATGTTGTAAAATCATGACCTTATTCTGTATTCTCGTTTTGAATTTTCTATATTGTTCATGTCGATGCGCTTCCTTTTATAAGTACTTCCGCGCATCAGTCGCTGGTAACCCCAATGTATTATATTATGCCATTGGATACAACCACCGAAGTAAAGAAAATTGTGAAGTTTCCTTATACCCTGGTGAACACCTCAGAAAATATAAGAGTCTTCACCCACACTAGTGAAAGAAATAATGAACTCTGGACCTAGACTCAGGAGACAGATACGTAAACAGATAAGGTAGTGCACATCTGTGCCTGTTTTTTGCTTTTACTTATGTAACTTCTATAACTTTTTTTTTCTTGAGTTGTGTAACTATTTTTTTCCTCTTCTTTTCCAACTGTCGATTTGTTCAGGAGAACTTTGTTCTCTTAACATATCGACAATGTTTCAAGCCAGGATACGCGAGAATTGTATGCAGAGGTCTACTTTTTTCACGGCTTTTCCAACTTTGAAGTCAAAAAACACCAACTTAGAGGCTTCGCAGCATATATGTTCTATACACGGATTTACTCAGAATTCGGAGTAGAACATTTCGTGTGTCTGTGTGTGTGTGTGTGTGTGTCTGTGTGTCTGTGTGTGTGTGTCCGTCCCCCCCTTATAACTTTTGATCCACTCAATTTACAGAGCCTTAAATTTCATAATATATAAACAGTTACAGGCCTACAAAACTTTTATACTCGGAATTTCGAATTTTTGTTTCAGTCAGGGGTTATCAACTTTTGAATTTTATTTTATTTTTCCATATATCTCAGAAACCATAAAAGCTAGAATGCTGAAAATTGGTACAAACACAGACAAATACTTCTTCTTCTTCTTCTTTTGAATAGACCTTCAGGTCTGTTTTTTAAGAGGCCTGCTCTTCCTGCGAAGTGGACCCCCAGCTATCCCTCCATCATTTTGGCGGTCTACCGCGAGGGCGGGTTCCGTGAGGCTGATTGTGAAGCACGATATGAGGAAGTCTGGTGCTGTCCATCCTTTGGACATGACCATACCAGTCCCTCCTCCGCTGCCTGCTCCATCTGATGATATCGTCAACCTCACATAGTTCCCTTATTCTGGAGTTCCTCACTCGGTCTCTCAGGGTTTTGCCTGCAATTGCTCTCAATGTCCTCATTTCTGAAGTCCTCAACATTTGTTTGCTTCTGACTGTGTCTGCTCGTGCCTCTATTCCGTATGTCATCACTGGTCTTACGCATGCTTTGTAGATTCTCACTTTGCTTTTAATGGCCATATCCTCATTTTTCCAAATAATGGCGCCCGAGACTGCAGCTGCCTTATTGACTTGGCTCTGAATTTCTTCACAGAGGTCAGCATCTTCTGTTATGTCAATTCCTAGGTATCTAAAGGTATTAACCTGTTCAATTGGGTTGTTGTCTATAGTCAGATTGCATGCTATGTGTGTTTTTGAGAATGTCATACATTTAGTCTTATTAATTGAAATTGCCATGTTGTATTGTTTGCAGGTGCTATGTAACCTGTTCAGCATTGTCTGTAGGTCATTGTTAGTTTCGGCTACTATAATAGCGTCGTCGGCAAAGCAAATTACATTAACAATTTCCATCCCCATTCTGTACCCAAGCTGGGGCGATTTAATTTCCTTGATTAGTTCATCCATTATTAGATTAAACAGGAATGGGCTTAGACTATCTCCTTGTCGGACACCTGTCATTATAGGGATTGAATTGCTTAATTCATTGTCGTTTCTTATCTTTGTACTGCTTCCCAAATTTATATCTCTTATGATGTTTATTAATTCTGGAGGTACATCCTTAGCTACCAACATATTAATAATATCCTTGAGTTGTACTCTATCGAAGGCCTTCATTAAATCCACAAAGCAGACAAAGGCAGGAGTTTGGTATTCAATTGCCTTCTCTTTTATCTGTCTTACGATAAATATGGCATCTGTAGTGGATCGGTTCCTTCTAAAACCTTGTTGTTCTTCTCTTAGGGTAATATGTGTTTCTAGTCTTGTCTTAATGATTTGTGTGAACAGTTTTAGTGTTGAGCACAATAGGGATATACCTCTATAGTTCTCTGGTTTTGTCTTTTGGCCTTTTTTAAATATTGGTACTGTAATGCTAGTCCTCCACTCCTCTGGGATTTTTGTCGAGTGTATGATTCTATTGAAAAATTGATGCAGTTGTTGTGTTAGGCTGTCACCAGCATATTTAATTAGTTCATTGCTTATGTTGTCTAAACCCGGCGTTTTCCTATTTTTTAATTTGGCAATCGCAATACGTATTTCATGTATACTGATTTCATTTTGATACGGGCCTTCAACATATGGGACAGTTTCTTGTTTATCATCTTTATATAATTGTTCAAAATACTTTTGCCATTGCTCCGTTGGTATCTTTTTTGTTTGTATGAATTCATCAATTGGCTTTCTTTCTTTCCTCAGCATTTTCCAGACCTTCTTCTGTAATCCATAAAGATCAAACTCCATATCCTTCGTAAACTTTGTCCAGTAATCTCTTTTTATTTTTCTGATTTCACTGTTAACCCTGTTTCTAGTTTCTATATATTTAGTTCGTTCTTTAGACAAATACAAAATCTCAAATAAATTTTTTCAAAAAAATTCCAGGGTTTCTCAAACATTTTTTATTAAGAAAAGTATTTTTTTTATGATAAATTTATGAGTTTAACTGCCTATATTTCCAAACTTTTTAAAAATATCAAAAAAAGCCGAAACACCCCAACTAGATAATTTAATTTTCTATAAAAAATATTAACATTGTATTTGTACATCTCAAATTTTCTTTAACAATTTTTATAAAAATTGAATTTAGTGACGACATCGCTTCATACAATTTATATGGCAGTCGCCTATACTCAATATGTAAGAAGACTTAATAGTTTGATAGGATTTTAATATCCAAACATACATACAGAACCATCATGCTGTTTTCATATTCCGGGAAGGAAAAGAGGACTGACCTCCATACTGTCCTATCTTGACATACATACCAACATGTGTTAAAATTTTCAATAATTTGGATTTATGGGTTTATAGTTTGATTTTTATTCTTCAACTATACATACTATCGCTATCAACAGTTGGATCTCATGTGTTACATGCAACTAGTTTTTGCTTAACTTTTGTAGCCGAATTATGTCTAACCGTTTTGGCATGTGAATTTTGCCCTAAACCACTATATTTTGAGTCACTATGCGACATGTTTCGGCAGTGCTGTCCTGCGATCGACCGGCTAGTTGAGAATAATATCAAAATATATTATAGTGGTTTAGGGCAAAATTCACATGCCAAAACGGTTAATATGAACAACCACAAAATATCCGCCGAGTATTTAAACTGAATTATGTCTAATTTATGTAACTCATACTTGTGCAACTTGCGTGTGTAATTGAGTGAGAGCTCATATAATTTTGTTTGCATCCATAATTGGACGTCCAGCACTCGTAGTAATAACCAATATTGTTTTCTTTTTGTGAGAATTATGAGCTGGATGTCTGTCGATGTACCCTTTTAATAAAATAAAAAATAAAAATAAATTATTAAAAATAAAAATAAATTATTGAACGTTGTATTCTTTCTAGTGGTTTTAAAATTGTTTTTGCCATTCCTCCCCAGCCTATAATTCCATATTCCAATGTAGTTTGTACAAGTGCAAATTAGATTGTTCGTTGCATGTTAGTTTCCAACATATCTCGTAGCACTCTAAAAACATAAGTCAATTCTTGAATTCAAAAACAATTCTTGGCTAACCTTATTTCATCTGCATCAATTCTATGTACTTTCATGTATATTCTGTTATTTCTCAGCCTCCGTTGCATAGGTCAATGATGAAGGTCCACACGACGCTGTCAATTATTTGATCGTATGCCTTTTTATGTAGGATATTACAGTTTTTCACTATCTCCCACTTCACCCCATTTGGGAACTTTATAGGAAATCATTTACCCTATTCATCCCCGAGATGGCAGGAGACGACAACACAAGGGTTGCGAGACTGCGAAAAACCTTTATATCGGATAGTATGGAGCAACTTTCCAAAGGTCTGGATACCTTTCCAAGATCAAATATTGCGGAGCCACGATGCGGTATACGGTATTTCAAACCTATACGCAATAGTATAGATCCCCGAAGACAGTTCGAATTTTCAGGCGACGCCAAGCGACCGCCAGTCATTCCTTTTTTAAGTCTCGTAGCTCGCACACCGTGTAGTTGATTATTTTTCATTTGTTATCTTTAAAAGTAATACGCGTGCAATATTTATTTATTTATTTATAACACCATTTATATTGAAAAAATTTGCAATAGTGATATTATTGTAAAATGGTTCACTTCATACCTAACAAATAGAACACAAGCTTTGAAATTAGCTGAAATTACTAGCTCATTTCTCCCATTAATTATGTTCTGTATTATATTCTTGTAGAAAAATAGATTTTTGACATTTAACTTGTATTTCTAAAAAAATTATAAGGTATAGAGCAATAAATATGTTTTTGAAGTTAAGAAGAAAAAAATATTTGGAAAAATATGTTTTGACGTTGCATTAATGCATCGTTAAGTAAATAAACCATTAAAACTTTTATTTCGCAATGGCGCTAAATGCAAAATAAATGTTTTTTTAGGTATCTTTACTAAATGTGAAGTATTAATGCAACGTCACGACATATTTTTCCAGATATTTTTGTCTTCTTTAATTTAAAAAAAAAATATATTGCCTTAGTTATTTTTTTCAAAACGATTTGATCAGAAATAATGATGGCATATCAAATTGAAAAATAGGTAGGTACGTTGGCAGCAATCGCCTGCTTAAAGTAAAATACACCACACACGACATAATGTTTTCTACTCACTCAAGCTTCCCTTGATGATGGACTGCTGGAGTGAATACTTATCAGCCCCAAATATATGGCCCAAGTATGAAATATTACGTATTTTTAACTTTGGCAGCAATATATGTGAGTAAAATGTATGAAATTCATTGTTTTAGCTTTGTAGACGAACATAACACCTTTAATTATAACTTTGTTTAGAGTTTATACTCGTTTTGTCCATAATTAATTGTGTACACCTGTTTTATTGTAGTGTGCCAACGTATTACTATAATGATTCATTCTCAAAATGACCTCTTCAATATAGTTCTGTTTCTCGTTAACGGTGACCAAGGCAAACACAAACTGTACATAGGAAGTATCTAAAGCAGTTTACAAAGGCGTAACTAACTAATGTTTCCACATACACACGTACTCAGGGTCGGCCGAGGGCAAATTCAAGTGTGATATATGGAATCGAATAGATACCTTTATCGAGTTAACGAGGATCCCCGAGGACGATCGGCTGTCTTTGTGTACCTACCGCATAATAGCGATGTGTGCGTTGCGGAATGGGGGAGGCATTCCTTTGCTAGGGTCTTTGTGGTAAACAAATCGTGCAATGTACTTACATAGATCATTGCATTATTATTCACGTGATATATTTCTATTCCTGTGTTCGATTTGCTATACGTACCTACAAAACAATTCATCCTTAACACAGTAACTTTAAAACACAGTATTTTTCATGTCGTCGTTCTAAGCGCATTCAGCAAGGCTATGGATTAGTCTAATTTCGGATATTGCGTCGTATATCACTTTGTATTTTCAAGAATAAACCAAAGAAGAAATATTCATCCTCCACAAACATTGCATTCATGTCTTTCCACATACATCGCATTCATGTGGTTTTTTGCCTGAATGAATCAGATGATTTCTTCAATCATTTCTGAAGACTGTAATTTGGTATTTTTCTTCTTTTTTTTATCCGGCTAAGCTCAACCACTCCAATAAGCAGCGACTGACATCGCGTTGTCATTTGTCATAATCAAATCCCTAGGACTAGGACTACAAATTTGGTATTGCGGTCATATGTTCAAATTCTTATGGTACAAATGTTTTTTTTTCTCAAAACATCAAATTTGGTAATGCGTATCTCGTTTTCTATGTGATTTAAATATTATAATAAATTAAAATACATTGTGTGACAGTCAGTTTAGGTTGAAAAAGTAACCTTCCTCTTTATTATTTTAAAACCATAGCAGCAAAAAACAATATAAAAATTATAGAAATAAAACAATGATAAATGTTCCACATTTAAATATTTTAACACATCGAATCCAACAATAATAATTTTCCATAGATTACACAACACTCCTTCCTTTAGTCTCTTCCAAATATGATTCTTATGTCCTAGCATTTTTATAAACAAGTATTATTAATATTAACTTACATTTATATATCCAATTTTATTATATTATATTTAAAGTAAAGTCTTATAAACTAGCATTTTTAAACAATCTTATTCCTATTGCACTAATCACATAAATCTATTTGGTTTCTTAATAACTCTCCCATATCTAGAGGTTTTGACAATTTCATGATTTTCATCATTGTTGATAGTTGGAAATGAAACATACTTTGTATCATTATTATTATCGTTTATATTGACATTAATAGTATCTTTACTACCTTCCCTATCCACCTTTTTTCTTAAGAAAAAATGGTTTCTTCTAAAAAGACATCCATTATTATGTTTAACTATATAAGATCTAGGGGACTGATGTTTTTTAACTATGACTGCATCTTCCCAAATGTCTTTAATTGTATTTTTCATTAATACTTTTTCTCCCGGCTCAAATTCAACTATTTTCCTATTCCTTGTTATATTATAGTGATCCTCAGTGTTCTTTTTAATCTTGTCAAAATCTTTTTTAACTATTTCAAATTCGATAACTTTTGGTTTTAAGATCTCTTTCGACATAGGTAGAGTGCTCCTCAAGATTCGACTCATAAGGAGTTGACTAGGGGAATACTCTAAATTGGCTAGTGGAGTTGTTCTATATTCCAGCAATGCTTTATGAAGATCTCCATTCTCAAAATGAACCTTTTTTAATATATTTTTGGCAATACCAACACCTTTTTCTGAAAGGCCGTTGGATCTGGGGTAATGAGGACTTGATGTACTAATAGCAAATCCCCATTCCTCTGAAAATTTCTTAAATTCTAAACTGTTAAATGGGTTATTATCACATCTTATTTCTAAAGGAATACCATGATTACAAAATACACATTTTAGTTTTTTAATTATTTCACTGGAGGATTTAGTGTTTATGTAAATTATATCTAAAAATTTTGAATAATAATCCTCAATTATTAAATAATTTTTTCCTTGATATTCTCCTATGTCCATTGCTATACATTGAAAAGGTAACAATGGTGTTGGAGTTTGTATCAAAGAATCTTTTATATTATTATTTTGAAATGTTTGACACGTTTTACAGGTTTGAATAAATTTTTCGATGTCACTTGACATACCAGGCCAGTATAATGTAGACCTTGCTCTGGTTTTAGTTTTCCCAATTCCCAGATGTGCATCTCCATGCAATATTTTTAACATCATATTTTTTAAATTAAATGGGATAATGATTTTATCAGAGAAAAATAGAATTCCTTCTTTATCATGAATATCATCTTTAATCTTAAAATATTTTTGAATATTATTGTTAATATTATTTTTTACATTTTTGGGCCAACCTTCTTTTAAAAAAGTTATAATTTCCGATAATGTACTATCTTTCGCAGTTGAATCTTGAATTAATTTAATTATTTCTTTATTAATTGGTAAATAATCGTTTAGTGAAAGCGAATGCACTATGTCTGACATATTTAATTCTTGATAGTCATCTTGAAATGAACAATCTCTAGATAATAAATCCGCAATGTAATTTTCCGACCCTCGTAAATATTTTACATCTAAGTCGTATTTTAATAATTTCAACTGTAATCTTTGTAGTCTGTTAGTATTTTTATGAATATCCTTATTAACTATCGTAATTAGTGGTTTGTGATCAGTATTAATTGTTACTTTATGGCCATAAATATATTGATGAAATTTGTTTACACTAAAAACAATCGCTAGCATTTCTTTTTCCACCATGGAATAATTCTGCTCTGCAGATGTTAAGCTTCTTGAAGCAAATGCAATCGGTTGATTTTCCTGCATTAAACAACAACCTAATCCGTTTTTACTTGAATCGCATTGAATTACTATTTCCTTATTAATATCAAAAATCTTTAATGTCGGAGCTGATACAAGTTTACATTTTAAATTTTTAAAGGCAGTTTGTTGGTCTATGTTCCATTGCCATTGACAACCCTTCTTTAACAATTTTCTTAAATTTGTTGTTTCTCCAGAGAGAGATGGAATGAATTTATTTAAAAAATTTACCATTCCGATGAATCTTTGCAATTGTTTAACATTTTTAGGCTCATTAATTGCATTAATTGCCTTAATTTTGTTTGGATCAGGTTTGACACCGTCCTCTGTAAAAATCATACCAAAAAATTTTACTTCGTTTTGTTTGTATTGAAGTTTGTCGGCATTAAATTTAACTTTATTTATTTTAGCTCTTTCCATAACCTTGTTAATAATTTGATCATGTTCTTCATCATTATTTGCTGCAATTATTATGTCATCAAAGTACACTGACACTCCGTCAATGTCTCCAAATATTCTGGTATTTTCTCTTTGGAAAATTTCAGGGATGCTAGAAAGACCAAAAGGTACACGGTTGAACTTATATCTTCCAAAGGGGGTGTTAAATGTACAAAGATATGAAGACTCTTCATCCAATTCTATCTGATGGAACCCATCTGTCATATCAATTACTGTGAAAATTTTCTTTCCTGTTAAGTTTGTCATTAATTCTTCTTGTGTTGGAATCATATAGTGCTCTCGTTTTATAAATTTATTGAGTGGTATTGGATTAATAAAAATTCTCAAGGATTTATTAGGTTTTTCAATTATTACTATGTCATGAACCCAATCTGTAGGAATATTCACCTTGGATATTATACCATTAGATTCTAATTGATTAAGTTTTTCCTTCAATCTACTATTTAGTACCAAGGGTACTCTACGAACAGGTTTAACTACAGGAACAAAGTTTTCTCTTAACTGAATTTTGTATTTAAATGGCAATTTTCCCAATCCAGTAAAAATATCTACATTTGTATTTATGAATTTTCGTTGTTCATTATTAATATTTTTCTCTATTAATTGAACTCTTTTAATTAAATTTAATGTAATACAAGTATTTAACCCTAAAATGGGGCACGAGGTCACGTCAGCCACAACAAATTCTATTTCATGATTACTTGAATCTATTTCATTAAAACAGTTTAGCTTTACATACCCTTTTGTTATTATTTTATGACCGCCATACGATACGACCGTTATGTTTTTCTTTGAACTAATTAGATTAGTACTTAATTTTAACTTTTTATAAATATACAATGGTAAAACATTAATATCTGCGCCTGTGTCAATTTTAAAATTTATACATACATTATTTATACAAAGTTTACATACCCAAGACCTTTTTAATTCATTAAGATTATTAACAGAGTCTATTTGCAAGAAATTAACCTCATCATCCTCATTCTCCATCTCCATTTTATTCACATTTTTCTTATTAAGACATCCGTAACTGAAGTGGTTTAATTTTTTGCAAATGTTACATTTTTTTCCATAAGCAGGACACTTCCCATAACAGTGCATTGTACCGCATTTTTTACATTTAAATTTTCTTCCTTGTTTGACTTCTTGGGTTTTTAAATATTTGTTTGTTGCATAAACTTCGTTTTGTTCTTGTTTTACGAGCTTGTCCGTACTACATTCTGATTCTTCTTGGATATATAGGCGTTCTTCCATCATCTCCAGGGTATCATTTGGATTTTTTAATAGCTGTGTAATCATATTTTTATCGGAAATACCCATAACAACTTTATCCTTAACAATCCTTTCTTCGTAGCTGCAACTGCATTTGCTGCATTGAAATTCACACATTTTTACTTGCTTCTTTATTTCCGTAACAAGATCCTTATACGTTTGTCCCTGTTTTTTCACAATATTATTTAATTTGAATGTTTCTAATGAAACATTTGCCTTGGGACGGCAATATTTTTCAAACGCGTCCACCACGTGTTCTAAATTGTCTTTGAACTTTGTTTCTAGGTTATTGTATATGTCCAATCCTTTATCATCTACTGCATATAATAATATTGCAATTTTTAACTCCTCTTCCTTTAATTTTTCTTTACCAGACGCCTTCATATATATATAAAATCTTTGTTTCCAAAGCGGCCATTTTTCTGCCCGGTCATCTGAGCCGAATTGGAATGTTTTTATATTTATCTGCTCCATTAAGTTCATAATTATGACACCGTATAATAATTAATATTATCACTTTTTTTTCCTTTTTTATATATTTAACACTGTTAACACACCTGACACCATGATTTAAATATTATAATAAATTAAAATACATTGTGTGACAGTCAGTTTAGGTTGAAAAAGTAACCTTCCTCTTTATTATTTTAAAACCATAGCAGCAAAAAACAATATAAAAATTATAGAAATAAAACAATGATAAATGTTCCACATTTAAATATTTTAACACATCGAATCCAACAATAATAATTTTCCATAGATTACACAACACTATGTGTGCTGTGGGAATCTCAAAGAAGACGTCGTCTCTACATACTCCTAGCCTAGCCGTTTTTGCTCCACTGCTGAACGTAGTTCTCTTCCAAATGACGACCCGCATGCCGTCAAATGTCATCTGTCCAACTTTTTTGTGGTCCAAGGCCTCCACTTCAGGATTCTAGGTGATTATGTGACACTGTCTTGTCTCGCAACGTGCCCCGTTGGTTTGACATTGCTAAATAGCCCTTTGGAACTTGGCGCCTGGAGCGACCACTCCGTTCTTCCTATGGAAGAGACAACTCTGCGTGCACAGTTGTGTGTTTATATGAAATAGCCTAGAGTTAGAAGCGGAAATACTTAGTTCTCAGACTCCGTAATATAACGTACAAGTTTTGTTTGGGGACACGTGATCTAAATCACAATACACAAGTACCTCTGGATTCACGGATTAATTTTATATCAAACAACATTAGATACTCATGGATCAAAGAGAAATATATTTAGTTTACAAACGAATAACAATAAATACAATCTTAATGGCGTCACAATAGTTCAAAGAGTTTGATTTATTACTATAACAATTTATTTATTGAAAATAGCGACAACAGATCAAGCAGCAAACGAGAATGATGTGTGAAATTGCATAATATATAAATGTGAATGACAGAAAAAGCATGAGACTAAGGTCTGAATGCAGAGTCCGACCTAAACACTGAATTCTAAATACCTACCATGTTTTCATTGCATTCAGAGATCACGTGGCTTCCTAACTGGAGGATGCTACGAAGTTTTTGTATGAGAATTGCATTGCAGAGACATATATAAATACTTTGCGAATGCGCGGTTGCGTAAACTAACATTTACAAACAGTCAAAAAGTAAGGTTGTTCGCGAGGAACCTTACGAGTGGTTTAATACTAAAATATGAAATGTTTTCGATGGATGATGATTTTGGCGACTTCGACAAATATGTATTTGGTAATTTTGTCAAATCAAATACCAAACAGAGTATTCAGCGATCGATACGAGATGCCGAAAATTTGCTGGGATTTCAGGAAAATCTTGACATCGAGCTGTCAGTGTTAGCTTGGTCACATATGTTTGTGTTGTCATGACGAAAAACATACTAAACGTCAGTTTAACCCATAGAAATCTATCTATATCTTTTCTTCATACACAATTATGTGAAATTCTACGCCATCGACCTTAAGTTTGTCGTAGTATTTAGTATTTAGTTAGTGATGACTCTGCAACTCAATTGCAAATTTAAGAATACTAAATACTTCAGTGAGGTTAGGAGTTAGTAATTAGGTAGCTAGGACTGTGCATTCGGGTCATAGACAAGACATGGCAGAAAAAAAATTAAACGTAGACATGTCACTTATCTCACAGACTACTGCATCCCATTCATTGCGAACGAGAGACAATAAACATAAACATAAATAAAACTTTCATAAACATATATTTTACAATCGGATAAAGTAAATCCAGACATTAAATGGAAGGTACATGTAGGATCGGATAAGTAGGGACGACAAAGGTGAATGCAGATAAATTTCCTTGGAACTAGTAAGGCATGTATGTACATAACACAGAGATTTATTAACACATATTTTCAGACAAAATATTTGCATCCATACAACGGTAACAACTTGAGAGGATATTTTATTTATCCTATTATACAAAGGACAGCACATAGTACATGCATACAATTATTAAAAGGAAATAAAAAAAAATAAAATAAAACTAAAAAATACTATGATTTTATCGAACTCTCTAAGTGCACTTCAAAAAATTTCAAAAACATTGTTAACCCTCTAGATTATCTTTTATGTCAATAAAATACAAATTGTTTAAATTTAAATCTGATTATTACGACATATCCTTGGCCTCGATTCCTGGCCATCTTGGCATCGAAGGCAATGAAACAGCTGACTTATTAGCATAATCAAATTCCTCTTCTGGTATGAATCTATCCCATTTGCAGATCCCTACTTTAGATTACGTTTGTTCCCTCCAAAACTTTTAGATGCGTAGATGGAATGATAACCTGTCAGTTACTTGTATTCGAACAGGATTCTGTCTCTTTAATCAGAGTACTTTTCTTAGAGAATTTGCCCTTAATATAAAATATACGATCTATGATAGTCTATGTGCTCTGTTTACTTTTATGATTCGCTTGAAAAGGATTAATGAATCAAGAAATTGGTGATTAATGAATCAAGAAAAACAAACAATAAAATAGGTAGGTAATAATTACCTAATTTATTTATTTATTTATTTAATATTGCTTCTCGGGCAACTAACAGGTGCTATGTCAAAAACACAATTAAAAACTGTGTCTCCACCGTGAATCGAACCCGGGACCTTTGGATCAGCAGTCAGATACCCAACCAACTGAGCCACGGAGGCCGACAATTAATTAATTGTTAAATAAAAGTCTTCATGGATATTTAGAGACGATAAAACAGATCGTTAAGATTAAAATAATAACTAATCGAGAGAAGCCATAATTGATTGATTGAAATATTCAAGGGCATCATAAATACTTTTGTGCAAATGATTGTCCATTGTTAATACATTTAACAAAAAAATGTAATCTATTATAGAATATTTTTTAAAAGTTGCCTATACGCCAACATCGGATTTTTTTCCTTGTCGGGAGATATTTTTATTTTTATATATTTTTTTTGACATTTTTTTAACATCTCAAGAAAGAGACGATGTTGGAATATTACAGTAGGACCAGTAACTTATGGTACCTACAGGGCTTACAACCTGTCATCGGCTGGTTTACGTGATCACTGATATGAATTAACGAAGATAGCTTTTTGTAACGCCATCTATTGAAAATTAAGTATTATTTTTGTAAATCTCCGGGGATTCACAGAGCTACAAGTATTCACATTGGAGTGGGGTAGATAACTGCGAAATTCCTCTCAATGGCGTGTTAGCAGTTTTTAACACTTTGAGAGATGTTATCTCGCTGAATTATAAACATCTGTAATTAGTGTGGCATACTGGTATGTGGAATATATTTTGTGGGTGGGTGTATCTAATCGTTACATGAAGTGGTAGGTACAGTATTGAGCATGTCAGGGGAATCGATTCTGTTATTGCGAATTTCATATACCTAGTTATATTTGGTCTAAGTAAAGTCTCCTGTCCAGCAATCTATTTATTTTTAAATATCGGGTGGAACTACTATAATTACTGTGTTCAACATAAAGGCGTCTCTTTGAGTGTTTAAATAAGGTTTTTTGAATGTTCTCTATTTGGTTAACTTATTAAAATAAGCTAACCAAAAACTAACTTATTAAAAATAAGTTATCTATAATAAATAATCTTTTTTCTATGTTTTCAAATCTGTACTGCCTGACTTAATTTACATATTTATAGTCAATCTGTTTCTTGAGTTTAATCATTATCTTTTATTTAAAGGATGAAATATATAGATCTATTATTTGTTTATATCTTCCTCATTCAAAACGCATATTGTTTCGAAAGAAAACTATAAAATAAATAGGCTGCCTTAAAACAGGAATTATTCCTAGTTAGGCAGACAAAGGTGAATAGTGGAACACAACCTATATACCTTCCACAAAAATTGGTGAATTCATATATTATATTTTTAAATATATCTATTCAATAAAAAAATATATCCCTATAACAATTATTTGAATTTGTACATTGTTTTTTTTTTCTCTTTCGCAAAAAGCATAAAATGCTTGTGCTGAGAAAGTGAATACATTTAGAACGATTCAATCACATAAAAACATAATGACATACAAAATATATAAAATCAACAATATTAGGTATAACTATAGGTACACGAAAATAAATCATCAATACAAAAAGCATCAATACAATAAAAAGAGTCAAAACTAAAAAAAAAGCATCAATACAAAAAGTATTAAAACAAAAAAAAGCAGGGGTGACTTCTATGCGAAAAATGCATTTGTCACCTCAGGTATAAGAATTGTTGCTCTCATTATTTACAAAAAAACCAATTCTCTCAATAGATGGCGTTACAACAAAAATAAATAAAAAATAATTAGAATGTTGTTCATAATTCCACACATAGATGGCTGTAGTAAAAAATCCTTATTTTCAAGCGAGATGAATTTCAGTATTACAATATATAGAACTTTCAAAATTGAATTGATTAAAAATGCATAATTGGTGAACGTTGCGCAAGCTCATAAAGTGATCACGTAAACCAGCCGATGACAGGTCGTAAGCCCTGTAGGTGCCTTGATTTCCCGGTTCTCCTACAGTAAATATTCCAACATCGTCTCTATTGAGATAATTAAAAATCTGTTAAAAAATATCTTTGACTCCCGACAGAGAAAAAAATCCAATGTTTGCGCATATGCAATAATAAAAATATTCGAAAAAAAATGCATCAAAACAAAAAATTTATTTAATCCCCAAGATTCTATTAACCCGTTTTCTATTCTTTTACCTTAAAGTGTTTCTTTATTTTGTCACTTAGCGTTTCATAATTTGACTCTTATATCCGTTGGAAGTTTATTGAAAAAGTGTTCTGCCATGTATGTGTAGTGGTGCTGCGCAAATGATGTGTTTAATTTTGGATGTATATTTTTACATATATTTGTTCCTAGTACGGTTTTATTATATACATATTTATAGACATTATTTTTTTTCGTTGTATAAATTCCAGATATTTCAATATTGTTTCAGTGGAATCTGTTTTTAAAAAGGAAATAAACAATAATTATAATTATTACTTATTGAGTTGGGCATAACTGGTCAGTACATTGAACCATGAAATAAGAACTAATACTATCACTGCAAGATCTTTTATTTTAATCGTACCGTATTCACCAGGCCCCTCCAACTTATGTATGTTGTTATTTGGCCCAGAGATTTTCCTATATATCTTCCTTTACAGGTCAAGGTAGTGTATTCATATACATACATAATTTACCTCTATTGATCTTTGATCGGCGACATCTATTATTATCAGAGAAATAAATTTGATGAAATGAATGTTGACTTCCGCAAAGATATATATCTCTGATGCAGTATTAAAGACCTTATGGGATATATTGTATCTATAGGTATAACCATAAACATAGGGTCATCTTGCAATTCCGCATTGACAATAAAGACCAGTTGTTTAACTATTGTCTTTAATTGGAAGTGAATCTTAATATGGAAGAATCTAATTATTTTACCTTGAGGATTGTGTGTATAAATTAACATTAATATACAGGAAAATATATTTATATAAGGCATCAACAATTGTCTACTAGCTACGAATTAATGTTAACAATAAAATTAAAATAAGTGTTTTATTGTGACTGTTATGTACCTGCCATACTTCTTGTAATAGTATACTTAAAGTTAGATGCCGGCAAAAAAAAGTCAAAAAAAAATGTTTTTGATTATTTATTTATTTATATAATTTATGTACATGTGTACAAAGGCAAGTTTATTGCCATAAGGCAATTTCTTTCCAACCAACCCGAGCAACGTGAAGTCTCTTAGTTAAATTGGTACAGTACTAATTAAGTGAGAAATAAATTGATAAAAAATAACATAAAAGAGTAAGAAATATAAAAAAAAATTACAAAGAGAAAAAAAAATGAAAAGAGAGTTTAAAAATAAAAGAATAATAAAAATAACACCTCACATAGCAATGAGGAAAAGGAGGTTACGGAAGGATATAGAAGGAATTTAGGAACTATTTGACAAATAAAGTTTTTTTAGTTTACCTTTAAATATTTGAATGGATTGAGATGACGTTACTTCATCACTTAGGTCATTCCATAGTCTAGCTGATTGTACTTGAAAAGAGGAGCTGAAGACTTCTGTATTATGAATAGGATTAATGATTACATAGAGAGCGAGAGAGGAATACATCGATTCTCTTCGTAGAATATGTTGATTTATTCAGAGTAATTATACATTTATTCATTTAGACATATTTAATAAAGACTTTTGTATGTAACACAAAATATTTGACATAAGTATTGTTTCTTGAATTATTTTTCATAAGAGATAGAAAAACAAAGGAAAGTAAGATTCACTCTGATTTTGAATACACAAAATCAGACATTACATAATAAAGTAGGAACTTGCTATGTAAGGTACCTGTGTACATACTACTTAGTTTTAAATATTAATGTAGGTACTTCAACACTCTCCCATATTTAATAACTAGGATACACCCATACTGTTGCATAATTGTTTTAGCCTAACAGCAAATAGTGGTTTTGTTAATAAATCTGCAAGTTGTTTTTCAGTGTCTACTCTTGAAATAGTAATTTCATTAGCTGCTACCAATTCTCGAACAAAGAAATGTCTCAATCGAATATGTTTTGTTCTTCGATGAAATTCTGGATTTTGTGCAAGACGAATTGCTGCTTCATTATCAACTTGTAGATTAGGCTTAGTTACTTTTAATTGATCAAGTTCTACTAAAAGCCTCTTGATCCAGATTATTTCACGTGCTGCTTCACTGGCTGCTACGATTTCAGCTTCTGTAGTAGATATTGCGACCGATTTTCGTTGTTGACTTAACCACGTAATAGGTGCTCCGGAATAAATACAAAGTACACCAGAGGTTGAACGTCCTGTATCAGGGTCGCCTCCATGATCAGCATCGCTATAACAGTCTAAGACACTCTTATTGATATTATTTTTGTATATAATTGCATAGTCAGTAGTGCCTTTTAAATAACGAAAAATTCTCTTGACTTTGATCACATCACAATCTGTGGGTTTTTCAAGACTTCGGGATACTACTCCAACAGCATACGCAATATCAGGTCTTGTCCCACACATGAGATACATCAAAGCTCCAACCGCTTGTCTATAAGGAAACTTGGTGTTGAGGGAACTCTTCTCTGTACTATTGTCCTTAATTATTGGGGTAACAACAGCTCTGTAGTTGTCCATACCAAATCGTTCTAGAATATTCTTGGTGTAGTGAGACTGACATACTCGAATAGAACCATCTTCTTCTCTTTCTATTTCTAATCCCAAGAAATATGATGCTGGCTTTGAGGTGATTTTGAACTCCTTTTTCAGGTCCTTAATCAATTCCTGAAGTTCATATTCACTGTCAGCAGATATCAATCCATCATCTACATAAAGGATAAAGAAAATTCTACTAGAACCTTTTTGTCTCACAAAGAGACATGGATCGGCTTCACTCTTTTTGAATCCCAGTTTGATTAAAAAATTGCTGATTTTTTCATTCCAGCAACGAGGAGCCTGTTTAAGTCCATACAGGCTTTTTTGAAGTCGACATACTTTGCCAGAACCATCATCATATCCATCAGGCTGTTTCATAAATATGGTTTCTTTTAAATCACCATAAAGAAAAGCTGTTGATACATCAATTTGAACTAACTTCATATTTTCTTTAGCTGCGACACTTAGTAATGTACGAATAGTAGAAGTTCTAGCTACAGGACTAAAGGTTTGGTCATAATCAATACCCTTCTTTTGAGAAAAACCTTTAATCACTAGCCTGGCTTTAAATTTGTCAATTGATTCATCTACGTTCTTTTTCACTTTATATACCCATTTACAAGGAATTGCCTTTTTCCCAGGAGGCAGATTCTCTAAAGCCCAAGTTTTATTTTCTTCATGTGCTGCCATTTCTTGATCCATTGCTACTTTCCAGTTCTTCATTTGATCAGAATTAATGGCCTCGTAATTAGATTCTGGTTCTTCAAATGTGTTAGATAACATTGCATAATCCAGATATCTTTTAGGCTGTATGAGTGTTGAACGATCACGAAGCTGTCGGACAGTTATACCATCAGTGGGTATTCTGATGAGTTCTGTTTCATCTTCAATTTCTTCCTGTGACTCTTCAATTTCTTCTTGTGATTCTTCATCAAAACCATAAAAATCTTTTTCACTCTGAGTGTCCATCTCAGACTTGTCCTCGGTTTCGATTCTTGAATCTTCGAGTTCTTTAGAAGAAAGATCAACATTTAAAGGAGTCAATGTCATTTTATATTGATGTAATATTTTTTCTTCAAAAATAACATCTCTTGACCTTATTAACTTATCGTTCTCTTCACACCAAACACGATAACCTTCATCGAAATCGTATCCAATTAGAATTCCTTTCACTGCTTTCCGGTCCAATTTCTTCCTTCTTTGCTTTGGAACATGAACATAGCAGGTGGACCCTATGATACGAAGATGCTTTATACCAGGTTTCTTCTTATACCACAGTTCATAGGGAGATATCCCAGAAACACTGGATGATCCTGTTCGGTTTAAAATATACGATGCTGAATTTATCATTTCAGCCCATAGTTTTTGAGGAATGTTTTCATGTGCATGCATCATAGCCCTAGCTGTCTCAACAATGGTGCGGTTCTCTCTTTCACTTACACCATTTTGTTGTGGAGTGTAAGGCATAGTGAATCGATGAATTATGCCTTCCTTATTAAGAATTTCTTTTACTTCTTTATTATCAAACTCTCCTCCATTGTCACTTAAGAGCTCTTTAATAGTATATCCAGCAGTCTTAGTTTCAGCTATAAATTGACTTAACTTATAAGAAACTTCAGATTTTTCTTTCATAAAATAAATACTACGAAATCTGGTATAGTCATCTTTGAAGAGTACATAATAACGGTAGCCAGACACTGAGCTCTGAAATGGACCACATACGTCCGTATGAATAAGCTCTCCCGGATTTGTGGCTCTATTCCTAGTACCAAAGGGACGTCTGTGAGCTTTGCCATAAATACAACCTTCACAGCATTCAGAATCCATTTCCACATCGATATTCAAATTTTTCAATATCATCGTTTTTACATGTCGTTTGTTCTGGTGTCCAAATCTCTCATGATACAGTTGAAGTAAATTTTGTTTATTTATTTCAGTTATATTTACTTCAGCAGGCGAACTAGATTTCACACTTCTCATGACTAATTTAAATAAACCTCCAAAACGATCTCGTACACCTACTAACTTGACATCTCGTCCAATTTTAAAAGTGCACATTTGTGTTTTTGACATAAATATACTTTTCGGGTTTTTATCCTGAGCTTTAAGGACTGAAAATAAATTCTTTTGAATTTTTGGCACATACCACACATCTGTAAAAGAGATTTTGTGCCATTTTCCATTTACGGATGCTTCGAAGTCTATTACACCTTTGCCAAGAGCCTCTATAGTTTCACCATTGGCTGTAGTTACTGTATGCGTCGTTGTAAATGGTTCAAATGTCCTAAATAATTTGTCATTATTTGTGATATGATTTGTTGCTCCATTATCCACAAACCAACTGTCATTATCACTCTCAGAGGACATCACAATAGAAAGAAGAGACATATTAGTTGAATTTTTATTCGATGAACCAACATCTAATGTATCAATTTTTCTTGGTTTCTGTGGTCTTCCGTCTTCTATCCATTTACGACATTTCTTTATTATATGGTTAGGTTTTTTGCAATAGTTGCATATTATAATTTTCTTCTTCTGTTGATGGTTATTTTGCCTCGTTGAATCTAATATAAGTGCCTTTTGAGTTGCTGTTTCAACTCCTTTACTTAACAAAGACTTTTCATAAGCACATAACTGATTCGTCAAATTATCAACAGTTCTGTCATTTTTTGACATAAGCATCCAACTGGATTTGAATGAAAAATATTCTTCTGGTAATGTACCTAGTATTTTGCATATTAAGAATAAATTAGACATCTTTGAATCATTCTCATCATCTTTAATCATCTCTTTTTCTAGATCATTCCATATATTTTTCAATTTTGAAATATGAGTTGCAATGTCATCACTAGGACTTTTCTTAAATCCAAAAAATTGCAAACATAGATCATACACTTTATCTTCAGAAACACCATCAAATAATTTGTGCAGTTCAATCCAAACATCTCTTGAATTCGTAAAACGCATTATTTTTTGTAAAGTTTCTTCAGTCATATTTGTTGTTAAAACAATTAAGGCATTACTGTCAGCCTTAAGAAATGCGTTCAAAGCGTTTCTATATTCCTCATGTTCTTTAGTTGTGCAGTCTTTCACAGGCTCTATAGGTTGCATCAACCTACCTTCCACAACATCCAGAGCTCCAGGAATACCACGTAAACAAATATTTGCTTTGTACTTCCACGTACTCCAATTGGATTTTCCTTCTAAAAACCCAATGTTTATCAGTCTTGTAGAATCCATTCTTTTGTTCAATCAAGCACTTTAATGGATGAAAAACTCAATACAAAGTCTAAATTGGTCTAAAAGCTACAGTCCTACGTGACTGGGCCCATGACCTGTTGATTTATTCAGAGTAATTATACATTTATTCATTTAGACATATTTAATAAAGACTTTTGTATGTAACACAAAATATTTGACATAAGTATTGTTTCTTGAATTATTTTTCATAAGAGATAGAAAAACAAAGGAAAGTAAGATTCACTCTGATTTTGAATACACAAAATCAGACATTACATAATAAAGTAGGAACTTGCTATGTAAGGTACCTGTGTACATACTACTTAGTTTTAAATATTAATGTAGGTACTTCAACAGAATATAACTATTTATATAAATATATCGCATTATTTTCCGCTTATAATTGAGTACAACCTAATCAATAAATAATGATATCATCCTATACATTACTGGCTATTGTTTATTGATGTTGATTTAACCTATCTCATAGTTAATAATTGTTTATGTTTTTCTCTGTTTTCTTCATTTTCAATTCATATATTCAGTTTTATTGTTCTATGATATTTTTATTGTATTTTACAGACATTGCCCCCAAGTCAAATTGAAAACGCTGTTCGTTTTCGCCAAGCGCTAATTTTTTTTGTATGGGATTTGACGTTTGTTGTAGAAATTTTTTCTACAATAACAAACAACAAACGTCAAATCCCATACAAAAAAAATTAGCGCTTGGCGAAAACGAACAGCGTTTTCAATTTGACTTGGGGGCATTGTCTACAAATTTACGCATTTATACAAATTTTTATATAAACACAACAATCAATACTCAAAAACTCCCAAATATTAAGAATAAATTAAAACATATATTTAGGAGCGTAAGGTACCTACCTACATACGTATTTACCGATTGACAGATAATAAAAAAATCAATCATTCATTGATTTTTCGATATTTTACTTGTTGTTTATAAACTTGTATATAAATAAGTAATAAAAAATATATATAAATAATCAAAATAAACAGATACCTACTAAAAATAAATTTATGAAAAAACATTATTCAACAAATAAATAAATGAATAAATTGATTAATGTCAATTAATAAATAACTGAATAAATAATAAAATAAATAAATAAAAAGGTCAATAAATAAATTATAAAATAAGTAAAGAAATATATCAAAATTAATATATAAATAAAAAAATTATAAATTAATTAAATTAAAATATAAATAAAGAAATTTATTAATAATGTTCTATCTTTGCCAAGTTAGAGTCTGGAGTTCGGATCTTTCTTCCAATCGCAAATAGGGAATATAACTAATTGACAATAATTGTGAACAACTGCAATGAAACTCTCCGTGGAATCACGAATTTTTCGAAATCCGCGAGTCTGCAATGTGGAAAAATCAAAAGTCGCTACTGGAGAGACCACAATAATGCTGAGAATAGCAGCGGACGAAATTCTTTCATCCAGCATTCCTGCGGGTAGAAAATCAAAAAGATGGAGGCTAGTCATTCAGTAGCCATGAACAACAGGATAAGTAATAGCATAAGTTGAAATATAAGAAGAAAACAGTTAAGACTCCAATAGACGATTACTTGATTGATAATTACCGCCATTCTTAGTAAAATATGAAAACAATTGATAATTAGATAGACGATTATTTAATTGACAATTACCGCCATTCTTAGTAAAAGAATAAAACAACCGAGAATTAGATAGACGATTATTTAATTGACAATTACCGCCATTCTTAGTAAAATATGAAAACAACTGAGAATTAGATAGACGATTATTTAATTGACAATAACCGCCATTCTTAGTAAAATATGAAAACAATTGATAATATAATTAGATAACCGATTATTTGATTGACAATTACCGATTATTGATAATATAATCGGTGCCACTATTTTTACGACCGGAATTGGCGGGAAAACGCTTTTCCCGCCAAAAAGTGTCTATTTACACGACAAATTTTCTGACGTCGTCTATGTTTTTAGGTCATTTATAACCATAGAAAGCGCAGATAAATCAAAATACAAAAATATTTACCTTTGTCATTTTTTCAATGGTCATAAAAATGCATCATGGAAACCAACTTGAAGAAAAAATAAATAATATTGGCATCTTATTACATTTACTTAATTTTATAAATCATTTTTACAGCGAGATCTACAATTAAAACAAAGTATAAACAAAGGTAAATATTTTTATAACTTGATTTATCTGCGTTTTCTGTGGTTATTTTTGGTTTTCGTCTATGGTTGAGTCGTGTAAATAGTCGTAGCCTAATATAATCAGATAACCGATTATTTGATTGACAATTACCGCCATTCTTCGTAAAATATGAAAACAATTGATAATATAATTTGATAACCGATTATTTGATTGACAATTACCGCCATTTTTAGTAAAATAAGAAAACAATTGATAATTCAACAGACGATTATTTGATTGACAATAAATTATTACCGCCATTTTTATGGAAGTATTTAAATTTAAGCAATATTCAACTTTTATCTTTACCGACAATGCAATAAGTGTAGGTATATACAGGTACCAATATTAAAATTACTTTAATAATTAACATATGAGGTATGCAGGTATGTACCTACATATAATGAACTAATTCACACACAATTGTAGATATCTGTTAGTCTTGCATACATAATACTCCTATCTTGGCATACCAAGAAAAATATATTAATTAATGCATTATAATTATCATACCCACTTCATTCTTAGGAATTGAATATTCTCTTTGATAGTTTTTTATGCATGGAAGTTTTTTTTTATTTATTTAATAAAAATTAGATTCATACAATAATAAACATTTTAAATTCATAATTAAAGATTTATTAATCCCTCGGTTGAAATCGGATCTCGTGTTAGAGAGGGAAGCATAATCTTGTTTTGATTTATTTCTATTCAACACAATCTTAGTTTCATTTGTATGACAATAATTACATATAAATACATATATGTATACAAAAATATACATACATATAAATTACATATACAATACATACATACACATATCAATAAAACATTTAAAATTATTTATTAAATGCCATTATTAGTATGATAAGAGTTGCCAATATGTCTTAATGCTTATTTCTTGAACAAAATGTATTCTGTTATTTTCCGCAATTCATCTGGAAGGCCATTGAATTTTTTTAAATATCTGAATTTAATTTTAATTTATTTCAGATTACTACAGCTTTGTCAACTGTGTGGTTACATATGGTACTATATTAGAATTAGTACAAGCCAATAATGTTTTCTACGATAAAAAAAAAAATTAAAAATATTTAAACAAGTATGCTGAGCAGTAGGTAAAATAATAACAATAATAAGAGAAAAAAAAACGATTGATTAAATTAAAATACAATACATAATTATAATAAAATGAGGAAAAGGAGGGATTATTGTTGTGAAGGATAGAATTTGTTTGAAGGAGTTAAAACATCTTTATTTGTTTCCGACAACTTTCTATGGAGTCACAGAAAATGTCTGTGTGATTAAATTTTAAATAATTGGCACGTTGAATTTCGTAAATAGTCCAGTGATATCTGTAATTAGTATGGCAAATAGGTAGATGATACAAATTTTTCGAACGGGTTTGCCTGTTTGGTACGTGGAGTGATATAGTTAGTAAATCTGGGGAGTCAATTAAGGTTGGTGTATATTTTATACAGTAACATTTTGATCAATAAGGTCCTTCTGTCTTGTGATGTGTTTATTTTGACGAATTCTCTAGTAGATATGTAATAAGTATGTTCTATGAATAGTCGTCTCTCTAAATATTTAAAAAAAGTTTTCTGAATGTTTTCAATACGGTTGCTGTGGATTTTATAATGTGGATTCCAAATTGGCATACAAAATTCTGGATGAGGGCGTATATATGAAAGGTAAAGTGTTATTAAAGTGTTCATGTTGTTGAACTGTTTACCGGTAATGAAAAAGCCCAGCATCCGGTAGACTTGGAGATTATTGATTAAATAATGTTTATCTTACATCAATTAATAATCCAATGTTACTCCCAAATCCTTTATGCCATCGACTTTTTTTAATGCAGACCCATTAATTGAGTAATCATAATTTAATATTAACGCTTTCTTGCGGGAAAAAGTTAAAAGTGCGCACTTGGACACGTTGATGTCTAATTTATTATCACAACAATATGTAGGTACATAGCCAATTGATATCATTTTGCAAAATTAAAATAGTCGTTTATGTTGTTAATTGTTGTGTAAATTTTAAAATCGTCAGTAAACCCTGAAAAATATGAGAATTGGAAGCAAAATTAAATATCACATATATAAATATTGAAAAAATAGGTCCTAGATGTGAACCCTGGGGTACACCCGACGGGACATGAGTGAAATTAGATTTACATCTCCCTATGAAAAATATCAACTCGCATATTTCAGTAATTACAAAGTTCAGTAATGCTTTTTTTTAAATTAATTTATATTTTTAATAAATATAAATAAAAACACTTGTTTAAAACTTTTTTTTAGTTTTTGCAAAAACGACGCGTGATGGAATAAGATTTGCAATATGTTAAAATTACATAAATAGATAATGGATATATCACTGATTGGGCAATGATTTATTTATTTATTTATGGTAAACCAACAGTATTCATTATACAAACTAATTACACTCGATATTGCTAAAAAATGATAAAATAACAAAAATTAAAAAAAACTTTAACTGAAATAGAAAAGTATTTTAAAAATGTGAGTATTTGAAAACAATTAAAGGATTGTTTACTTAATTATAAGTTGGCCTCTTTGATTAAAGACTTTTGAGAGTTTAAAAAAAGATTAAATTTAATAAGATCGAATATCTAACTTGTTATAAAGATACAACAACCGTTGTCTATATATGTATAATCTGATTGAAAGTAGATAGCGTATGAAAGAAATTGGTGTTCCGCAAGGTCAACGCATCGGACCACAACATTTTAATGTATATAATTTGGGTTATAAATTTTTGTTATTACCATTAAATCATTTTATTTTACTGTTATCTACATAATATAATCCATGCCCTTCACTTACATTTGATGCCTTTATAAAACACGTATAACCGGTTTTAAGGTATGTGAAAACAATATCAGTTGTTGTTATGGCATAGTATTACTTATAATCAATAACGAAGCCCTAATGACATATTTTCTATTAAAATCGATTTCGAGAACTAGCATAACTCGTTACCTTTTGACATGTTTAATTTATACCATTATCAACCTACTTTAAATATACATAAGTTATAAATATATTTTTTTAGATTGCTTTTCGGGCTACTAACAGGTAGGTACTAAGTCAAATAAATATATGTAAGTTTGTCACGCACCCAATTACAAGATACCACATTTTGGAGAATTACGATATTAATCGTCTCAGTGATCCAGACGACAAAACAGTTACATATATAAAAACAACATAACGAAAGTAAAAGGAGAGAATGAGAGTAATTAAAATAGATGGTACCTACATGGTATAATAAATGGACGGAAGGGACAGTAAGGACTGAAGGGAAGGGACGGATGGAGGGAGGGACTGAAGGGACGTAGGGGACTGTTTAAAAAAAAAACAACTTATTTTTGTTAAATTTTATTTATTGCATTGGATATTTTTAACTCATTCTGAACTTATCATAACAAATACAGTTCAAAATTTCAAAAACGATTTTCTTGATACGTTGGCATATTGCTTCACATTTACCTTCTAGAGCAACACTGGGTATAAAAAAACTAGTAATTAATAAAATTATCTAGTTCCCTCTGAAAATATATAATATGCTCATTATCATAAAATAAATATTATGATAAAAATTAAATTTGCGTAACACAAAAAAACTGATAAAATGCTTCAACTATGTAGTTTATACCAAGATCTCTGTGTAACGTCACGATAATAACCATTTCCATGCAAATAGTATAAGGTATGATATGATTGGATTTAAAGAAAACATCGATCTGATAGAGGATAGTGAAAAGTAACAAAAAGAGACTATAGAAACTATGGAGTTTGTCGGAAACGTAAAGTTTAACATGAAAATAACTGCTACTAACCGTAGACAGGGACGAACACCAACTGAATTTACTGATGTCTGGATCTGCGCTAAAGAATACCTAAGAATTTGTATATTATATTGAGAGCAGGATCACTATGGGGTGGCCTATCAAAGAGAGAACTAAGAAAAACTCTCCTTCAAAAAAAACTCTGAGATCTTCGGGTCCAACAATATCGACCATAAACTCCGAAAAAAGAACTAAGGCTAGGATGTTGTAATTATTTTTTTCTCTGGAGGTGAGGGTCGAGGAAGAACCCAGATTGTGAATGAGGCCGATTGTGGTCGAGCAGACAGTAAAGCATATGGTGCAGGACAGACAGCTCAGGAAATTTCACGGTTCATTCCGGGAAATCCATGAAGCGAGATCGGAGGCGGTGGACTGGTTGACAAAACTGGAATCGAGGCTGTAACTGTTGCCTGTACCGGTACTACACTAAAAGTGAAGTAAAGCAAGTACATCATCTTGGAGGGAATGGTTAAAAGGACGACTGGCAGACGTAATCCCCGCCGGGAGGCTCTAGTACGGGTGTCGCTGATGACCGATCGGAGTGGAGGAAGACATGCATCGCTTTGAATACCCAAAATTTAAACCAATGAAGATGTTGCTTAGAAAATTGTTTTGTATTATTGAATCATCTTCTTTTTTTGCCTTTTCCCGTCTTTATCGGGTTCAGCCCTCCTTGTAGATAATCGCCAGGACATTGGTCCTGGGTTGTCAAGGTATTATTGATAAAGACTAAATTAAAAAGATTGAATATAAGATTATTGGTAATAATATGAACAATGATCACTTCCTTGCAACCCGCGCAAGTGGCGAGTATCGACTCAGGTCTGCGTTCACAATGAACTCCGAGTGTACTTAGTGACGCAGTTCATAATGACCATAAACAGACGCTCAAAAGACACTCTGTCACGTTCAGATTGAACGTCAAGTGTACGCTCCAAACGCTCTGTATAATCGTCGGATGGAAAACGCTCTGACAGTTATAGTAACTGTTAACTTCTATTTTATCTGTGGCAAGATGACTTCTATTTGTTTCTGTGGTATCTATTATGTCATTTGACATTATGTCTGATGACTATACGCATTCAAAAAGAGGTTAATTTATAATAGTATCATTCAAAAATTTCCAATAATAGGTCAGAGAGCATTATTTACTCCACTGCCCAATTGTTGTCTTTCGATGAAAACATAACCTAAACCTAAAAAGACACTTGAATGATAAATGAAATTTGACATTTTAAAACGCAAACGCTCGATGTTGCGTTCAGATTGAAACGCCACTCGAAAGCGTTCAGTGAGATTGGTGTGAAAAACACCATAATCTGCAACTTTGGGTTTAACATTTAACATCCGACACCAGACGTCGAGTGATCTGATCTATCTAAACACAGCCCTGAACAGGTCTATTGAGGCTATTCGTAATATTGTAAGTAAACATTGTATTTGTTAATTGAAATAAAGATGAGAAAAAATTTCTCCTTAATTAAGAAAAAGTTGCAGTCAATTTTAAATATTTTCAATTAATTTTTAAGGGCCATCCAGACTAATAATAAGCTATGACAATAACAACTAGAATTATGAAAAAAACTATTTCATAATTCTAGTTGATTATGAAGTTCTATCATGAAGTGACACAAAATTTGGTTTCAATCAATATAATATTTTCGGAATGGTTCAGAATGAAAATTGAAAAAGGAATTTAAATTTATAAAAGCAAATATTAACGTATAACTAATTTTTATGCATTGATTGTGTCTGAAATACCCCCGTTTCACCTCACTTTGTGTACTAAATCCCTGGCCTGAAGTCGTAGCTTATGTCAGTTCTGTATATTCATTGTATACCCATGATTATGTTGGAATATTTGATCAAAATCCAAGTTCAGTGACATGCACAGAACGTCGCTATAAAAGTAGTAGGTACTGTAAGATACTTCATTATACATAACTAGTTGATCTGACCTTCAATTTCTTGATCAATCCATATATGTATGTATGTAATTAATAAATCAACAAGGTGCTATCTATATCAATTTCTAATTTACCTGAGACATCTACTTACATCATTTCCCATGTCTATTATTTGTATGTTGACAAGAAAAGTACGAACAGTGATTTTGAATGCGATAGAGCGCGACAGGTATACTTCGATTCCATCCGTTGAATATAAAAAGATTTTATTTCAGTCCCTGAGAAGGGTGCAATGTTACACAAACCATATTTATTACATTCAAAAAGAGACATTAGAAAAAAAAAGAAAACCATATACATACATAATAAAGAGAGAGAAGAAGAAAAAAGTTAATAAATGCACAATTTAAAAAAATAACAAATAAATATGAGAAAAAATACATTTTACATTTATTTTTTTTAATGTAAAATACCTACATTTTCTATTAAAAAATAATACAATAAATTGCATTGCTTTCCAATAATGAGTATTGAGCTAACCAATAAAATATTTCATCCTATACAGGATGAAATATTTTAACTATAGAGGCCGACCAAGAAAGAGCTACATGGACCAGGTGATCGACGACATGTGCTGTAGTAGCTACATGGAGATGAAGAGGCTGACAGAGGACAGGGCGGAGTGGAGTAGAATAGAGGCAGCCATAGCTGTTACAAACCAATCCCAGGATTGAAACTGATAAGAATAAGGATGTCATTAATAATTTTTACATTCATTCGACCAGTGACAGGTGCAAGGGAGTGCATTACATTATAAAATGAAGCGCAACACATGCTTACGAGACTGGTGTGCGGGGATGAGGCTGTGGCAGAATGAGTATTTCTGTCACAAGTAGATAAAGAAAAACATTTAGAAAGGTCATTGACTTTCACTGTGTTTCATGACAACAATAACGCTTTATTTATATTGTGATACCCATAAATGTACTTGACAACATGGCAGTACATTGACCTCTATTTGTCAAAACAATAGAGTATATAATGAAGACAACAGCTGATCCCACATCCCTTTACCTGTCTAAATTCTTTCGTAAAAAAAAACAATTCTCTCAAAAGATGGCGTTACAAAAAAAAAATGGCTGTAGTAGAAATCTCTATATCACGTAAGCCAACCGATAACAGGTCGTAAGCCCTGTAGGTGCCTTGATTTCACGGTTCTCCTACAGTAAATATTCCAACTTCGTCTCTATTGAGATAATTAAAAATCTGTTAATAAATATCATCTTGATATTTTATACTCGCGCGTGATAATTGTTTTTCTGTTTATAAAGAATCGTGTTTGTGCTTAATACATCAATTTGTAAGTTTCTCTTGATTGTTATTTCTTATCTCTACTCTCTATCATCTCACCTACCTATTTCCTCTATTACTAATTTGCACTCAAGTAATAATAGGTATTTCACCCTCAGTGACATACGCTCACTCTGACTGATGTGACTTGTTGGAACTTCTTCTTCTTCCGATGGCTCTACAGCCCATTAATCCTCGCCTCCAACTCCTCCTGTCTGTCCTCCTGCTGCTGTCCTCCAGTCTGCTACTTGCAGTAATTGTTCTGTATCCTTTTTCACCTCATCCTCCCATCGCAGCCTGGGTCTGCCGACCTTCCTTCTTCCACCCGG
>OY754987.1:24694684-24874684 GCA_963576475.1 Molanna angustata
CTCCCACGAATATGTTTCTCAGAGATCTGTACTAATTTTGTTACATTTGTCACTCCCACGAATATGTTTCCCAATAATCAGGATTAATTTTGCTGCATTTGTCACTCACACGAATATGATTCTCAAAAATCAGGACTCATTTTGCTGCATTTGTCACTCCCACAAATATGTTTCTCAAAGATCTATAGATCAGCGTGACTTACATATATACAGTCCTCTGTACAAGTAATTAATTATAAATGCCATATTTAATGTGTACCTATGTATGTACATACTTATTACGTAGATTTTCTTAATTAATTTATTCGTATTATATAATAACAATGACTGTTTTTAATAGATAGGATCTTATAATCAATATTCTTCTTCTTTGCCTTAGTCCCGTGTTAGTCGGGGTCGGCCCTCCTGGTATGCAATCTCCAGGACACTCTGTCCTGGGTCGTCAAGGTATCGATGTGGTCCCCCTGAAGTTCTTTTTGAATGCTAGACCACCAAGTTGCCGGCGGACGACCTCTTCTCCGCTGAATAGTTGGTATGTCTAGTGTCTTTCTCACGATGTGATTCTCATCACGACGCATAACATGGCCATACCAACGCAGCCTTGTTTCTTTTAGTTTGTCCACTATCGGTGCCACTTTGAAACTTCCTCGAATATATGTAGGTGTTCCTGATTTTATCAACTCTTGTAACACCGCCTGCCCACCTAAGCATTTTCATTTCGGCGGTGTGGAGTTTTTGTTCGTGGCATTTTTTGGCGGTCCAGCACTCAGCTCCATACAACATCTTATAATCAATATTGATTGAATAAATTCAATATTAACAGCTCAAGGTAATTTTTATATAAATAATTGCCTACATAATATTATTGTAACCATTCATTCGTTCATACAATCACGGCAAATCCCATAATATGGAGTAACCAGCGCCTTGTATGCGGGTGTGAATATAGATAATTTATTTATTTATTTATTTATAATTGATAAATAAATATAAATAAATAAATTTATTTTTATTGACAAACTTTTTTAACATCACAATAGAGACGAAATTGGGATATTATAGATGAACCAGGAACTCGAGGCACCTACAGGGCTTACGACCTGTCATCGGCTGGTTCACGTAATCACTTTATGCACGTTCACGCCTTCTTGTTGAGTTCCCTTATCGATGTAATTTTTGAAAGTTCTATATATTTGAATAGTGTGTACCCATTCACCTTGAAAATAAGGAACTATACTATTGCCATCTATGAATTAACGGAAAAGCCTTTTTTGTAACGCCATCTATTGAGAAATTAGTTTATTTGTAAACAACAGTCCTTATAAATGAGATGATAGTGTCTCGCACAGATATCACCCCTGAACTGCGCCAGAAATATTATTTCATTTTTGGCTTGTTTACTTACTTGTACCAATGTATATGTAAATCGAATATTTTTTAATTACATATACGCAAACATTGTCAAACAAACAAACATACACAAACGAAAAAAATCATGCATATATGCAAATAAAATAAATTTAATTTAAAATACTTTAATAATATTTTTTTTATTAAATTTAATTGATAAAATATTATGACAGAAATTCAGGAAAGAGCAAAAAGTAGAAGAAATAATATATATGTATATTGTTTTCAGTAATGAGGTTACCATAAATTTTTATTGAGACAAGACTGGTGGGGATTCGTGCACGTGTTGTGCTCACATTCATGCGGCATAGCACACCCGCACATCTGCGAAGGTATATCAATGAATTAAAAAAATATATATGGTCGATAGCCACAAAACTCCAGGATAACTTTATGGCGTCATTCAAAAATCAATTTTTAAAAACTGTTCAGATATTCAAACAGGAGCAGCACGAAAGAGGACGATTCATTTTCGTTGAAAATTAAATTTCATGAACCGGAATATTTCTGTTTTCAGCATTTTCATTTTCAAACGAACCTGTCAAAAAAAAAAGGAAGGAAAAAGTACAAATCCAATTTCATCTACATCGTATTTAAAAATGTATATTTTTTTATCACTTACCTTATTTCAAAATTGACTTCCTCGCCTTCACTGGGGTAATCCAATATATTTTTGGTCAAAGCGACATATTCACAAAAAATAATTTATATCATATATTTTCACACACACACACACACACACACACAATAAATTATATTAAACCATATAACTTCGTGTCACAAATTTATATTAATTTATAATTGAAAATCGCGCGGTATTTTTATGTGCCTACACACTTATATTTATATAGGTATCTTCTCCCATCTGTCCGTACTGGAATTTTGCGATTAATTTTGAACTCACGTTCCGACTAGTCAGATCTCTGAAAATTTCAGATTTTTTTTAGTATTGGTGACAATGCATTTTAAAGTGTACAACACCTAACTTACTGCAATTTTTTAAGTATCAATTATATCGTTTCACAATAGATTAATAATAATAAAAATAAACACTTTCATGCACCCTGCGCAAGTGGCCAGTGGAATTTATTGCCATATGGCAGTTTCATCCGACTCACCAGTGTTTCCAGCAGA
Organism: Molanna angustata; assembly: GCA_963576475.1. Taxonomy (NCBI): domain Eukaryota; kingdom Metazoa; phylum Arthropoda; class Insecta; order Trichoptera; family Molannidae; genus Molanna; species Molanna angustata. Next base: position 24,697,229 of record OY754987.1, read on the forward strand.
GTGGCAATATTAGCGTGAGAAATTAATTTTTATAAATTTTTCCTCTGCTGGGGATCTAACCCAGGACACCCGCACAGAAACCAAACGGCTGACCAACTGTACCACGGCGGTCGGCTATTTAATTAACTGAGAGATTTATTTATTTATTTATTCATTCATTCAAACCATCGACATATTATCCCACAATATGGGGGTAACCAGCGATATGTGTGTATTGAGTAAAAGAGTTTTGGGGCCTTCAGTAAAATGCTAAAGACTTTTAATTTTTTTTTAACAGATTTTTAATTATCTCAATAGAGACGAAGTTGGAATATTTACTGAAGGAGAACCGGAAAATCAAGGCACCTACAGGGCTTACGACCTGTCATCGGCTGGTTTACGTGATCACTTCATGCGCTTGCGCAACGTTCACCAATTATGCCTTTTTAATGAGATCTCTATCAATTCAATTTTTGAAAGTTCTATATATTATAATACTGAAATTCTTTTCGCTTGAAAATAAGGAATTTTTACTACAGCCATCTATGTGTGAAAATATGAACAACATTCTTATTATTTTTTTTATTATTTTTTTGTTGTAACGCCATCTATTGAGAGAATTGTTTTTTTGTAAATAATGAGAGCAACAATTCTTATAGGTACCTGAGGTGAAAAATGCATTTTTCGCATAGAAGTCACCCCTGAATTGCGCCAGACTTATAAGTTCATTTTTGTCTTATTTACCTACTTGTACCAATGTGTAAGTAATACAGGTCGTAAGCCCTGTAGGTGCCTTGATTTCCCGGTTCTCCTACTGTAAATATTCCAACTTCGTCTCTATTGAGATAATTAAAAATCTGTTAAAAAATACCTTTGACTCCCGACAGGGAAAAAAATCCAATGTTTGCGCATATGCAATAATAAAAATATTCGATTACTTACTTTTTTAATACCCAAACTAACTAGGTTATTTTTTTCAAAATAATTCGTTTTGTGTAGTGATGCAAATACAAATTGAAAAAATAGGTACATACGTTGGCAGCAGTCACCTTCTTTATTCACGCACTTTTATTATTTTTCATTTTTTTGTATCTTTAAGACTAATACCTAGTTATTTTTTTACAATTCAATAATTTATTATCAATTATATAATCACACTTATTATAAGTCGTTATTTTTCTCACACAATTTTAATCGAAGGTTAAACAGACAATTTGTTAGCAAGTATTCAATTTATAACATTAAATATAATTTCAAAAATCGAATACCTATTTCTCTAGTCGTTTTTAGTTTGAAACGATTCGCGCCGCGACTATTTCAAACGCTATTATTTCAAACACTGCATTGTTTCCCAAAATGACTCGTCACGTGACCGTCTTCGAACGCCGCCTAATTTGAATAATTTCGCGGGTAAATTGCTATTTTTTTTTCTCAATACTCTCGGCACGACATCACAACTAAACCGATCGCCGAGTGATTTTTTTTATCGACATTATTTAAATTTGTGTCGCAGAGTCGGAACAGCCGTGCGTCGTATAGCCGACGCGGTTCGAACCAGACTGTCTTCTTATTTTGAATTTTCCCGCCGTTTCGAACGATACAAAATTAAAATAACAATTAATTAAATTTATTGTTATATTATAAGTGTGCAGTTGTGATGCTTGTCACGTGGACTCGGGTGTGTATTGCGTAACTTACATATATTTATGATCTCGACAATCGGAAAACGCATATCGATACGGAATGCAAACATGCATTTATTTTAATATGAGAATGTATCGAATATTATGATGTTGTAAAAACTCGTGAAGATCACAAGAATGAATTAATTTTATTTAACGGTACCTAACATAAATTCAAATACATTTTTAAATATAAAAAATGCAAAAAATAGGACATATTTTTTAAGAAAAACATTTTTTATGATAATTTTATGTGTTTGGCTGCCTATATTTCCAAAGTTTTTAAAACCAGTTGCATGTAACACATGAGATCCAACTATCGATAGCGATACTATGTATAGTTGAAGAATAAGTAAGCAAAGTATTAACCTGTAGGTAATGCTGTTTTCATATTCCGGGTAGGAAAAAAGGACTGACCTCTATATTATCCCATATTGACATACATACCTATATGTGTTGTATAGAAAACAAAATATCTTAAAATATTCAATAATTTGGCTTTATGGGTTTATAGTTTGGTATTTACATACTATCATTTGGTATTTACATACATACTATTGCTATCGACAGTTGGATCTCATGTGTTACATGCAACTAGTTATAATTGAATTTTGTGACGACATCGTTTCATACAATTTGTAAGACAGTAGGTATCTACTCACTACACAATATCTCACTCAATAGTTTGATGCCTACTTAATCTACATACAAACATACATCATAACATCATGCTGTTTTCATATTCTGGATAAGAAAAGCAGACTGACCTCCATACTATCCTATCCTGACATAAAGGTAGGTATACCTACATGTTTAAATAAAATATCTTAAAAATTCTAATAATTTGTGTTAAAGTGTTTATAGTTTAGTACGTATTTTTCTATAATGCATACTATCGCCATCGACAGTTGGATCTTATGTGTTACATGCAACTAGTTGAAGACGATTGACGACATACCGTTATTTACCGTTAATGCGGATTTATTGCCATACGGCAATTTCTTCCAGTTAAATTATGTGAATAGATGAGAAATTAAGTAAATAAGGTGAGAAAAAATAAATAAAAACCCCCCTTTGAGCAAAGAAGGAGCGAACGGAAGGATGTAGAAGGAATTCAGGAACTATTTGACAATTTTTTCTGTTTTCTTTAATATTTGACATGTCGTCATATGGATTGACATGTCGTCAAATCATCACTTGGGCCATCCATAGTCTAGCTGAATCTACTTGAAAAAATGAGCTGAAAACTTCTGTTTTGCAAATAAGGATAGCTAGTGTGGTACGTTCAACAAATCGATGGGGTAGACCATGATAAATTTGACAGGAAAATGACATTTTTTTTAATTATTGCGGTGAATGGAGATTAAAAATAATCTGATAAATTAATGACAGTAAATGAATGTTACGACGATCTCTGTATCTTTAGTAGCGTCTAGTACCAGCTCTTTTTTTCTGCATTCTTAGGTTATGTTTAAGTTTGTTTATAATAATAAATTTGGATTATTTTTATAGCGCCGTTTTTGTGATAACCTCACCTCAAGGGCGCTTTGAAAATATTAGGGGTTTTTGTAAGACTCGCGGAAGAAGTGAGTTTTTATAATAATAATAATAGCACTCGCGTGAGCGAGTTGCTTTATAAATTAAATTTATATATTCTTTTAATTTTTCGCATTTAATAGAAAATTTCACAGCTCATTTGACTTAATACTACGAGATCTCAACCAATCAAAGAGCCAACCGGAAATATAATGTGGAATGGTAAATGCGGATTGTAGACATTAGTGTATCTTTGTATGTAGACATTAGTGTATCTTTGTATGTACATAGACATTAGTGTATCTTTGTATGTAGACATTAGTGTATCTTTGCATGTAGACATTAGTGTATCTTTGTATGTAGACATTAGTGTATCTTTGTATGCAGACATTAGTGTATCTTTGTATGTAGACATTAGTGTATCTTTGTATGTAGACATTAGTGTATCTTTGGCCAACAAAGTATATTTCTACAAGTCGAAACACGATCATATTTTTGTGATTGTTAACGAACCGTATACAAGACGTTCGTACTGACATACGTTCGTACTAACTTTAAAAATAAAATTATATATATATATATATATATCGAATAACATATTGATAATGCTTTGTAACATTTAACCTATATATTATTATTCAATGATAAGAAACACAATAAAAGCATTTCTAAATAATTTCAAATTATAATAAAACGAGTGGGTTGTGGCCAACGCTAAACTCCTCACTAACAAGTCATTTTATAAAGTATTCAAATTTTGTATGGAAAATTTTCAGCATTTTCATGAAATGAGTTTGTTAAATTATTTTTTATTTAAATGTTTTATTATGAAAACTTGATAACTCTTCAATGCCATTTCATGTAAGAGATATGTGCCTTTTTACCAATTTGAAAAAAAAAAATCCAAATTTTAAGTTTCCTGAGTTTGGGGTCACTTTGAAATATTTGACAGTTAAAAAAATGAGAAGCACTATTCATATATCGTTCAAAATCTAATGGGATCTAATCGAGTATTATATATACATATTTACAAAATTTGAATAGAATTGAATGAGTACTTTAGTCTATAATCGATAAAGTAAAATGAACACGCCGTACATAGCACATAGCACACACACACAGATACATTATGATGAAACTTTCAGAATACAATCTCAGCATGATACTAGTTGATAATCTGCAAAAAAAAAATTCCCTTAAAAATTGCGAAATCATAACTCCCCACTCCTTGTGTTAGTGAGGAGTAAAAAAATTGTATCTTTATATTTTACTAATTTCACAATTATTATTGCCTGGGCAGCTTTCAATAAACTCTCTTACATTTTGAAGTCCCCAAAGTACCCCAATTATCTCAAGAAAAAATATTTGACTCATGCATCCTGCCTGTTCTCACATATGGCACAGAAACGCTAGTCCTAACGAAGCGAATTGTGCAAAAGTTGTTAGTTACGCAGAGAGGCATGGAGAGAAAAATGCTGGGCATTTCATTGAGAGATCAGAAGACAAACAAATGGATACGAGAGAAAACTTAAGTTGTGGACGTAGCTGAAAGGATGGCTACCCTGAAGTGGAGCTGGGCAGGTCATATTGCCAGATGTACTGACCAACGATGGACAAAAAAACTCCTAGAATGACAACCTAGAACGGGAAGAAGGAGTGTGGGAAGACCATAGGCTAAATGGTCGGATGACGTCAGAAAGACTGTGGTAGTAAATTGGATGCAATGTGCCCGGGATAGAGATATGTGGAGGAGCAAGGGAGAAGCCTATATCCAACGATGGATTGAAAACGGCTGAGGAAGAAGAAGAAGAAGAAGAATTTCGCAAAAAAAAAATTTTTTCAAGTTACTTAGTTTATTGAGAGTGATAACGTTTTATGTAGGTACTAGAACATTATTTAATAAGCTTGACAATAGTTGAATGTGGTAGCCCATTGTGAAATTGGTACCTTTTTTGGCTAGCCGAGACCAGTGTATGGGGATACAACCATGTGTCGTGCTTCCTTTACTAGTTAACCCGCACTCCTGTCGCCGGTATCCCAACATGTAGACTTTGCCGCGATGGTATACATACATATTATGTGTGTACGATAATTGAATCCACAATATTTTACAGTTGTTTTTTCAGGGATTTTGATTTATCCTCACATAATCCTTACTGTTGGACTTATTGACTCAGATACTTCTGAGATTTCTAAGCCAAATGTCCCGGGTTCGAATCTCAGTAGATACGATTGTTACTTTTTTAACTTAAAGAATTTGTTTATAATTATTAAGTGAATGTAGGGCAATTTATTTCATTCACTTAATAATTGTATAATTATAAAGTGAATGTAGTTTATTGTGAATGTAGGGCAAAGAAAATAGATTTGCTGATAGGCGATACCTGTTCATGCCTCGTAAAGACGTCATTATCTGGCAAAATAAATACATTGGTAACTGATACACAGAAGTGGGAGTTACAAATTCCTTACAGAGGACAGCAGACGAGGACTACCAATTACAAGTGCCTGGGGACTTTATCGGATTAATATGAAGACTATTATCTGATGACCAAGAAGAGAATTTGAGATCTTCATTCATAAGAAGACCTACATTTTTAATATCAAATATATTATTATGTAAATATAGTTGTAGATCATCAGCAAAAATATGGTATTTACATTTGAGGTTAGTAGTGATAGAGTTTACAAATATGGAGAATAAAAAAGGAGATAAAACTCCACCTTGCGGTACTCCAGATAGCAAGGTGGCATATTCAGAGGTAGAGTTATAAACTGGTGAACCACTCCAATACTGGCTGACCTATGTTTAGCGAGGACAACTTATCAAGAAGTATGTCACTTGTTTATCTGTTAATTTTAACGGTGCCTCTATTTTTACGACCGGAATTGGCGGGAAAAGCGTTTTCCCGCCAAAAAGTGTCTATTTACATGACAAATTTTCTGACGTCTATGTTTTTAGGTCATTTATAATCATAGAAAACGCAGATAAATCAAAATACAAAAATATTTACCTTTGTCATTTTTTCAATGGTCATATATGCATCATGGAACCAACTTGAAGAAAAAATAAATAATATTGGTATCTTATTACATTTACTTAATTTAATAAATAATTTTTTTATCGAGATCTACAATTATAAGAATATCCCCAGCCTAATTTTAAATGGATTTCCACTATTTTTACAAAAAATATTTAAAAAACTACTCGACAGTTCTTAGAATGAAAATCAATACCATTTTTAGTAAAATTAATTGTAGTTTTTATATTTTAATTTTATTTATACGATCACAGCGTGTCCCACAGTGTGAGGTAACCAGCGACAGGTGTGCAGGTTTTGCATCGCCTTATAAAAGTTAACACGTCACTTGCGTGTATCCCACACACCAGTCTCGTCTCACATATAATATACGGTATCTGCGTAGATAGATACATACATCTACTCGTAGATAAACTCCATTATAAGGTGCATGAATGTAAATCATGCGAAACATTCATAAAAACAGTGTAAATACTAGTGTCAAACAGACATTATAATATCTGACTAATTATTTATTGCCTTTTTCGCAAACTGGTTTCATGGTCTGGTGAGTCATCGTCTGACACCTGTTAATTGCTACTTATAACGAATTAATTTTATAAATGTTATTTGGTTCATTAATTACATTCTTAACTGAACAAATTAGATATGTATGTATTTATTTTGTTTTTAAAACAGATATTTATTTTCAAAAATGGTTTCCATAAACAGAATTTTATGGAAATCGTACTAAGAGGGTGACTGCTGCCAACGTAATTATTTTTTCCATTTGAATTTGCATCATTAGTACAAAACGAATCATTTTGAAACAACAACCATAAATACCTATCTAGTAGATTAAGTCAGATAGTATAGATTTGAACATAATAATAGTAATAATAATAATAAAAAATAATTTTTTTTTTGTTTTTTTCATGAAACAAACTACAAATCACATCAACTGGAAAAGCACTTATTAACACAAAAAAATATATCAAGATATACAAAGTAAAGTGTATGAAACATTTAAACATATATATATACGTTAAGTTTAGTTCTGATTGTTTTCTTCCAATGTTTATAAGCCAGTTTTTTATATATTTTTTAAGGAGAGGTATACTCATACTTTTACAATCAGTAGGTAGGGAGTTATATATTCTTGGACCCAGGAAAGTATAATGGTTTTGTCCAAAAGTCTTGTAGGTTTTTTTTATATATAGTAGACCTCTGTCACTAGACCTTGTGTCGTATACATTATATTTCGTATAATACACAGATATATTAAATTAACACGCGTTTAACAATGAACACAGTTTATTATAAATTGTAGTAAATATACATATATACAAGAGTGAAGTACAATAATTAGTTTATAAATTAAACCACTACGTGAGAGCACTATCGTAGATAAAAAGCCTTGACAAACTTCCGACATTCCTTTATATAAAACCCCGAAGATTGCCGAATACTTTATTCGTACATACTCGTATACAAGGCGCAACATCAATATATCTACCCCTCTCTCTCTCTCTCTCTCTCTCTCTCTCTCTCTGTCGCCAATTCAAAATAAGGGCAAAATATACAAAGCAGTCGAAAGACCTGCAATTTTATACGGATCAGAGAGCTGGTCAACAACTGCAAGCTCAGTTGTATTTTATATTTTTATTTTCAAATTGTTCATATTATCCAACCGTTGTTTTCTGCTGTGGTACCCTTGTACAGAAAAATCAGCCTTTATACTATGACTGACATGCGCTGGCTCTCGATACATTATTTTGCAATTTCTTCGACATTAAACGTATTGACATTGGTATCATGGGTGACTTGTTATTGGGAGTATAGGGTTGGCCACAACCCACTCCTTTTACAATTTGTGCTGCGCGGTTCTCTGTATTACCTAATCCAAAAATAAGGCATCATGGCGTGGTTGTATTGATTTTTTATTTTTATAAAATGTTTTTTTTTATAATGTCCTTATTCCGGTCAATGATACCAACTTGAGCGATCAAAAGCGACAGGATATTTTTAATTTTAATTTCGTCAATATGCTGTATTAATAGGATAATCCCGAGATTAAAATAAATTCTTTTTAGATGGACGTAATTCTAAGATTTTATCCCAAAAAAACAATTTATTATTTCCATAACAACTGTAAAGGTTCAATAGCACAGAGTAAAAAATATACAGAGCTGATATTATTAGCTACGACTATAGGCCAGGGGATTCGTACACAAAGCGAGTCGGAAAGGGAGGGGGGTATTTCAAGCACATTCAATGATTAAATATAAATCGGATATTAATGACACATTTAGCAGTAAAATTACATATTTACTTTTAGAAATTTAAATCCCTTTTTTTATTGACAAAGATTTTATCATCTCAATAGAGATTAAGTTGGGATATTATAGAAGGATCTCAAGGCACCTACAGGGCTTACGAACTGTCATCGACTGGTTTACGTGATCCCTTTATGCGCTTGAGCAACGTTCACCAATTATGTCTTCTTATTGAGTTGCCTTATCAATGTATTTTTTTAAAGTTCTATATATTTAAATAATGTGAAACAATTCACCTGAAAATAAGACATTATTAGGTACTATTACCATCTATGAGTACAGAAAGTAAAAAATTAATAAATAAATAATGCAAGTAATGGATATGACGTTTGACATTTAAAACACCTGATGCAGCGGTCAGATTGAAACGCCGCTCGAAAGCGTTCAGTAAGATTGGTGTGAAAAACGCCATAATCTGCAACTTCAGGAACATTCGACGCCGAACGTATTAAGAAAGTGTCATGACATGTTTTTAATACGTTCTTAGGTTGCCTTAATCTTAAAACTGTAATCCAATCTTAATCTTTCTCTACATTAAATCATGAAAATTTGTTAACATCAACGTTTAGTATGAAATTGTCATTAATTGTTACATAAATTAATAGTTGTTATTTAATTCATTTAACCTCAAAGACTACCTCGGACAAAAGATAAGAATGGGAAAAGAAAACCAGGTGGCAGAAGTACCCAGAAGAATTGGACTTGGTTGGGCAGCCTTCGGGAAGCTCAGTTATATAATGAAAAATAAGGATATCCCCATCAATTTAAAAAGAAAAATCTATGAATCATGTATATTGCCTGTGATGACATATGGTTTGGAAACAATGTCCCTGACCATAAATACTGTCCACAAATTAAAATGCGCGCAACGATCCATGGAGCTGCAAATGTTGGGCATAAGTCTGAGTGATAGAATAACAAATACAGAAATCAGACAAATGTTGGGCATAAGTCTGAGTGATAGAATAACAAATACAGAAATCAGACAAATGTTGGGCATAAGTCTGAGTGATAGAATAACAAATACAGAAATCAGACAAATGTTGGGCATAAGTCTGAGTGATAGAATAACAAATACAGAAATCAGACAAATGTTGGGCATAAGTCTGAGTGATAGAATAACAAATACAGAAATCAGACAAATGTTGGGCATAAGTCTGAGTGATAGAATAACAAATACAGAAATCAGACAAATGTTGGGCATAAGTCTGAGTGATAGAATAACAAATACAGAAATCAGACAAATGTTGGGCATAAGTCTGAGTGATAGAATAACAAATACAGAAATCAGACAAATGTTGGGCATAAGTCTGAGTGATAGAATAACAAATACAGAAATCAGACAAATGTTGGGCATAAGTCTGAGTGATAGAATAACAAATACAGAAATCAGACAAATGTTGGGCATAAGTCTGAGTGATAGAATAACAAATACAGAAATCAGACAAATGTTGGGCATAAGTCTGAGTGATAGAATAACAAATACAGAAATCAGACAAATGTTGGGCATAAGTCTGAGTGATAGAATAACAAATACAGAAATCAGACAAATGTTGGGCATAAGTCTGAGTGATAGAATAACAAATACAGAAATCAGACAAATGTTGGGCATAAGTCTGAGTGATAGAATAACAAATACAGAAATCAGACGCCAAACAAAAATCGCCGATATCATGGATCGGATCGCAAAATTGAAGTGGCAATGGGCAGGACACGTGGCCAGACAGCCAAATTTAAGATGGACTCCCAAAGTCTTGAAGTGGAGGCCATGGGAAGACAAAAGGGGTGTCGGTCGGCCACAGAAGAGATGGGCCGACGATATTGTTGCGATCGCCAGAAAGAAATGGATTGAAGCGGCACAGAATAGAGGAAAATGGAGACAGATGGAAGAGGCCTACATCCAGCAGTGGAGGGAAGGCTAGGAAGAAGAAGAACCTCAAAGACTGCTAAACTCTGAAAGTTAATCTTAACTTTACTTTAGTCAACTCCATGAGTAGCCCTACAGGACCATATATGTAAATTCAAGATCAAGACGGGGGTGCAATTCAACGACCAGCTCATCACTAATTGTAGTTTTCTTATCTGTATGTTCGCCAACCATCACAGAGGAGACGGCACGTGTAAAAGAAGAAGAAGAAGAAACAGATTTAAGAGGGCTGGAATTATGACGATAACGAATCAAGATATGGTGGAAATACAGTTGATTATATAGTCTAGAAAAAGTATAAGGAAACTTTACAATCCTATTTTTTACTAGCGCTTACCTACAACGTGAAGTTTGCATCACAAAACTGTAGAAAATCTAATATTTTCAACGTAGTAAAATAATATTTTTACAACTTGTAAACTTTTCTTAATTATAAATTTCTCAAACTCTGCGCTCCGGCAAAAAAAAAAACACAGCGAGCCTTGCGAGGAAATACAGGTGGCATCTGGTTTAAACGGTGTTAATTTATTTATTTTGGATAAGTGTATCGCGAATAGTATTTTTTCATTCATAACACCTTTTGTACGGCCTGCCAACATTTATTTTCCCTTTAGGTCCCGTAAATATCGTGGTTAGTAAGGTCCATAGATCATCTGTAAAACGCGATATGTGTCCAGCCCAATGTCACTTGAAGTTTAAACTTATTTTAGCGCTTCTGCTTATTTTGTCTGTTTTCTAATAGTTTCACTATTAATCGATTAGCTTATTATCATGTCTTATGGCATACTATTTTGGGGGAAGGCTGCTGATGTACATAGAATCAATATTTGTACTCCAAAAGAGAGCTATACGTTCAATTTACAGACTTGTTTCTAGGGACTCACTTAGAGAGTTCTTAAGGAGATCAAGATTCTTACAGTCACTAGTTGAAGAGCTCAATAATATATTTATTTTTATTAATTTCTTTATAACACCATTTAAATAATCTTCATTGAAAAGAGATAACTGCTTCCCAACTAGATATACCTGTTCTAGAGCTAGCACTGTACATGTTATTATATTTCACAGGAATAACTACATATTTGCATTTTTAAAAAGTATCTAAATAATGCAAACTTAAATATTGTACACAGATTAAGAAAAAAAATGGAATTCAAGTCATCATGATATGCATATATGTACATACATAATATTGTTAATGTAGGTATCTTGTAATTTTTATTTGTTAATTGCACAAATAATCTGAAATAGTATTTCTGGGGCTAGGTTGCGGCCATAGGGGCCTAGCCAGTAAAGTTGAGGGTGGCTGCAGCCCCACCCTAGGATTCTGGGCAACAGGTCAGTACCCTCTTCAATTCTTACCTATGGAAGAGCAGGGCAGACGCCTTAATGCCTCGCTCGGCGGTGACTCATCAAACGTGGCGATGAGTAAGTCTGCATCATCGGGCGATGGAAATCGAAGCACCGAAAGTACTGTCCGGTGGTGTACCTGAAATTCGCCAACATGAGTACTAAGGGGTGGAGGAGCCCCCCGTGATGATTGGTCGGCACGACCCACTCGGCGGTACCCGAGCTGATGACGAGACAGGTGCAGCTGACGCTGCGCCTGGTGTGGAAATCGAAGAACTGAAAGTACTACGGGCGTGGTGGAGGCTCCCTGTTGCAGTCTGTTGTTCGTGGAGCTGCTGGGAGGGTAACCCTTGCTATGATTCACGGGCCTTCACGAGTGTGGTTGGACTCTTAGTGGCAGTGGTATGAAATATTCATGGTGGTAGTTCTTGTTTCGTCCGACGAGCAGCCGCTCCGGGGATGAACAGAACACTTTAGTTCTATAACGTTCCCTATGGAGTGGGGTAGGTGACTGCGACTTTTCCATAAATTATCAGAAAGGCATATTATAGACTGGATCAGTACATGAATGACAAAGATGCGTGGTGTTAATCACGGTCTGCTTGTGTTTGTTGTTTAATCTTGTATCAATTTATATGTTTGTAATTGTCAGAAAGGCATATTATAGACTGGATCAGTACATGAATGACAAAGATGCGTGGTGTTAATCACGGTCTGCTTGTGTTTGTTGTTTAATCTTGTATCAATTTATATGTTTGTAATTGTCAGAAAGGCATATTATAGACTGGATCAGTACATGAATGACAAAGATGCGTGGTGTTAATCACGGTCTGCTTGTGTTTGTTGTTTAATCTTGTATCAATTTATATGTTTGTAATTGTCAGAAAGGCATATTATAGACTGGATCAGTACATGAATGACAAAGATGCGTGGTGTTAATCACGGTCTGCTTGTGTTTGTTGTTTAATCTTGTATCAATTTATATGTTTGTAATTGTCAGAAAGGCATATTATAGACTGGATCAGTACATGAATGACAAAGATGCGTGGTGTTAATCACGGTCTGCTTGTGTTTGTTGTTTAATCTTGTATCAATTTATATGTTTGTAATTGTCAGAAAGGCATATTATAGACTGGATCAGTACATGAATGACAAAGATGCGTGGTGTTAATCACGGTCTGCTTGTGTTTGTTGTTTAATCTTGTATCAATTTATATGTTTGTAATTGTCAGAAAGGCATATTATAGACTGGATCAGTACATGAATGACAAAGATGCGTGGTGTTAATCACGGTCTGCTTGTGTTTGTTGTTTAATCTTGTATCAATTTATATGTTTGTAATTGTCAGAAAGGCATATTATAGACTGGATCAGTACATGAATGACAAAGATGCGTGGTGTTAATCACGGTCTGCTTGTGTTTGTTGTTTAATCTTGTATCAATTTATATGTTTGTAATTGTCAGAAAGGCATATTATAGACTGGATCAGTACATGAATGACAAAGATGCGTGGTGTTAATCACGGTCTGCTTGTGTTTGTTGTTTAATCTTGTATCAATTTATATGTTTGTAATTGTCAGAAAGGCATATTATAGACTGGATCAGTACATGAATGACAAAGATGCGTGATGTTAATCACGGTCTGCTTGTGTTTGTTGTTTAATCTTGTATCAATTTATATGTTTGTAATTGTCAGAAAGGCATATTATAGACTGGATCAGTACATGAATGACAAAGATGCGTGGTGTTAATCACGGTCTGCTTGTGTTTGTTGTTTAATCTTGTATCAATTTATATGTTTGTAATTGTCAGAAAGGCATATTATAGACTGGATCAGTACATGAATGACAAAGATGCGTGGTGTTAATCACGGTCTGCTTGTGTTTGTTGTTTAATCTTGTATCAATTTATATGTTTGTAATTGTCAGAAAGGCATATTATAGACTGGATCAGTACATGAATGACAAAGATGCGTGATGTTAATCACGGTCTGCTTGTGTTTGTTGTTTAATCTTGTATCAATTTATATGTTTGTAATTGTCAGAAAGGCATATTATAGACTGGATCAGTACATGAATGACAAAGATGCGTGGTGTTAATCACGGTCTGCTTGTGTTTGTTGTTTAATCTTGTATCAATTTATATGTTTGTAATTGTCAGAAAGGCATATTATAGACTGGATCAGTACATGAATGACAAAGATGCGTGGTGTTAATCACGGTCTGCTTGTGTTTGTTGTTTAATCTTGTATCAATTTATATGTTTGTAATTGTCAGAAAGGCATATTATAGACTGGATCAGTACATGAATGACAAAGATGCGTGGTGTTAATCACGGTCTGCTTGTGTTTGTTGTTTAATCTTGTATCAATTTATATGTTTGTAATTGTCAGAAAGGCATATTATAGACTGGATCAGTACATGAATGACAAAGATGCGTGGTGTTAATCACGGTCTGCTTGTGTTTGTTGTTTAATCTTGTATCAATTTATATGTTTGTAATTGTCAGAAAGGCATATTATAGACTGGATCAGTACATGAATGACAAAGATGCGTGGTGTTAATCACGGTCTGCTTGTGTTTGTTGTTTAATCTTGTATCAATTTATATGTTTGTAATTGTCAGAAAGGCATATTATAGACTGGATCAGTACATGAATGACAAAGATGCGTGGTGTTAATCACGGTCTGCTTGTGTTTGTTGTTTAATCTTGTATCAATTTATATGTTTGTAATTGTCAGAAAGGCATATTATAGACTGGATCAGTACATGAATGACAAAGATGCGTGATGTTAATCACGGTCTGCTTGTGTTTGTTGTTTAATCTTGTATCAATTTATATGTTTGTAATTGTCAGAAAGGCATATTATAGACTGGATCAGTACATGAATGACAAAGATGCGTGGTGTTAATCACGGTCTGCTTGTGTTTGTTGTTTAATCTTGTATCAATTTATATGTTTGTAATTGTCAGAAAGGCATATTATAGACTGGATCAGTACATGAATGACAAAGATGCGTGGTGTTAATCACGGTCTGCTTGTGTTTGTTGTTTAATCTTGTATCAATTTATATGTTTGTAATTGTCAGAAAGGCATATTATAGACTGGATCAGTACATGAATGACAAAGATGCGTGATGTTAATCACGGTCTGCTTGTGTTTGTTGTTTAATCTTGTATCAATTTATATGTTTGTAATTGTCAGAAAGGCATATTATAGACTGGATCAGTACATGAATGACAAAGATGCGTGGTGTTAATCACGGTCTGCTTGTGTTTGTTGTTTAATCTTGTATCAATTTATATGTTTGTAATTGTCAGAAAGGCATATTATAGACTGGATCAGTACATGAATGACAAAGATGCGTGGTGTTAATCACGGTCTGCTTGTGTTTGTTGTTTAATCTTGTATCAATTTATATGTTTGTAATTGTCAGAAAGGCATATTATAGACTGGATCAGTACATGAATGACAAAGATGCGTGATGTTAATCACGGTCTGCTTGTGTTTGTTGTTTAATCTTGTATCAATTTATATGTTTGTAATTGTCAGAAAGGCATATTATAGACTGGATCAGTACATGAATGACAAAGATGCGTGGTGTTAATCACGGTCTGCTTGTGTTTGTTGTTTAATCTTGTATCAATTTATATGTTTGTAATTGTCAGAAAGGCATATTATAGACTGGATCAGTACATGAATGACAAAGATGCGTGGTGTTAATCACGGTCTGCTTGTGTTTGTTGTTTAATCTTGTATCAATTTATATGTTTGTAATTGTCAGAAAGGCATATTATAGACTGGATCAGTACATGAATGACAAAGATGCGTGGTGTTAATCACGGTCTGCTTGTGTTTGTTGTTTAATCTTGTATCAATTTATATGTTTGTAATTGTCAGAAAGGCATATTATAGACTGGATCAGTACATGAATGACAAAGATGCGTGGTGTTAATCACGGTCTGCTTGTGTTTGTTGTTTAATCTTGTATCAATTTATATGTTTGTAATTGTCAGAAAGGCATATTATAGACTGGATCAGTACATGAATGACAAAGATGCGTGGTGTTAATCACGGTCTGCTTGTGTTTGTTGTTTAATCTTGTATCAATTTATATGTTTGTAATTGTCAGAAAGGCATATTATAGACTGGATCAGTACATGAATGACAAAGATGCGTGGTGTTAATCACGGTCTGCTTGTGTTTGTTGTTTAATCTTGTATCAATTTATATGTTTGTAATTGTTTTTTTTTATATAAGTACATTCTGACTTTCAACATATTGTGTGCAAACTGCATAAATGTTGAAAAAAAATTTGATTTTTTTTTTTCTTATATAGGGGCAAGTAGTGTACCTTTGAACAAATCGCTATAAAGTGACTTTGTATTTTTATATCTTAATAACCATTTAACATACTAGAATAATATATATATCATTGGATTCGCAATAATGTTATTTATCAAATATATATTTTTAGTTTCAGAAAATCTCAAAAACCCATTTGATATAATAATTTAAGTGAAACATTAATATTTTGTTCACAGGTACACTCATGTGTTTACCTTCGAACACCATGATGTGTACCTTCGAACATAAACAGAGATTCAGGAAACTCAAACAAAACGCACGCAGATGTATATTAGAAATTTATTTTTAAAATAAAATAACTCTAAACATTTTTTTAAAAATAAATATAAAAAGTCATGCAAATATGTAGCTATTATAAAAACAATAAATTTAAAATATTTTACGTGAATTTATTATATCAAACTATTTGCAATTCGAGCAAGCGTTTCAATATCTACAGGAGAGTCCGAGTCTGTAGAATCGTGTGAAATTTTAAAACGTCTATGACACAGAAAACCATCATTATCTTCTTTGATGGGAATGTTATGCCTATGAAGTTTTGGAATACATGATTCATGAAAATAACACTTACATGCATCACATATGATTGCTTTGCTTTTGTCACAAAGTTTTTTGCATTCGCTGCAAGTAATCAAAGTGATGTCCTGGAGTATTTTTATGTTTTTACTGGTTGTCGGCAAATTTTCTTGCTTCTTCGTGGTCTTTGCTGCTATTTTAAGTTTTGGTAGTTTTCGTTGTTGTATTTCCAGAGTTTTTTTAAGAATCTCTAATTTCTCAGGAGTGTCAGTTAATATTCTGGTTTGTCCTTGCTTTCTAACACCTCGAACCTGGTTTAATTTTCTAGGTGGATCCTTAGGAAAAGGACGAACCACTTCAGGAGTAATTTGAAAATCAATTATATTTTCGTTTCTCTTCGCCTCTTCCTGATTGTGATGTTGGGATAAGGCTGGTTCTTCTTGTTTGGGTGTTTTATCTTTGTTATTGACAACTTCTGGTCTGTCAGTAACAGATGAGGACAAAAAGTCCTCATCGGTAAAAATGGTGTCAGAAAAGGGACATATTCCAGTAGCTCGGAAACCATTTGTTATATTTTTTTGGAATAAATGTTCCTTTTCGGCATTCTTCAACAGCTTTTTCCAAGTGTTCATTAGAAATTGGATTTCTTTTTACACCAGTTTTGCTCCTCGGCACTGAAAAAAATACTGTATAACACCTACATAATAATAATAATTTATTTCTTGTGCTTATATTTTAAAATTTCAAAAAGATTTGCACTATGTGGCTAAAAATATGTAAAAAAAAGAGAAGAAAGAAAATAAAATAAACAAATAACACATTATTACATATTATGTAACTACACATTCAACGTTGTGTATACCTTAGAAGGGAGTATCGTGTGTACCTTCGAACTGTTCAAAGGTACACGCACAACTCTGTTCAAAGGTACACGCAGACCATAAATACAATGAATCGTCATTTTAAATATTTTGAGGTTATGCATTTCAAAACAAAATGCTACATAATGTAGGGTATTAACTAAAGCCCCAGGTTTATAAATAGAATTCATAAATTATGTACATTAAATTGTGTAAAACAAGTACAAAATATTGATGAAAAACTTACTTTTTGCATCAAAATTCTTCAAAGATAGTTAATAAACCCACGCTGTAAACGAAGCACTTGACGTAAAAACAGTGTTGCTATATTAGAAAAAACTTTGTAGATACAGTGTTCCCCTAATTAATTAATTTGCAATTTACGAGTTATAGAGATTGTTTGAAGGTACACGCGTTCGAAGGTACACTACTTGCCCCTAATTTTTTTTCGCAGTTTTAACATGCTTTTTTCCGTTGCTATTTAACATGATCTCATTGTTGTATTGTCCAAGTTTGGCACGTACCTACAAAAGGTGGATCAGGTGGAGGTGACAGATGTCTGCGAGAGCATTGTCACCTCATGTCGGTACAACTGAACTGCGCCAGAATTATTAGTTCATCTTTGGCTTGTTTATTTGCTTATACCAATGTATATATATTTTTTTCAAATATTTGATAAAAATAGATGATATTTACTGTATCTGGAATCAATTATGTCTAAAGCAGGAACATTAAAGATGGCTTCAACAGAGTCATTTTCATACAATATTATTGGCCCGAGATATCAGTTGGCCCTTATATCGTTGGGTTTGGTAATCCAAGTTAAAAGTTTAGGGAAGATTTAATTTCATTCGCGTATTTCAGTGCAAAATGAAACGTCAGTTACGTAATCTTCAACTATAGATATATTTTACGTTTTCTATGGTTATTGTCTATAACGCATTTGTCGAAATTGTAATAACCTTAAATGATACGTGACGCGAAGCTGTGACTAAATATTATTTTATTATTATAATAACACCTTATTTTATTTGTTTCATTACACAGCATGTTACTTTTTCAATTTTTTATACCGATCGATGTTTTCTTTAATTAAAATCAAACATTGTAGTGAAAAAATGTCATAGAATATGAACTACGTACGTAGTACTTCAATGCAAAATGTATGTACATTTTACAGATGGATATGGAACTAAGTGATAATGGTAAAATAGTGTATTATGAAGAAAATTTAAGAATACACATTATATATATAGGTATATAGAAACAGGATGGATCAATTTAAAAAGTGGGATGAAAAAACATCGCAAAAATAAAGTTGCGCGCCTGACGTTTCATTATGGCTGACATTTTATTTCGTTTGTTGTCAGGCAATACATTATAATTATGTAAAAAAGAAAATAAATATTAAATACATGAACCACTTCTATATCAAGACTTTTTTTTAACAACAAAAATAAATCATGATTATACCTAATTATTATGCATAGTTATTTGTAGTATAAAATGAAATAAAACATTAAAGCGTGCGGCGATTAGTACGCCACCTGGCGAAAAAGACTAGAAACAATACTTAACTCAAGATTAAGACACGCGGTCCGCCAGAAACGTAGAGTTAAATATTTGTCATTTAGTGACGCATTTAAGGGAAGATTAGGTACTGAAATACGCAATATTTTTGTTAAACTTGAGTTAAACTCCTAAGGGCCGACTGAAATACTGGGCCATACTGTCTTAACATATTTATTTATGCTAAATCTTTGCTATTTATCTATGCTGAATCAACGGCACAAAACGCATTTTATTTTATATAGGTACTATTAGAATAAAAAATGCACACATTGAATACAGCAACATATAATCATAAAAATCAAACATTTAGGGTCGTATTACGAGAGTTATGTGAGAATAATTAAAGAAAAAAATTGAGGTTTTGAAAGCAGTTTTCTCGCAGTACGGTACCTTACCTTTTTCTTACGTTTTTCTTAAATAACTACCGTTATGCGACCCTTAATCACTTTGTCAAAATAAAAACTAATATAATAAAACAATTAAAAAAGGTATTAAACAATAAATTAAAATAAATAAAAAAATTTAAAATAAATAAAAAAAAAAAATCAAACACTGCTGCCCAACTAGGTAACCTTGTTCTAGGGCTAGCAGTTAACAATTTTACCAAGCCAAATATTTGACATTTTGGTTTTACATAGTTATGTATTTTGTCTTTAGCAAAAAAATATTAGAACCGACATCAGACATCACAACACAACAAATTACATGATACAATATTATATCTTAAACACAAAAGTATAAACCGATACAGTAAATTTTGATATGTTGTCATTCCAATTATATTAAACATTAAACTTAAAATTAAATTTAATAAATGCAAAAGATTATATATTATACAGAATATTTATACAGAAGATTATTATTGATTATATTTAAAAAAATGAAAATGTACTTGAAAAAGGGCATAAACTTCCTCATGCGTCCCCTAAACTAAGCATAAATGCTTGTGCTATAGGTGAACGAAATCGGTCGAGGTAGGATTTGAACTCGTGACCACTGGATTTCAAACCCAGCGCGCTAACCGCTGATCTGCCTCCACCCATCACAAGTTGTCTCATATAAAAAAGATATATCGTATGTTTGTGTTTATTTGACCAGCATAAAAATATCATCTAAATGAGAATATTCATTTCCAGTGTTATGGAAACGGCTGACTTATTAATAAGAAAATTTCACATCAAGTTGATGACACAATATTTATTATAACTGGTATGTTTCAATGCAAGGTAAAATTTTAAGTTCATATATTAAATATTCGTAGCGTATATTGAAATCGCGTAAACTGAATTCACATCTTGTATTTGAATAAAAATGTTTAAACGTAAAAGTTGAATTGATGCGATACCTTAGCGCCTTTAAAAAGGAACATTTTTATGTTAAATATGTTAATTAGAACTTAGCAGAGGGAGATCAAAACGATCGTCCTGGGGGGAATATTTAAGTTAAAGAAAGAAAAAAAAGGGCAACAAGTTATTATTTCAATCAATTGTATCAATTTTCACTCGGAAGGTATATATGTACATATACACTGAACAATGAAAGTATGTAAGATGAAGAATTATGTTGTATCCTAAATTGGTTTAAACTTGACCCTTGGCAGTTTATGATAAATAGTAACAATATACTTATGAACTGGTGATGATCAATGATATATGAAAATAATTAATACACACGTTTCATTAAAAAACACACCAGGGGGGCAAGTCTGGTCCGACCGGCGAAATCAAAACCCTAGTGATTAACCATATCATGGATATAATTATCATATGGAGTTCTATGACATCTAAAGATATTGTAGAACTCCATATAATAATTATATCTATGATATGAAGAAGCTCTAATAACACCTATTCACAAATCTAATTCAAAAAATGATATCGAGAACTACCGTCCTATATCCATTCTATCTGTGTTTAGAAAAACTTTTGAAAAAATTGTATTGGATCATATCTATTCTATAATCACTCCCCATATAGGCAATCACCAACATGGATTTCTCAAAAAGAGATCCGTTCTTACAAATTTATTAAATTTCACTGAATATGTATCAGATAATATGAACAAGCAGTTGCAAGTTGACGCTATATATACGGATTTTTCTAAAGCGTTTGACCGGGTCGATCACAATATACTTATACAAAAACTATACAAAGTGGGAATTCATGGTGATCTCCTCCGATGGTTTGATTCATATATAAGTAACAGACAACAGGCTATGGTCGTGGGAAGTCATAGATCCAACTTCATTTGCGCTCCGTCAGGTGTGCCGCAAGGTTCACACCTGGGACCAATCCTCTTCAATATATATATATACACGATATCCAAAACTGCTTCCAGTTTTCATCCTGTTCGGGTTTCGCAGATGACATGAAAATTTATCTAGCAATTAAAAATATAAATGACTGTTATAAATTACAAAACGATCTTAACAACCTATCCTTATATTGTAATATAAACAAATTAGATATCAACGTATCGAAATGTGCTTTATTATGTATAACGCGTAAAAGAAATACTATAGAATACCCATACTCTATTAATAACTCCATGCTGAAGAAAGTTGACCACATAAGAGATCTGGGAATAATAATAGATGCCAAATTAACATATGAACAACACATACAAACCATCACAAATAAAGCCTATCAAATGCTCGGTTTCGTTATCCGTAGCTGTAAACAATTCAAAAACATTAATACACTCAAAAAATACTATACTTTACATACATTCGTCCTCACCTGGAATTCTGTACGCCAATATGGAACCCTCATTACAAAGTCTACATCAATCAAATAGAAAATATTCAAAATACCTTTTTGAAACACTTGGAGAGACGCCTTTATGTTGAACACACTAATTATAATACTTCTACCAGAAACTTCAATATGACTACATTACAAAACAGGAGACTTTATTTTGACCAAATATCACTTTACAAAATTTGCAATAACTTGATTGACTCGCCGGACATAGGTACTCAATAATATATCACTCCATATACCAAATAGACATACCCGCTCACATAATTTATTTCACTTACCAGTATGCCACACTAATTACAGATACTTTGCACCTTTGTTTAGAATTCAGCGAGATTACAATACACATTTCAAACACACGGACATTTTTCACGACACATTACAACATTATCAAAGACAGATAAAGATGTTCTTAAACCCTAACACACAATCCAACAATCCACTCCTCAATCACTAATGATCCCGGTCCTCCTTGTCATCCTAAAACATATTATGTACCTAATTGTTTTTTTTCTTATATTACTGTACTTTTATATTATTATTATTTTTTATGTATCTTTTCTCTCTTTTTTTTTAAATTGATATTACTTGTTGTATAATTTCTTTTTTCCATAACTAAGTATGTAAACAAACATTGTACATTCACAAATGTAAATAGAAGAAAGCATTTTTGGCTATGTTAAAATTTAAAAACTGAATTGTAAATGATATAATTAACAGCTGTAGCTTTCTGAGAGTAAATAAATAAATAAATATGGGTAATCGTGAAGGTTTTGATTTCGCCGGTTGTACCGGACTTGCCCCCCTGGTCATTTTTACCAATGTCGTATGAGCTGTCAAAGTTGATAATAACGCGAAAATTTCCAACGAAAATAATAATAAGTAGTATTAAAAATAGTAAGTATCATACCTACAATTACTTAAATAATATGTTGAAAAAACTAATTTATATAACTATAATTATTCCTAACCTAAAATGGCAAAGGTGTTGATAAAATTATTCCTGCAACCAATTTCTATTCGATTATCGATTTATAAAGCAACTCGCTCACGCGAGTCGCTATTGCTAACCAAAAAATATACGGGAAAGGAGATTTACGTTCACATCATACCTACTATTATTTCGTTGTCGTTTCTTATTATGTGGTATCATTTTCGGTTATGTTTGGTCAGTCTATAATGATAATAGCGACTTTCGTGAGCGAGTTGCTATATAAAATTAATAGAAATTGGTTTCAGGAAAAATTTTATCAACACCTTTGCCATTTGAGGTTAGAAATAAGTCTATTATGTATTAGTATTTGTCAAGACATTTGATCACATTCTCTTATCTTCTTCTTCTTCAGCCAGTTTTCATCCATTCTTGGACATAGGCCTCCCCTTTGATCCTCCACAATTCCTTGGGCACACTGCATCCATCTCCCTCCGGCACATTTCTTGATGTCATCAGACCACCTTGCCTGGGGTATGCCAACACCTCTTCGGCTTGTTATCGGTCGCCATTCTAAGATCTTTTTGGTCCATCGTGAATCCTGGCATCTGGCAATATGCTCAGCCCAGCTCCACTTAAGGCCAGCGACCCTTTCCGCTACATCGGCTACTTTGGTTCTTTGTCTTATCATGACATTCTGAATTCTGTCCCTTATTGAAATACCCAGCAACTTTCTCTCCATAGCTCTCTGTGTCACTAACAGCTTGTGCATTATTCTTTTTGTTAGGACCGATGTTTCCATTCCATAAGTAAGCACTGGGAGAATACATGCATCAAATAGCTTCTTTTTCAAATAATGGGAGTATTTACGGGATTTCAGAATGTATGATAATTTTCCAAAAGCTGTCCAGGCAAGGCCACGTCTTCTCTCTATTTCTGCCTCTTGATTTTCTTTGGCAAGCATCACGGTATGGCCTAGATATATGTATCTGTCTACTCTTTCAATTTGCACTCCATCTATTATGATGGGGAAGGACTCTTCTACGTTACTCATCATTTTGGTCTTGGAGATGTTCATCTTCAATCCAATGTTCACACAAACTGAATTTATTTCTGTCAGCATAGTTTTCAATTCCTCCTCATCCTTGGCAAATATGACAATATCATCTGCGAACCGTAGATTGCTCAGATACTCGCCGTTTATATTTATACCTTTCTTAGACCAATCCAGAGTTTTGAAGACATCTTCGAGGGCCAATGTAAATAGTTTGGGAGAAATAGTGTCACCCTGTCGGACACCTCTTCTAATGTAAAATTTCTTGGATGATTCATGAAGTTGTATATTGGATGTGGCCTTCTCATAAATATTATTCAAAATTTGGGAATATCTATAGTCAATTCTGCAATTATCTAGACCCTTCATCACCGCCCATGTCTCGACTGAGTCAAAGGCCTTTTCAAAATCTATAAATGCCAATGCTATGGGGATATTATACTCATTATATTTCTTGATTACATTCTTTAGAGTTTGTAGATGGTCATTTGTTCCGAAGCCTTTTCTGAATCCTGCCTGTTCTACTGGTTGGTATGAATCTAGTTTGTTTGAAAGTCTGCTGGTGAGGATTTTTGTAAATAGTTTATATAGGTGTGATAATAAGCTGATGGGTCTATAGTTCTCGAGGCGTTTTTGATTTCCTTTTTTATGTTATAATGTAATATTCGCATTGTTCCATTCCTCTGGTATATTACATTCCTCCAGACATCTATTTAGAAGTTGCAGTACCACTTTCTGAAGTGCATCTCCTCCATACTTAATGGTCTCTATTATAATATTATCAGGACAAGGGGCTTTTGAGTTTTTCATCTGTTTAATAGCATGCTTCATTTCTTCCATAGATATGTCAGGAATGTCCTCTGAGCCAACATTAATTATTCTGCGATTATTTTCTATGGTTTTATCATGTGTAGGTTTTACTCGTGAGCTGTACAATGATTCATAGAATTTTTTTGCTATATCTAATATTTCGTCTTTGTTATTGCTCTCGGTGTCATCTTCTTTGTACAAAGTTAAGATTTGTTTTTTGCCATTTGATAATTTCTTTTGCAAAATTTTTGTTCCTCCGTTTTCGGAGATAATTTGGTTGACTGTTGTTTCTTTGTACCTTGCATTGTCTTTCCTGACAGCTTTGCGAACCTGTTTGTTTAGTGCCTTGTACTCTGGTGTGTTCCATTCTTTCTTCTCTCTCATTCGATTTCTCTTATTCATTAGGTCTTTAGTGTTGGTAGTAAGTTTAGTTATGTTAGAGGGGATAATTTGCTTTAAGGCATTATTGACGGTATCATGAATAAACTGATTTATCTCTGCAGAGGTACAAGTGTTTGGTAATGGTTCCGATGATATTGTTGATTGGTATTCTGGAATTTTATTTAGAAGAATTTGTGATATGTTTGTTTTGGGTTTTTTAATGAGTTTTAGCCTCTCCAGTTTGGTGTTTACAGTTATAGTAGCTCTAACCAATCTGTGATCACTATCTACCGCAAATTTATTTAAAACTGTAACATGTTTCACTATATATTTATGTGTACAGTGGATGTAGTCAATTTCATTTTTAGTTCTGTTGTCTGGGCTCCTCCATGTCCATTTATTTTGTGCCTTTTTTCTAAAAAAGGTGTTCATAGCAAAAAGGTTGTTTTCCTTTAGGAAGTCCATGAGTAGTTTTCCTCTTTCGTTTCTTATTCCCAGACCATATTGTCCTATATTATCTTCTGACGTTGATTCCTTGGTACCCAGTTTAGCGTTAAAGTCTCCAATTCAGCAACAAAAATGCGTTTTGTTAATAGCTAAGCTCTTATCAATATCGTCATAAAATTCTTCGATCTCTTCTTCTGTACACGATGAGGTTGGGGCATATACTTGAATAATTTTGATAGAGTATTTTGTATTTAGTTTGATTATCAAATATATAACTCTGTCTGAGATAGATTTAACACAAGTTACTCTTCTTTCAATATTCTTGTTGATTAGGAATCCTACTCCCCCAGTTGTTTCGTCTGTTTTGCCTCTGTAGTATAGTGCATGTCCTGATTTTAATTTAATGTATTCTTCTCCTCTACGTTTAACCTCTGATAATCCCAGAATACTCCATTTTATCTTACTGAGTTCTTCTTCTAATTCAAGAAGTCTATCTTCTGTTCTTAGAGTTCTGGAATTGAATGTAGCCAGAAACAGTTTTTGTGGTTGATCAGCTTGTTCTTTTTCCTTATTTCCTGCTATGGTCGGTTTTTCTTTGCAGCCTTTATTATTCTTCCGTGTCCGAATCGTCGCCTTCCTTTGACGGTCGCTGCAGTGATCGATTTCTGGTTGGCGGCCGGAAGGGGTTTTTCTTTTTTGTGTCTTATTCATCATTTGGGGGGTATTCGGACGACCAACATTAGTGGTTCCATATCACGCTGTCCAATTGCGGGTTGATATGGGGATATTATAAAGGCTTCCCGGCCTGGGGGGTTTGTTTGATCACATTATTCAAATAAATTATATATGTCAACATATTTTTATCTACTTTTATGATTTTGAACACTATTAAATTTATTACGTTTATGTTTAATTTTCGCGTTTGATATCAATTTTGACAGCTCATCCGACATTGGTAAAAATGACCTGGAGTGTTTTTTAAGAGCTTGTCTTAATTCTTGAATGTTGACGAGGCGATGAATGTATATCAAGATAAAAGTAAATGGCGTTCGGTTCTCTCTTCCTACCCCGTGAGGGACATGGCGAGATGGTAAATATGTACGTGTGTTAGTTACACTCAAAATGTTGTTGTGTTCAGACGCATTGTAGTCAAAATGTCATCTTGTATGATGAAATCATGTAAAAGTTACACTAGAACTGTGTTATTTACTAAATGAGATTTTGTAAGACCAATCTTCCACATACAACAGTACTGGCAACACGTATTTTTAACAGCTTCCCATCTTGTACTTAGCTTTAAATCTCGGTTACACAGCAGTTTCTGCATTTTTGTGGATCTCGACATTTCAATCCTTGCCTTTATTTCTATATCAGGGTCCCACTCATCATTCAACCAGTACCCCAAGTATTAAAACCGGAACACCTGTTCTCATCATTGTCACTCTTAATTATGCTGTATTTTAAGAGTTGATGTATAAACAAGAATAACAATATAAGATCAATAATGATACAATTCCATTTCAGTAGGTAGGTGGGTATATATGACAAAAATAGACATAATGGATCCTTATTTGAATTAACGATCAATATCTTTATTTACGACTAATAAATTTCTTCGTTTAATATTTAATTTGTATTTCATTAAACATTTATAGCCGCAATAAAAGTAAACTTATAAAATGGTTAGGTAAGCACATAACAAAAAAGAGAAGCCTTTTTGAGAATAATGAATGCTTGTAATTCATATATGATAAAAGGTATCGTTATGACTCTATTATTTCATAAATCTCGATATTAATCAAAAAGAGATGTATAACGTACATATTTATTTATTTATTGTTGGTTAGAAACAGTCACAATATAGCAAAATACATTAAATAAGACAATAATTGATTACCCACATAAAGAGCCAACGAAAGGGTCCCAGGTCCAGATCCAAACCTTCCCCGAAAAGTTTGAATTCAGCAAAACAGAAATCGTACAGGTCAAGGACGATGTAACTACCAAATGTGGAAATGGGCAAAAAGGGATTCTCCGGAATGTGACTGTGGAGCAAGAAGCCAAACTATTCTGCATCAAGTAAAGGAGTGCCCGATACGGAGGTATGAAGGAACATCTACAGGGCGACTCCAGAAGCTGTGAAGTGGCTGGCCGAACGGGAGCCAAGAGTGTAGAAGAATAATAATTGATGACGCAGCCAAAGGCGCAGGAAAAGTAAAGTAAATAAGTATGTACATAAAGAATCAAAAAAATAACACGAGTTATATAAAACTTACAAACATACATACATGATGGTGAATTTAAATCAAAAGCATTTATTCAGGAAAGGATTAAAAGGGAAAATTTACAATATTACTATACGCACGATAACTCCATTACGCACGCACGCACAAACACACACGCACGCACATACAAACACACACACGCTCACACACACACACACACCCTCTCACACACCCTCTCACACACACACACACACACACACGCACACACACACACACACATGCACACGCACGCACACACAGATTCGTTGTAATGAAACTTTCAGAATTCAATCTCAGCATGATTAGTACTAGTGGATAATCTGCATTAAGAGAGGAGAATTTCTGTTTATGTTTAGAAGGTCATGTTTCATCGCTTTTTATTGTTATATCCCTTTCGGCCCTGCATTTTCGTTAAGGTAGTAAAAAAATCTTGAGATTTACTTTTCATTTCTACAAGGGCAGATAAATCTTTTTAATTTTTTTTTATTTTTTATTTATTTTTG
This sequence comes from Molanna angustata, assembly GCA_963576475.1. Taxonomy (NCBI): domain Eukaryota; kingdom Metazoa; phylum Arthropoda; class Insecta; order Trichoptera; family Molannidae; genus Molanna; species Molanna angustata. Next base: position 24,725,524 of record OY754987.1, read on the forward strand.
GTGTTTTACGATGAGCACATTTGTGACCATCAGGATTGAACTGTAGTAGATTTTAGTAATATTTAATATAATTGCATACAAGTTAATCATTTTTTAAGAGTGTTAAATTTTTTAAATCGTATGTTTTTTTTTCAAAACAATTGGATGATGAACTTAGGCAAAGATGAACATTGCATTTGATGCACATTACTCTTGATCTTGATGAGCGAAATTCCATATTCATCGTTGTGGCTTCGAGGACCATTTTTTCTAAATGCATTACTTACTTACTTTCCGTGTCCGGAACACCATCATATTCGTAGCCCCCAATATTCGGCCACTCGGATTCCACTAGTGCTATCTATATATGTACTGTGTCTTGATGCGTGCATGTCGTTCCTATCATGGGACATGACAGTAGGTGCACGTTGTTCTGTCTGGCGCCACACTCGCAGATGTCTTCCTCTCTGTATCCCCATTTCTTGAGGTCACTGTAACAGCAGGAGACACCCGTTCTGAGCCTATTGAGCGCTCTCCGTGTCGGATAAGGCAGATTGTGTCCCACTGACACGTCCTCCGCGAGTGGACGTGTCAGTGCATTGATAAATGGTCTTACTTTCCATAGTTATATTAAAAATGAAAGATAATAGGTAAAATATATTAATGAAATTATGAATAAAAATATAAAATAGTATTAAATTATAAAATTGATTGATTTCGCTGTAAGAATTGAAATTCACTTTCAGTATCTATCAATTGAGCCCTGTTGGTCAAATATGTGAACATCAAGATTTAACATTGATTTCAAATTAATCAAAAGAACTGATTGTGATATTTAGTACAGTGGTACCTCGACATACGAGTTTAATTCGTTCCGCAACCTTGCTCGTATCTTGAATTACTCGTATCTCGAAGCAAATTTCCCTATACAAAACAATTGAACTACCATTAATCCGTTCCAATCCCCAATGTCACCCCAGTTATTTTTGTTACATGGTTTTGAATAATAAAAACGTATTTATACAAATATTTATTGTACAAAAACAAAGAAGAGAATGTAAAGAAATAAATTAGATATCCTCACTGATCTTTGCCTTTTTCGCTTTATTTTTCTCGCTTTCACCTGTAGGCCGTTTAGAAAAAAACATGTCCAAGGAGGTTTGTTTCTTCCTCCCTCTCAGAATGTTCCGGAAATGAGTTAGGCAAGTGTCATTAAAAAGATCAGATGCACGACCTGTTGCAACTGTTCCTGGGTGTTTCTTTTCCACGAACTGTGAAACTCTCTCCCACATTCCTAAGATCTCCTTTATCTCACTTATAGAAATAACCTCCTCCTCCTCTGACTCCTCGAAACCAATTTCTTGTATGTTTATAATCCATAAGTTGAAAGTATCAATCATAAATAATAACAATAAAAAATAAGATATCATATTGCCTTTTTACAAAAAAACTCATTTATTTGCTTACCTGACATTCTGGTAGCGCGAACAATGGCAACTGTCAAATGAACTCAAAAAATTTACTACTTTAACACAGAGATGGCAGTGAGCTTGCATTTGTATTCGATATCGAACATTGGGTACTAGATATTGGCGCAAAATTTGAAATATCTTAATGAACAAAATATTTTTGTATAAGAATTTCATTTCCATGGTAATTTTTGTGACTACCAGGGCCGAAAGGGATATGCAAAATTTTCGTTACTTTTTTTGTTGTATATATGCTTCTTTATATATACTTTGTATTTTTTATTGTTGTATATATGCTTCTTTATGTTTCTATAGGTTTTGTATAATTATGTCTTATTTTTATTGTTTTTTTTTTATTTTTTTATCTCGGATGCTTTAATATGTTTGTGTGAAATATTTATGACCTTCGCATGTTGTGTTCACTTCCAATTGGATATTGACATTATATAAAATTATTAAGATATACATACTATCTTGTATGCGATTGTCAATGTCTGTAAGTGTCCCAAATAAAATTAAATAAAAAATAAAACAAAATAAAAAAATAAGGTTAAATATTGTGAATTCATTACTCCTTTGTACATCCCCTTGGGGTATTGTGGAGTAAAAATAGTCTTATCATATATAGTTTCATTTAATAATTTATAGTACCGAGACACTTCGTTGATAACGTTCGGTCGTAATAAATTGAATCTGTGTACAAATTGAGATTTAAATATTCGTTTTTTCTCCTCCTGAATTTCAGGACTAATTACAAAACAAGTTCGATTGATTGCTAAACACTTTCTAAGAGATATTTATTTCAGAGTGTTTTCAGATTAAAATTAAACTGACTGAATAATTTCATGGAAAAGACGTGCGAAAATTTCGGACGAATTTCTCGAAACAGAACCATCGATACAAATAACGATAATCTCTCATTAAGCATTTTCTTTAATTAAACCTGAAACATTTATAAAGATCAATCTTTACTTAAAGACTTTACAACTCGTTCGTCTTTGATTTTACATTTGTCTATGTTTACTTAATACAAATTGCAAATAAAAATGGCGTATCAATTTCTATGGAACAAGTTACTTAGAATACAAAATATTCGGGATGAATTCTCAAACATTTAACCATCTTCTATATTTCTATTTTGAAATTTATTAACGGCAATTTTTACTCTTCACAACCCCAATCTCAGATCTTTTACCCCGCCTTAAATCAAATATGCTTTTCAAATGGGATGAAAATTGGTACAAAATAAAAAAATATAAAGGTGCTTATCATGCAGGTATCCAACAAAAAATTTCCTCTCAACCATGGTTTTATAATAGAAACATATCTAAACGATTAATATCATGTATTTCTAGAATGAGAATTGGCCATTGTTCAATTGCCTCCCATCTGTATAGAATTAGAGTTCTAAATAGCCCACTTTGCCAGTGTGGTGATGAGGATGAGACAATTGATCATGTATTTTTTAACTGTAAAAATAATTCCGCCTTCAAAAATATATACAAACAATTAATTAAAATCACTCACCAATCTCCACTTAATATCCAACATCTTTTGTCTCTTAATAATTCACGTGTACTGTCCGTTATTTCAAAATTCCTTTCATTGAATGACATAAATTTATAATAAAATTAACTTTTCTCCTCTGACATGAAATAATTGGCACATAGCACTCTTTACAGGGTGAATTGCCTTAAACAAAAAAAAACCCCAAAGGGAACTTGTAGGGAGTTATGATTTCGCAATTTTTAAGGTTATTTTTTTATTGCAGATTATCAACTTGTATCATGCTGAGATTGTATTCTTAAAGTTTCATCACAATGTATTTGTGTGTGAGTGCTATGTACTATGTGCTATGTATTCTAATTTTGTGATATATTGAACTTTCCCTTCGAAACTACATACTATAGCAGGAGTGGGGGAATTCATGTAGAGTCTACATGATACCCGTGTAGGATGTAAAAAAATACGCTTGAAAATTGTGAAATCATGACTCTCCACTATTCCATAGTGAGTACTATGCCAACTGTGCCGACCGCCGTGGCACAATTATTGGAAAGCCGTTTGCTTTCTGTGCGGGCGTCCTGGGTTCGATTCCCGGCAGAGGAGAAATTTATTTAAATTTATTTCTCACGCAAATATTGCTTCTATGGGCTGAAAACACTGGTAAGTTGGAAAAAATTGCCGTACGGCAATAAACTCGCCACTTGCGCAGAGTGCAAGGAAGTGTTCATTATTACTATTATTAGAGTAAAAATATATAAAAAAATAGAATGTCGATTTTGTTCACCTATAGTACAAGCATTTATGCATTTGTCTAGGGAATGTATGAGGATGTATGTGTACCTACATGTTGCAAGGACATATATATTATTTAAAAAAGTAAAAAATATATGGTTAAATCTGTACGTAGGGGTATACGTAGGTACCTACCTACCTATCAATAAATATATAACAACGTGGCTGGCTATACTCTCCGCTCAACCCATAGCAGGATATCATGAATTATTCACGATTCTCTTTGAGAAATATTATCATCTACAATTGTAAGTAGCCGCAAGGAATAATAGTCTTAAACATTATTTAGGAGAGAAATATACTCTTTGTTGTCAAAGAAATCCTTTACTGTGGATATAACATGAATTAAACAATTTATTTTCTATATCGTACTTACATATTTATTTATAAATCATTTACGGAATTAATAGCCTTTTACAGACATACCAAACACTAAAAATAAAACACACACTGATAACAAAATCATAGAAAAGAAAACAAATAAAAACCTACCTACGTACATAATAAATACAATATAATTAAATCAGTTAAGCAATTAAACAATAAGAATCTCGAAATAGTGGATGAATACATATTATCTTGGACACAAGATAAAACTGGGCAAAGAAAACCAAACAGCGGAACTGCCAAGAAGAATAGGAATGAGTTGGGCAGCTTTTAACAAACTTAGACACATTCTAGAAGATAAAGAGATTCCGATCTGTCTGAAAAGAAAAACATATATATGAATCATGTATACTGCCAGTGACTACATATGCATTGGAGACCATGGCCCTTACAAAAAGAAATGTAGAAAAACTCAAATGCACACAGCGATCCATGGAAAGATCCATGCTTGGTATAAGCCTAAGAGACAGAATAAGAAATGAGGAAATTAGGAAAAGGACCAGAGTAGCGGACGTCATGGATCGCGTAGCTACATTGAAATGGCAATGGGCGGGACATATTGCTAGACAGGAACCCGCAAGATGGACCCCTAAAATATTGAGATGGAGACCTTGGGAAAGTAAGAGAGGCGTCGGAAGACCTCAAAAAAGATGGTCTGATGACATAGCCGCTGTGGGGGGTAGAAATTGGCTGAAAGCAGCAACCGATAGAAGGAAGTGGAAGAATATGGAAGAGGCCTATATCCAGCAGTGGAGGACAAAGGGCTGAAGAAGAAGAAGAAGAATTTAATCAGACAAGATAATGTCGGCATTAATAATAATAATAAATAATAAATAATGAACACTTCCTTGCACTATGCGCAAGTGGCAAGTTTATTCCCGTATGGCAATTTCTTCCAACTAACCAGTGTTTCCAGTCCAGAGAAGCAATATTTGCGTGAGAAATAAATTTAAATAAATTTCCCCTCTGCTGGGAATCGAACCCCGGACGCCCGCACAGAAACCAAACGGTTTACCAACTGTGCCATGGCGGTCGGCACAGTTGGTAAGCCGGTGGTCGATTTGTGGTTCAGTTGGTTAGGTATCTGACTGCTGATCCAAAGGTCCCGGGTTCGAATCCCGGTGGAGACTTTCGGTCTTATTTATCAGATTTAATTCTTCTTTAATATTTTTTTTATTTTTTGTCAATGTATTTTCATTTGTGTATTTATTTTACTACTATATAACTTGTCATTGTTTTAATGTTTGTTCTTTAACTTTTTAACTTCATGTTATTATTATTTTTTTAATATTTGAATATGTCACATCATGATATAATTCCATATTCAACTTAAATTATGAAAAAAATGTGTATACATAATTTTAATTTCTATTTAATTTAATTTTAGCTCTAGTTTAGCTCTTTTTTTTCATAATTCTAGTTGGTAATTGTTTTTAAATTTTGTTCTGAGAATATTTTTTTTTCATTTATTGTATTTAAATTTTTTTAACTATTTTTTTTAAAATAGTCAAAAAAAATAATAATTAACACTTCCTTGCACCCTGCGCAAGTGGCGAGTTTATTGCCATACGGCAATTTCTTCCAACTAACCTGGTTGAGCAATATACTCATTTACAAAAATTATTGCGTAATTTGTTTTGGAGTTATCTATTTCTAACAGGTCAACTGTAGGACCGGTCTGCCATCTGTGAATTGGATAGTCACTTATTTGTTATGCTTTCTCGACGTCTGAGCAACACAGGTGGGCGGTTATAGTTTGAGCCATGGATATGGACAAGACTACAGTTTTTTTGACCAGTTGTCGCACGTCAGCGGTTCCGTGTATTGGCACATTTCGTTTTTTCTAAATAGCCAGAATTTTACTTGTGCTTTTATTAATTACGCAGCTTGAAGCTATCAGGCAATAATCTAATTTGCTATACATCTTTAAATTAACATTTCATAACATATCGTATTGTCAAAATATTCGGGAGGAATTGTTGTGTGACCGCAGGGTGAAGTGCGTTCAGACTTGCTAAGTGGACGAACCATCATCTCCACCAGACCACCAGAGACCGGAGATACGAGATCTGTGCCTGCGAAGATTGGAGAATCGTCACAGGTAAGTGGCTGTCTCATATTCGCAGATGGATTTACAGGCTTTCTTTGGTTGACTTGTTGACACATAATATACATAATTCCAATCCCAACAAACTGAGCGAGAAGTTACGCCCCCGCTTATTCATAACCTGTGACAAAACTCAAAGTATGCTTTTTACATGATACTCATTGAGAGATTGATTTAAAAAATACGCTTAAAAATTGTAAAATCGTGACTCTCCACTGTTCCGTAATAGTGGAGAGTTAAAATATAAAATAATGAGTGGCAAATGTAACAAGTAACCATTGATGTAATACTTAAGATACCTAATTTTTTTTTGTAGACGCTGTAAGTATTGTGTGTATAAATAGGGAAGAAATATTTTGTTAATTTTCGAATTAACCAAAAGCTCGGTTAAGGCCGAACCGCCTGTACAAAATTAATTACATAAATATTTTGTAGAAAATTTCTGCTTGAAGATACCATTCCATTTACCACAAACAAAAGACTTACAACCACAGAGACTGCTAATGATTAAATGTATAAACTGACAAATTCAACCATCGACTTACATATGTAAGTGTAACGTTTATTTATTTTTTTATTTAGGTATACGCATGGACTAAATTTTTGACTGACTAAACACTTGCAGAAATACTCATTTTAAATAGGTATTGCCTCGCAAGCAGTAGCGGAATTGCTTATAGAAGCCGAAAATCTTGGCTTGTCTATGAATATTAAGAAATAACGTAATATTTTATTGTCTCATTTATTGAAACCATACTACAAGATTAAAAAAAATTGAACCGTATGTAGGTACGATGTTTGACAGGACCACAAATATAAATATTATTATGGCAAATGATTTTAAAATATTTTCATGGCCACTCAAATGAAGATGCTTAAAAAACATAAAATTTTCGATATTTCCCAATTTCTTTCAGGGTTTGCCTAGTCCGAAGGTTCTAGGCACGCCCCTGGAGTCGCAACAGGCTATTGCCTAGTGAGGCAACAGGCTATTGCCTAGTGAGGCAACATATCCAAGTAGGTACCAAATATTTTTTTATTTGTATTGTATTTTATATTAATATTGTTATGCAATAATGGCTTATGTAATTTTTTTTTATTTGGAAATAAAAAAAAATAATAAATAATATACCTATATTTTTTATTAATTTGTTAATGTATTTATTTATTTTAATGTTTATGTATAATTTGTTTACTTATTTTTTTCTGCCTCCTCGGAACAGGCTCAGCCTAGTGAGGTCATTTATACAAATGAAAATGTTATGTACTAACACAATATTTTTAATTATTTTAAATTGTATATTTTTTTCCTTATATTTATTGTTCATTGTTTTTATGTATTATGATTTTCAAAAAAAAACATGGATACCTATGTATTTTTTTTATTTGTTTATTTTTTTATTAGTTTATTGCCAAACACACCATTCTCACTGAACGCTTTCGAGCGGCGCGGCGTTTCAATCTGAACGCAGTATCAGGCGTTTTAAATGTCAAATGTCATTTATCATACATGTCTCTTTGTAGGTTATAGTTTCATCAAAAGACAACAATTGGGCAGTGGAGTAAATAATGATCTCTGCCCTTTGATTGGAAATTGTTGAATAATATTTTTATAAATTAACCTCTTAGTGAATGCAAATTATCATCATAAATAATGTCAACTGACATAATAGATACCACAGAAACAAATAGAAGTCATCATTCCACAGATAAAATAGAAGTCAACAGATAGGTACTATAAATGTCAGAGCGTTTTTCACCCGACAATTTTGTCGAGCGTTTGGTGCGTACACTCGAAGTTCAATCTGAACGCCACAGAGTGTTTTTCGAGCGTCTGTTTCCGATCATTATGAACGGCTTAGAGCGTCACTGAGTGCACTCGGCGTTCTGATTGTGAACGTAGCCCTGATGTCAATTGAGAGTTTAGTGTTGGCCGCAACCCACACGCATCTATTAAGAAATATGATTCAAATTGAACCTGTTGAAGAAACGGGTCATCGAATATACCTGATCTTATAAAAAGTAATATAGTTATAAATAAGACTCAGTCGGTTTTCCTTATTAGCTTTCTCTTTGTACATTTCATTCCTATCTTGTCATACCTTTGATGTTACCAATCTCATATAATATTATCTCTTTAAAAATATAGGTTCAATCGGATCATTTAATCGGGCCAAAAGCTATAAATGGTGGACGTTGCGTAAGCGCTTTAAGTGATGGCAGGTCATTATTTTACATCCCAATAGAGACGAAGTTGGAATATTATAGGAGAACCAGGAACTCAAGGCACCTACAGGGTTTACGACCTTCATCAGCTGGATTACGTGATCACTTTATGCGCTTGCGCAACATTCACCAATAATGAGTTCGAGGGAGATCGCGATCCACTTCCACGCCGGCGACGCTATAGAGCCCATTGGCCCTGTTCACCACCGGACGCAGCCGCAACATCGGACAAACACAAATATCCACCATCCATCGGGTTCAACCACTGCCCCCGAGAATCCAACCACACACGTCAGGGCCTCCGATTGGTCCCGAAATCGGCCGCTAAGAACACTCCGTTTCAAGTCGGAGGGGCTTGTACCCCGACCCCTCGGTCCTCGTGTTGGCGTCCGAAGGTTCCGCGGGCTAACACCGGGGGCATCCGACGCAATCATCACCTGTCAGATTTGACGTCTAGTTGTCAATATAGGATGTCTGACCCGACGTCTGCGCCGGCGGTGTGCCCGAACCACACAACAACATTCGCCACAGTTGACGAGTCACTGCCGAGCGAGACTAAAGGCGTTCGTCCTGCTCTTCTCTAAGTACAGAATTGACGAGGGCACAACAGCGTCGGCCGCCCACCCCCGCCTTTACTGCCTAGGCCCTTAGAGCCGCAACCTAGGCCGAAAACTCAATAATGAGTTATTGAGTTCCCTTATCGATGCAATTTTTTACGTTTTATACATATTACTTTGAAATTAAAAGTAACTTTGATCCTATCGATATTGGTGTCACTGGAATAAGGCAGTCAAAACAAGGAGCAATCGTAATACAATGCAAAAATGCAGAAGGGACCAAAAAGATACAAGAAGAAGTATTTTCTAAGCTTGGTGACAGGTATAATGTTACCTTACCTAAACCAAAAATACCAACAGTAAAAATTATTGGACTTACGGAGAAATACACAGCAGAAGAAATAGAACATAAAATTAGAGCACAAAACATTACATAGAAAAGGAGAATTCTAAAATATCAGTGACTTATATAAAAGAAAATAAGAGGAGCGGAGGTCAAATAAATTACACCGTATTTTTAGCAGTTGATGGAAAAACACATACAAGAATGTTAAATGAAGCGAAAGTTAATATTGGCTGGAACAAATGTGCAATTTATGACCACTTATCACTATTGAGATGCTTTAATTGTAATGGTTATAGACATAAAGCTCAAGACTGCAGAAATAAAAAATCGTGTTCTAGATGTGCTAATGCACACGATATATCGGAATGTAAAGAAAATGACGACCATATTAAGTGTATAAACTGTAAAATAACTAATGAACGCCTAGCATTACAGTTAAATGAAAACCATAGTGCATGGAGTAAGGAATGTCAAGTCTACAAAAGAATCATTGAATCAGAGAAAAGAAAAATAGATTTTTTAGGCTAAACAAAATAAATCAAACCATATATTATTTGAATGTATCAAGTCTGTTAGCACATTTACAAGAAATTGAAATACTGTTGCAAGAAAACAAACCAAACATCATAATGCTTAGTGAAACTTGTGTAACAGAGGATATAAATGACCATGAAATAACATTTAATGGATATATAACATTGAGATGTAATTCATTTAGTAGACATACTGGAGGTGTTATAATGGTAATTAAAAGTAACATTTCTTACAAAATAACATCAAACGAAATACTTGATAAAAATAATGCATGGATATTAGGAATTCAAATTAAAAATAACTTTATCAAAGGTAAATATGCAGTATTGTATCATTCACCCAATCAAAGCCATTCTAAATTTCTGGACTTCTTTGAAAACTGGTGCACTTATAACACACAAAATCGAAATAATATTTTTTACGTAGCAGGCGATTTTAACATAGACATGAAAATTAATAATACATATAGCAACAGACTACAAAGCATAATAAACAATTCAGGATTAAAACAACTTGTAACAAAACCTACAAGAATATCCAATACATCATCGACCATCATTGATTTAATCATATCAAGCGATTACTACTTGAATGTGAATATAGTGGATGCACAAAAAATTTCAGATCATGAGACTTTAATCACAAAGTTTGATAGTGTTCCTATAAAGAACGAAAATAGGGAGTTTATGCTTCGAGACAAGAGTCATTATAATTCACAAAAACTTTGTGAATTGTTGAAAAATGTGCCAATAAAAAATAATCTAACTACACTTAATGAAAGGGCAGAAAATTTTGTTGAAAACTTAGAGTCAGCAGTGGCAAATCTTATGCCATTAAGAAAGGTTGTGTTTAAAAATACTAATAAATGGTATACGAAACAACTACAGAATCTTCGAAAACAAAGAGACAATGCATACCAATCTGCAAAAATGCAACCAACGGAAGAAAAATGGAAGAATTACAAGATACTGCGTAATACATACGGCAAAGAAATTAAACAACAACAATGTTTATATTATAAACAAAAACTTAAAGCACAACAAAATGATCCAAAGAAAATGTGGTTAACATTGAAAGAAATTATTAAAGGGAAACCTAAGGAAGTCTTAACAAGTGTTGTGTTTCCAGATGGAACCGAAGATCGGATGGAACTGATAGCAAAAAAATTCAATAAATACTTTATCTCGAGCATAGATGATATAGCTGCAAGTATACCAATTACGAGTGAAAATCAACAAAATGTACCCTGTTACCAGGATGTAAATTTCAAATTCAAAAATATTAATCTATCATACCTAAAAAAGTTGCTAAGCAATATGAAATCAAAAGAGTCCCAAGATGGTATAACCATAAATATAATCAAAGATTCTCTTGATGTGTTGGGTGAATCATTGGTTGCTATAATAAATGAATCATTTTAAACAGTGGAATATTTCCAAAAACATGGAAGACATCAATAATTACGCCTATTCCTAAAATTGAACAACCAAAAAAGTTTGATGACTTTAGACCTATTAACTGTCTTCCTAAATACGAACAAATATTAGAACACGTTGTAAAGGAACAAGTCATGGAATACCTAGAGGCAAAACAAATATTAGTAAACCAACAGTCAGGCTTTAGAAACAAATTTTCATGTGAAACGGCTATAAATTATATTATAGATCAATGGAAAACATATAAAGATCAAAAAAAGCACATAATTGCAGTATTTTTGGACTTAAAGCGCGCCTTTGAAACAATTAACAGAGATAAACTTATCAAGAAATTAAAAAGAATTGGAATATGTGGAAATGAAAATAAGTGGTTTTTAGATTATTTAACAGAAAGGAAACAGCAAACCAAATACGGAGATATAACATCAGAGCCTCAGCAAATAGATAAAGGAGTTCCTCAAGGTTCGGTTTTGGGCCCATTATTGTTTATTTTATATATGAATGACATAGTGAAAACGTTAAAATTCAGTGATATAAAACTCTTCGCAGATGACACATTTATATATATAGCGAAATCAAATCTTGGTGATGGCATAGAAGAAGTTCAAATTGATTTGAATAGTGTGGTACTATGGTTATATGAAAATAAATTAAAATTAAATGTGGCCAAAACCAAGTTTCTAATTATAAGTGACCAAGGACAAAATGACAACTTCACATTAAATATTGATAATGAGAACATTGAAAAAGTTAAATGTATGAAATATTTAGGTATATTGATAGACGATAAATTGAAATTTGATAAACACTTTGAATATATTATGAAAAAAATGGCTAAAAAAATTGGTTTCTTAAAAAGAATAAGAAATAACTTAGATTTTCACACATCAAGATAAATTTTTAATTCAATTGTAATTCCCCATTTAAATTATTGTTCTAGTGTCCTTTTCCTCTGCAATGAAACTCAAAATAGAAAATTACAGATTATTTATAATATGGGAATGAGAACAATTTTAAAATGTAACAGATATACATAAACCTAATGTTAAATAAACTAAAATTAATGACAGTAAAGCAATACATTATATACAACACATTAACTTTGATTTTCAAACTAAAAAATAATATGCTTCCAAAATATATGCAGAGGGATATATTATTCAATTCCAATGTTCACACCTACCCTACGAGAGGATGTCAGGATTTTAGACTTCCAAAAACGAGATTAACATGCACTCAAAATAGTTTATACCATAAAGGTCTTAAAATATATAATAGTTTGCCACCAAAAATAAAACAAACCACAAGTCTTGCCACCTTTCGTAGGCTAGGTGCTGGGCACATAGTTGAAAATTATTAATTTTCTCCATACTTTACATTGTTTTAAATAATTTAGTGTCATACCCTGTACCTGTACCAGAATTTATTAATTTATCAAAAAAAATGTATACTTTTTGTTTTTTTGTTTATACTAGATGTATTAATTTTTATATTTTTTTACGTCTAAATAAAAGTTACTATTATTATTATTATTATATTTTATAATAATGAGAACCAAAAAAAAGCTGTTTTTACTATCGCCATCTATGAAGTAACGAAGAAACCTTTTTGTAACTCCATCAACTGAGAAATTGCTTTTTTGTAAACAATGAAAGCAACAGTCCTTATACACGATGTCACCCCTGAACTGCGCCAGCAATATTATTTCATTTTTGACTTGTTTACCTACTTGTACCAACTTAAAAATATTCGACCTCTTAATATCCTTCATTCCTTTTAGCGGTGTTTTTCATATTATTTAAAACCAACCTTCAAGACACATACAAATACACACATAAATTCCTTTATTATAGACTATGTACATCACAGAGTAATAGACTACATAGACTAGGTAATAGGTATGCACATTTAGTAGATGTGTTTAACTCTGGTCTGTCTCAGTACAAGAGCGCGTTGCTTAGAGCCCTACACCCCTCTACCGCTACCGCCATCATGCATACATAACTAACATAATGTTTCTTTATTTATGTACTCGTACATTGACTGTTTTTCATCATTTTCATGCATCAATCATTGATTGTTGAATTGTTTTATTTTTTCTAGTTAATAATTTATGATATGTTTTTGTTTATTATTTTTTTTTTATTACGTTCTTATTTTCGATTTTTTGTATGGTATCTAGTGATTTTATATCATTTCTAGATTTTTAGTTATTATGCTTTTTGACTTTGTTTTTTGAATCCATTATTATTATAATTGTTATTTTATTTTGTAGCTCATCGTTTTCATCATTTTTTTTAAATACTTTTGTTGTAACTACTGTATAATTATATTTTTTATTGTAAAAGGCTTCTAGCCGTATATATAAATAAATAAATAAATAAATATACCCTGTGACAAAATTACAAATATTACATTCATCTCTTTTCTACATCATATAATATGTACAGTAGGTACATAATATTGGCCCCAGTTGCAATCGCCAATTCGGCCTTGACAATATATTATGTATGTAGGTACATATTATGTTCATTGTGTATGTATGTACATATTTTATGGTATAAAATAAGACTTCAATAAGGTTTTTGTTTGATTGTCTAAATCTGAGAAAGATTTAAGAGAAAAAACGAACGATTCCCTAATATAACAAAGGACTCAAATACCGTGGATTTCAGATTTGTTTAACAATAAATTGAAAGTCTCTGGTAAAAAATAAATCCTTTACTCTCTAACAAAGCAATCTTTACTATTGCTAAATGTTACATAATAATATGTAGATACCTATGCATACCATCGAGTTACGTCCCTAAAAATGTAGGCAGAGAGAGCCGATGTATCTTTGCAAACATACGTGGCTTATTTTATTCATACATTCATCGTCTCCTACATGCTCGTAGATTATAAAACCTCCTGACGTTTTCTTCTGTATACAAATTAACAATCAAGTTAGTACTAAAAATTATCATATTTTATTATTATTTATTATTACCATTATGCACTTCGTCAAAATAATAATAAGTCAACCTATGATTTGATTATATAAAGTAATAAATAGATCAATGTAACAAACACATTTCACAATATTGATATCAGTATGAAAACAGATAAGTACCTTCCAGATTTTGTATTTAATTTTAATTTGTATAGTTCCTTGGGCAAATAACAAGTCAAATATTTATTTAACACGCACCCAATAAACAAGTTGCCACATTCAGACTGAAAACACAATCAAAAACTGTGTCTACACCGGGAATTCGGGATCCCGGAAACTTTGGCTCAGATGGAGTCAGATATCCAACCACTTGAGCCACGAAGGACGACAATATCTATCTAAAGAAGTGTAAAGAATATCTAGTGGATGTGGGTGTGGGTGTGGATGTGGATGTGGGTGTGGGTGTGGGTGTGGGTGCGGGTGCGGGTGCGGGTGCGGGTGCGGGTGCTGGTGCGGGTGCGGGTGGGGGTGCGGGTGTGGGTGTGGGTGTGGGTGTGGGTGTGGGTGTGGGTGTGGGTGTGGGTGTGGGTGTGGGTGTGGGTGTGGGTGTGGGTGTGGGTGTGGGTGTGGGTGTGGGTGTGGGTGTGGGTGTGGGTGTGGGTGTGGGTGTGGGTGTGGGTGTGGGTGTGGGTGTGGGTGTGGGTGTGGGTGTGGGTGTGGGTGTGGGTGTGGGTGTGGGTGTGGGTGTGGGTGTGGGTGTGGGTGTGGGTGTGGGTGTGGGTGTGGGTGTGGGTGTGGGTGTGGGTGTGGGTGTGGGTGTGGGTGTGGGTGTGGGTGTGGGTGTGGGTGTGGGTGTGGGTGTGGGTGTGGGTGTGGGTGTGGGTGTGGGTGTGGGTGTGGGTGTGGGTGTGGGTGTGGGTGTGGGTGTGGGTGTGGGTGTGGGTGTGGGTGTGGGTGTGGGTGTGGGTGTGGGTGTGGGTGTGGGTGTGGGTGTGAGAAAACCGCATTGCCTCAAAAAGCTTGATGTTATATGAGCAGCGCAGAGAGACGAATATCTCGTGGTGGAGTGATCTTGTCAAGTCTCCATTTGGGTATTTGATGACGTTCTACCCAGAACAGATAACCATGTAGGCGGGCCACACAAAGAGCGATTGACTCCAGTCACCATCCTCAGTCATGAAGATAAGAATGAGAGAGAGAAACGAACATTTATGAGATGATGGATGCGTGTCAAGACGGGAGCATGTGGCGTTCTAGTCTCTCTGCCAGACGGAGAAAAATATTCCATATACACACAGATTCTTTACGATGTCTTTTATGAAATTTCTCCGCTTTCGAACAAACAAGTTTCCTCTGAGCTTTGTTTCCAGCCAATATGGCGCCAGTTCGCGAATATTTCCGCCAAAATGGAATAAACGGTAAAAATAATTCGTCCCTTGGTACTAACCTAACCCCACCTACATATAAAATAACCGAATAAGAGCGCATTCACATCCGAAAATCAATTTCATCCATACCATTGCGGCATCCACAATGTGGGGTAACCGGCGACAAATGTGCGAGTGTGCATCACCTTATAAAAGGAAGCACGACAAATGCTGCGTGGATCCCAACATTACTTCTTGGCTTAGTTGGTTAGATATCTAACTTCTAAGTCAAAAATAACGGATTCGATTCCCGATGAAAACCTAGTTTTAATTGTATCTTTCGACATAGTACCTACATAATAGTAATTGCCTGATTAGCAAATATTAGAAATTTGTCACGCCACACCTAAAAATGCAATACATTCAGAATGTAGTGCATTCAGAATGTAGAAGTGCACTGATCCTCATTGCTTAACTACATGAGTTTTCATTATTTCGTTTGTTGTATTTTTGATTATCCAGCTCTTACGGGACGCCCTAAAATGATAACATTAAAAAATGGAAGCATTATTTCAAGCCGATCCCTTACAGTCAATTATTTCTTTATACATATAATGCAACAACATATCAGAAAGTACACACATTCGTGGTAGCATGAATGACTGACATATATAACAAGCTACTGCCGATACAACTTAGATGGTATGGCCACATAAGGCGGAGACTACGTGAATACACAGAAAAGCCATGTCGATGAATCTCCCTCGAAATCCATCAAGAGAGAAACCAAAGAACACCTGGATAACACAGTGCGACATAATCTTGCGGAGAAATGGCTTGGAGGAAGAGGATACAGAGAATAAAACAAGATATAACCTGAGGACGAAAAGAGCCGTCCCCAACAGTATGTCCAGTAGTGGATGATATCCATCAATTGATAACATTACCTACATCTTTATCAACCCAAAATAATTTGACATTTGTACAATCTATTTGGATTTGTACCATCAATTGGTCCACCCGCGGCATGATAATCTCTATTGAGACTATTGGACTTAAGTTGTATAACCTTTAAAATTGAATCTGAAAATGAATATGTGTGGTGGTGACTTAACCCCGATGAAACATCACAGTTGACTGGATATAGAACTTAAACACTTTCTTCAGAATCGAATTTTACTGTCATCTATCGTACAAAGTCTCTAATATTGCTATAATAAATACCTATCGTGGATTTCGTGTTTTCATTTTATAAATTCCAATTAGCTGATTTTAGGAATGTCTAGAAACCATTACATTTGAAGTGCTACATTTGAAATTCAAGGAAATTAAAATACGCCCTGTCTTCTTCTTCTTTTATAAAGGAATACAATTGTGTTACCAACTGAAATTCGAAATTAAGTAATACGATGTAAATTTGTTTTTTTTTTTTATTCAATACCTACCTACTAAATGTAAGAATTTTTACTTTTTTCACATCCAAGTAAATAATACGAAATAATAATAAAAAAATTCTTTTATGACGCAAAAAAAATCACATAAAGTGACCGACCTTTTGCCCGTAGGCAATTTCTACAAGTCAACCTTCTTCTTCTCCTTGGGCACTTATTAGTCCCACATGGTGGTGGAGTCTGCCTTTCTTGTTTTGTTTCGCTACTTGGTTCTATCGAGTGTATCATCATGGGAAACATCGCAGTTCTGCACGTCTTGTGTCTTGTCTCAATTTCTACCAGTCAACCTTCTTCTTCTCCTTGGGTACTTAGTAGTCCCACATAGTCTGCCTTTCTTGTTTTGTTTCGCTACTTGGTTCTGTCGAGTGTATCATCATGGGAAACATCGCAGTTCTGCACGTCTTGTCTCTTGTCTCAATTTCTACCAGTCAACCTTCTTCTTCTCCTTGGGCACTTATTAGTCCCACATGGTGGTGGAGTCTGCCTTTCTTGTTTTGTTTCGCTACTTGGTTCTGTCGAGTGTATCATCATGGGAAACATCGCAGTTCTGCACGTCTTGTCTCTTGTCTCAATTTCTACAAGTCAACTTTCTTCTTCTCCTTGGGCACTTAGTAGTCCCACATAGTCTGCCTTTCTTGTTTTGTTTCGCTACTTGGTTCTGTCGAGTGTATCATCATGGGAAACATCGCAGTTCTGCACGTCTTGTCTCTTGTCTCAATTTCTACCAGTCAACCTTCTTCTTCTCCTTGGGCACTTATTAGTCCCACATGGTGGTGGAGTCTGCCTTTCTTGTTTTGTTTCGCTACTTGGTTCTGTCGAGTGTATCATCATGGGAAACATCGCAGTTCTGCACGTCTTGTGTCTTGTCTCAATTTCTACCAGTCAACCTTCTTCTTCTCCTTGGGCACTTATTAGTCCCACATGGTGGTGGAGTCTGCCTTTCTTGTTTTGTTTCGCTACTTGGTTCTGTCGAGTGTATCATCATGGGAAACATCGCAGTTATGCACGTCTTGTGTCTTGTCTCAATTTCTACCAGTCAACCTTCTTCTTCTCCTTGGGCACTTATTAGTCCCACATGGTGGTGGAGTCTGCCTTTCTTGTTTTGTTTCGCTACTTGGTTCTGTCGAGTGTATCATCATGGGAAACATCGCAGTTCTGCACGTCTTGTCTCTTGTCTCAATTTCTACCAGTCAACCTTCTTCTTCTCCTTGGGCACTTATTAGTCCCACATTGTGGTGGAGTCTGCCTTTCTTGTTTTGTTTCGCTACTTGGTTCTGTTGAGTGTATCATCATGGGAAATATCGCAGTTCTGCACGTCTTGTCTCTTGTCTCAATTTCTACCAGTCAACCATACGTGTAAATACAAATAAAAACTTATATACATTGCAATGAAGAAAAAAAAAATTTCAAAAAAATAATGATAATGTCCAAAAATAGGAAACGGAAGGGATGAAGGATGGTGGAATTATAGGTATTTGGGTAAGAAGTGTGACTTCAGATGCTTCTTGGAAACCATTAAGCTAGGAGCTTCTCTTGTACCATTGGGTAAATGGTTTCACAGCCGCGCTGCGTGAAAAATCATTCTATTAATTGCAGAGTAGCCATTGGAATTATAACTATTATAACTATTATAATTTATTATTTTGTTGTACACACCGGAGTATTGAATTTTGTCAATTCAAACAACTATCTGGAACTGTTATCTGTAACTTCTACTTAATAATGAATACACAAATTTACTATATTTTTTTTAACAACACATTGAATATTCGTATCATAGTGTACACAACCTGATTATTTTTTTTCTAAGTACCTACTATTGGTAAGTCACAAATCGTAAACATATATTATGTATACTGTATTTGAATGCTCATATTTTAAATGTCATTTATCCTATATTATTCATTCATTCATACCATCACGGCATATCCCACAATGTGGGGTAACCAGCGAAAGGTGTGCGGGTGTGCATTGCCTTACAAAAGGGAGCACAACATATGTGTATACCCACACACCAGTCTCGTCTCACCTAAAAAGGCACTTTATTCAGAATGGGTGGTGAACCTCATTGCTGAACTATGTGAGATGTTATTGTTGCCTGTTGTATTTTCGATTACCCGGCTCTTACGGGACACTCGAAAACAATAATAGAAAAGAGTGGAAGCACTATTCTAAGCCGGTGCCTCACAGCTTATATTAAATTTATAAAATTGACATCTGCAAACATGAATACATACTATAGTACTAAATTATGTTTTACTAACTATGCATGCTCAGAGTCCTCATATGCGTGGACATTCGTCATTTACTTTGTTTACATTAACTCTAACATTGAACTTATATTATTTAAGTGTGTGTGTGCGAGCGAGTGCATGCATATTTGGTATTTATATATAATATATATATATATATATATATATATATATATATATATATATATATATATATATATATATATATATATATATATATATATATATATATATATATATATATATATATATATATATATATATATATATATATATATATATATATATATATATATATATATATATATATATATATATATATATATATATATATATATATATATATATATATATATATATATATATATATATATATATATATATATATATATATATATATATATATATATATATATATATATATATATATATATATATATATATATATATATATATATATATATATATATATATATATATATATATATATATATATATATATATATATATATATATATATATATATATATATATATATATATATATATATATATATATATATATATATATATATATATATATATATATATATATATATATATATATATATATATATATATATATATATATATATATATATATACATAATTGCAAATATATTACATTAGTTAACATTCATGAATAAATCATCATGATTTCATTATTCTATCAAAATTGCAGAGGTCTTCGTACAAAGACAAATTTATTTTATAATAGTATCCTATTGAACGATGAGTATCAACTGTTTGGTATTACTGAAACTTGGTTAATTGATTGTATTTCAGATTCAGAAATTGCGCCTACAACTCTTTATAACGTATTCAGACGCGATAGGGTTATCACCTCTTCTTCTCAAACACATAGCCATCATTCCCGTTGTGGTGGCGTCATGATATTATCTTGCAGAAATTTACAAGCATATACCAGAGAGGACCTTGTCTGTGACGCCGAATGCATTTGGGTAACCATTCCCTCATCTAATGTTACATCCAATCGCATAATTCATGTTGCTTGCGTATATCTGCCCCAAGGACGTGAGTATGACACTGCTAGTAACTATTTTCTTAATTTATTATCTCGTGTGCGCGATCAACACCCCGATGACGTCATAATAGTAATGGGTGATTTTAACATGCCCAATATTACGTGGAGTAGGCAATCGAATGACATCTTTCTCACACCAGTCAATACACCACTTAATAATTCTTGCTTTGTTGACACTATTTCATATACTGAGCTTCATCAATATAATTGTATATTTAATACGAACAATAGAATTTTGGATATAATTTTGAGTAATATTGTATGTGATGTGTCCCGGGCTCACAGTCCACTGGTGAGAGAGGATTTACATCATCCTGCTATCTCAATTAATGTTCATCTCAAACCTGTCACAACCATTGCCGCACCACCTAAAAAAATTAAGCTTTTTCACAAAGCAGACTACTCAGTTATAAACAACCATTTATCCACGATAGATTGGTCATTACTAAAAGATATTGATGATATAGACTTCGCCACCGATCATTTTTATAAAATATTATATAAAACAATCTTGGATTTCGTACCTACTATACCAATTGGAAACAAGAAATATCCTTCATGGTATTCTCTTCCTCTCATAAAAATAATAAAAGAAAAACATAAAATGCACAGAAAGTGGAAAAAACACGGTTATTACATGGACTATGCTGAATTTTCAATACTACGTACAAGACAAAAGACAATACAAGGTGAATGTTACAAGCAATATATCTATTCTGTCGAAAATAACATCCAATAAAATAGTAAAAAACTTTGGTCTTTTACAAAAATTTTAAAAAAGAATTCTGATATACCTCAAACGATGTACTTAAAAAAAAAATCATGTACTGGTGCTGAAGACATTAGTCAACTATTTAGCGAACATTTTCAAACAACTTACGATTACTGTAACTCCATTCCACCAATCGCCACTGACAACACATCAGATTCTTTTTCTGAAGGGTTGGGTGGTGTCATTATTACAAATCCTTTAGTTTCAAAATATTTACGTGAACTGGACATCAAAAAAGGGGCGGGTAGCGATAACATACCACCAATTTTCATAAAACAATGTGCAGATACACTCTCTAACCCACTGAACATATTATTTAACAGATCAATTTCAGAAGGAATATTTCCTAAAAAATTCAAAGAAGCTCTTATTATACCAATTCACAAATCCGGTTCAAAAAATGATGTACAAAACTATCGTCCGATATCGATTCTACCGGTGTTTAGTAAGGTGTTTGAGAGAATTGTTTATGACCAAATCTATCACACTATCAAACTAAACATTCAAAATCATCAACACGGATTCCTACGCCGTCGCTCTGTCCTTTCAAATCTAACTACCCTTACCGAATACGTTACAAGCAACATGGATAAAAGATGCCAAGTGGATGTGATATACACCGATTATGCAAAGGCATTTGACAAGGTAAACCACGATATACTAATTTCGAAATTACTTAACCTAGGTATACATGGAGACTTATACAGGTGGTTTGTGTCATATGTTCGGAACAGAATGCAGTCAGTGATGGTCGAGGGATTTAAATCCAGCTTCTTTATTCCTCCTTCGGGCGTTCCTCAAGGTTCACACCTAGGTCCGCTTCTATTCAATATCTATACTTATGACATTCACAAATGTTTTAAGCATTCATTATATCTTGCATTTGCGGATGACATGAAAATTTACCTTGCAATTAACTCATTGGCCGATTGTATTAAACTACAAGAGGACCTTGACAGGCTATACACTTACTGTGTATTAAATAAATTAATACTTAATATATCGAAATGTAACAAAATAACATTTACTCTCAATATAAACAAAATAAAATTCACATATACCTTTAACAACTCTGACATAAAGGAAGTCAATTATATTTATTTATTTATTTATTTATTTTATTTTGGGAAACAAAACAGCTGTTACATGTTTTACATTAATAAAAAAATAACAATCAGGAAAGTAAGCCAATTACATTGTTCCACAGATTAATATACATAATAAAGACAATTCAGTACAAAGTCAAAGACAAAAGTGTGGTGTAAGTGTACAATTGTGATGTGTGTGTATGTGTGTGTGTGTGTGTGTGTATTTTATGAAGCGAGGGTGGGACATGAAGAAAGGTAGGAGAGGAGGAAAGGGTGAGTTGTCATATTAATACAGTATTGGACATACCAAAAATTGTACAATTTGGTACATAAAGTATTCATTATAATATTGACGTTAGTTGTTTTTTTAATGAATGTACGCTATTGTAAAAAATATCTGGCTTATGATTAAGGTTATTGTACATATTGCAGCTGCGGTTAATAAAAGTGTTGTTTGCATAGTTTGTTCTTGAGTATTTAGTGTAAAAGTGGAGGTTCTGGCGGTTTTGTCTGGCGGGGCAGTTGAATGGGATTTGTCCTAAGAGATACGGACTATCTATTTGGTTGTTAAGTAATTTATATAGGAAACATATATCAGTTATACCCCTTCTTTTGTTAAGTGGTAACATTTGGTGATGTTTTAAAGATTCCTCATAACTGATACCAAATCGCCTAGTTCTAAAATCGAGGTGTTTGATGAATTTTTTTTGGATTCTTTCTATGTTATTTATGTGCAACTTATAATGAGGATTCCATACAGTGGTTGCGAATTCCACGTGACTTCGAACATATGCGTTAAATAAAATTTTTAGACAGTCAATATTCTTAAATGGTTTGGTCACCCTTAGGACAAAGCCTAAACCCTTGTAGCTTCTACTAATAACATTATTAATGTGGGAAATAAAGTTAAGCTTATCGTCCACAATTACTCCCAGGTCTTTTGCCTCGGATTTACGGGAGAGACTGGAGTCATTGATTTTGTAAATGAATTCGATGGGAGATTTTATTCTTTTAAATGTTACAATGAAACATTTTCCGGTGTTAAGGTAAAGATGGTTTTTTTTGCAGTATTCGGTGAGATTGTCAATGTCATTTTGTAGTTGTAGGCAGTCTTGAGTTGATCGAATAGTTTTAAATAATTTAGTGTCGTCAGCAAATAGAATTATTTCGGAATTTTTAATACAAGTGGATATGTCATTTATATATATAAGAAAGAGCAAAGGTCCAAGATGAGATCCTTGAGGAACTCCGGATGGTGTAGGTCTAAAGCATGATGTAAACCCTCTCACAGCAACTGCTTGAGATCGATTCTTAACATAAGATTCAAGCCATCTATATAGATTACCGCGTATGCCGAAGTTCCAAATTTTTAATAACAAAATGTCGTGGTTAATCTTGTCAAAGGCTTTAGCGAAATCCATGTATATCGCGTCAAGTTGGTAATTCTCATGTAGAGCTGATATTGCGACCTGAGAGAATTCTAAAATATTTGTTTCAACTGATCTTTTACAAAGAAATCCATGTTGCTTTTCGGAGATTACAGTCCTAATAATTGGGTTAATTTGGTCTACAACAATTTTTTCTAATATCTTACTGAATAATGTCAGCTTAGAAATCGGTCTATAGTTTTCAATATTATTAACATCGCCGTTTTTGTGGATAGGGGTAATGAGTGCTCTTTTCCATATATTTGGTAAGGAGCCCTCGCTAAAGGTTCGTTGGAAAATTATAGCTAGGGGAACGGAAATTTCTGCAGCGCACTCCTTTATTAATATTGCTGGTATATTATCACAACCTGGTCCTTTGGTAACATTTATGCTTGCTAGGTATTTATACACCATGTTGTGGTTTATTTCAATATTTTCTAAGGTGATGTTAGGATTAAATTCGGCTCGAATTTGATCTGTTAATGAAATTGGTGTGTCAAGAAAGACTGAACTAAAGTAGTCATTAAATGCATTGCATATTGCATATATAAGAGACCTAGGTGTGATACTTGACTCTAAATTAAATTACATAAACAATATTGATAATATCATAAGTAAAGCAAATAAGATGTTAGGATTTATTATTCGCACATGCCGGCCATTCAGTAACATTAAAACCTTATACACTTTATACACCACATACATACGCCCTCAGCTAGAATTCTGTACTCAAATTTGGTCTCCTTTCTACGCAGTACACATCACAAGAATCGAGAAAGTACAGCAAAAATTCATAAACTATATAAATCATAAATTTCACCTTAACTTCAATAATTATCAACAGTCACTTAAATATCATAGTTTTGATACGCTTGAATGTAGGAGAGTCTTACACGACCAATCGCTGCTGCATAAAGTTTTGAACAATGCCATAGACTCGCCTGAACTCGTCAACCTAGTAGGTATCCATGTTCCAGGTAGAATGGTTCGCAGATCTCAATTATTTCATGTTCCAACAAGTAGAACGAATATCAGGAAAAATTCAACAATTACACGCATATGCAGCCAATATAACAATACATTCACAGCTGAGATAGACATATTCAGCGCGAAATATTACAGATTTAGACATGATGTTCTGAAGGTGATGCGCAACCAATATCCCTTTATCCTGTCCTCCTAATCTCTCTTCTCTCCTTTCTCTTCCCTTCCCTAGTTGTTGTAGGTATATGTGTGTATGTATGTATGTGTGTGCGTGTATGTGTGTGTGATGATGTGTATGAGTGTGTGTGTGAGGGTGTGTGTATGAAGGTGTGTGTATGAATTATTTTTGGCTTGTAAACTGTAATTTGTTTTTATATTATGTTGATGGAATGCTTTTTTTGGCTCTAACATTGTAAAAATAATATTGTATCAATCAACTGTAAATGAGCTGTAGCTTCCCAAAGAAAATAAAAAATAAAAAAATAAAAAAAAAAAAATAACCAGTACTGTCTCTGAACAGCCTGCGTCTAAAGAGACAGTAATATTTCCAAATGTGTATTTTATATTCGAAATTGTAATTATAATACCTAGATACTAACGGTTTTACTTGTTAGATTTCGTTAATAGCTTACTACACGCGGAACAAGATAAGAACGACCAAAATAGTTCGTATTAAAAAATCGTACTTATAAACGTGTTCTAAAATATTATGACTAACTAGTTCACCGAATTGTTTACGAACACCCTCATTTATTTTTTTCATATGGCCGAATGGCTTCACAGATGTCTAAAAATAGATATGTCATTAAATGAAAACAAACAACGCGTTGTCCATGTTGAGTCAATTTAATTACCATTGCGATGAAGAATAACAAGGAAAAACGTAACGTAGTATTAAATCTCTCGTCAATCTCAAATATGCGTTGGAGCATATGTGAAAGATCCGCCATTTTGAAATATTTGGTATGACGCGTTAGTCAAGCGTTTAACAACCTCTCGACCCGTCCAAACTTGACGTCTATGAAATAAAGATAATAGATAATGTGTAATAAAGATAGTCACGGTTTATAAGTGAACTTTTTCGTTAATCACGCTCTATTACCAGGTACTATAGATAGTTTCTGTTTATTAGTAAGACATTATGTCGTATTCTGATACGTCTAAATTTATCCGTCCGAATTTCAGTACATGAGAAATTTAAAAAAGTTACTTGCATCTATTACGGGACTCATTGCGTCACAGCGCTTATAAAATCCTTTCATCCACGGTCGCCCGTTGGTTGCAGACGTTTTCGTACTCTGAAATGAATCAGAATTGGACATAGTATGTATTTCATGCCATGTAATATTGTAACCTACATGTATCTGCATTGTATTTGTACCTTTGGAAAAAATCACCTATATTTATTCTATGCCACACCTCACAGTGAATTCATAAAATATGTATGTAGGTATTACAGGGTATGCTTTTCCTCTGCAATGAAACTCAAAATAGAAAATTACATATTATTCAAAAAATGGGAATGAGGACAATTTTAAAATGAATTAGATATTCTAGAATATACCAAATGTTGAATAAACTAAAATTAATGACAGTAAAGCAATACATATATACAACACATTAATTTTGATTTACAAACTAAAAAATAACATGCTTCCAAAATATATGCAGCTAAATATATTATTAAATGTCAATGTTAACACTTACCCCACGAGAGGATGTCAGGATTTTAGACTTCCAAAAACGAGATTAACAAAATACAAAATAGTTTATACCATTTTTTTTTTCGTCAGCCCTCGTCCAGTAATGGACATAGGCCTCCCCCTGAGACCTGCACAGCTCCCTATCCTGGGCAGACCGCATATATCCGCCTCCAGCTACTCTTCTGATATCGTCAGACCACCTGGTTAGAGGCCTTCCATCATTTCTCTTGCCCGTTCTAGGTCGCCATTCCAGCACTTTTTTAGTCCATCTGGAGTTCGTAGTTCGGGCAATATCCCCTGCCCAGCTCCACTTCTGGTTTACAACCTTTTGGACAACGTCGGTTACTTTGGTTTTCTCTCTTATCCACAAGTTAGTTTTTCTGTCTCTTAAAGAAATACCCAGCATTCTCCTTTCCATGGCTCTCTGCGTTACTGTGAGACTATGCAGCATTCTACTTGTAAACACAAGAGTTTCACAGCCATACGTCAATACCGAGAGAACGCATGCGTCGAAGGCTTTCTTTTTAAGACGATTGGCGTATTTCGGAGACTTGAGGATATAGGAGAGTTTACCAATGGCGGCCCACGCTAGACCCCATCTTCATTCAATTTCTGACTCTTAATTTTCTTTACCGAGTTTCATAGTGTGTCCGAGATATACGTAACTATCAACCTTTTCGATGACCTTTCCATCTACCAAGATGTTCTTCGACGGTTCTGCATTGCTCATTACTTTGGTCTTTGACGTATTCATTTTAAGACCAATTTTCAAAGATGCTTTGCATATTATGTCGTTTATCAAATCTTCTTATTATACCATAAAGGTCTCAAAATGTATAATAGTTTACCAACAAACAAAAAAAACAAAAATCTTGTCACCTTTCGTAGGCTAGGTGCTGAATACATAGTAAAATACTATTAATGTTCTCCATAGTTTTACATAATACTTACATACATACGTACATTAGATGGGTCGGTGGCAGAGCGGGTAGCGCGCTGGGCTAGTAATCCAGTGGTCGCGAGATCGAATCCTGCCTCAACCGATTTCGTTCACCTAAGCACAAGCATTTATTTGCTTATTTTAGGGAACGTAGGAAGATGTATATGTACTTTAACAAGAACCTACTTATTCATTTTTTTTTTTTAAAAATACCATCACGCCATGTCCCTCCCAAGGTAGGCAGAGAGAACCGAACGCCACTTACTTTTATCTTGACATACATTCATCGCCTCGTCAATATTCATACATCGTCTTATACATGTTCGTCTGTTGTTTACGCTTCTAACATTTCCGTCTTTCAAAACACCGTTCACATGGACGTGCCATCCCTTCCTTGGGCGGCCCCGACCTCTCATTCCATTCCTGTCCGCAATGTATATTTTCTTCGTCAGGCGTTCCTCATTCATTCTGCTCATGTGGCCAAACCATCTCAATGTGTTCACTTTCATTCTATTTATAACATCTTTCTTTCCATAATGTCCTCATTTCTGACCCTGTCATACATCGTTCTATTACAAATTCTTCTTAGCGATTTCGTTTCAAGTGCATTCATTCTACTTTCGTGTGACTTCGGCCATGACCAGGTTTCACTTGCATCCTTTGATATGTTGCGGTCATTCAATGTTTTTATAATTCATTGTCATACCCTTACCATACTTACGTATTTGTTCCAAAAAATATTTTTTTTATACTCTTTTGTTCAAATTAGATGTATTATTACTCCTCACTAACCCAAGAGGATATAGTGGAGAGTTATGATTTCGCAATTTTTAAGGCTTTTTTTTTTGGAGATTATCAACTAGTATCATGCTGAGATTGTATTCTGAAAGTTTCATCACAATGTATCTGTGTGTATGTGCTATGTGCTGTGTGCTATGTGCAGTGTGCTATGTATGGCGTGTTCATTT
Organism: Molanna angustata; assembly: GCA_963576475.1. Lineage (NCBI taxonomy): Eukaryota > Metazoa > Arthropoda > Insecta > Trichoptera > Molannidae > Molanna > Molanna angustata. The sequence continues at coordinate 24,753,830 of OY754987.1, forward strand.
TTACTTTATCGATTATAGACTTAAGTACTCATTCGATTCTATTCAAATTTTGCAAATATACATATATACCTATATATCTAATACTCGCTTAGACCCCAATAGATTTTGAACGATATATGAATAGTGCTTCTCAATTTTTTAACTGTCAAATATTTCAAAGTGACCCCAAACTCAGGAAACTTAAAAATTGAAATTAATAATATCAAATTGATAAAAAGACACATCTCTTTCATAAAATGGCATTGATGAGTTATCATGTTTTCATACTAAAATAATTAAACAAAAAATTATTTAACAAACTCATTTCATGAAAATGCTGCAAATTTTCCATACAGAATTTGAATACTTTATAGAATGACTCGTTATTGAGGAGTTTAGCTTTGGCCACAACCCACTCGTTTTTATGTTTTTTTACGTCTAAATAAATTGTACTATTACTATTACTAAGAGTCAAAAAAAGGAATGTGCGTATAAAAATTCTAATCTTCTTTTCAGCTACGTGGGTGATGGAGACTATCATATAATCGTTGAATGGGAATTCAAAACAAGTATTTGGAGTCGAATTGACTATATAGCTCTTATCTTGTGAGATTTTTTCAGGAAAATGGGATCAAAGAGTTGACCGAGGTCTTCCTGGAATTATCATTATTGTTTGTTCCCAGCTAAAATAACACGACGTGGATGGAAAATATTTTCCAGGTTTGATTTATCAATGGAGAGCTGAGGGTGAATGGGTCGCTTTGATCTTCTGGTAAAGAGAGGTCTTTATTGAATAAAATGTGGACAGACACAGTATATGAGGTAACGCTCAGAGTTGGATCAATGGTTTCCCTACAAGAGCAGCGCCATCGGACGCAGATAAAAATGAATTCGGTTAAAATTAATAAAAAATAAAAACAATTAAGGATACTCTTATCGAAGTTTTCTTGCGCGTGTTACAGAGAAATAGTGTTTTAAACAATTAAGGATACTCTTATCGAAGTTTTCTTGCGCGTGTTACAGAGAAATAGTGTTTTAAACAATTAAGGATACTCTTATCGAAGTTTTCTTGCGCGTGTTACAGAGAAATAGTGTTTTAAACAATTAAGGATACTCTTATCGAAGTTTTCTTGCGCGTGTTACAGAGAAATAGTGTTTTAAACAATTAAGGATACTCTTATCGAAGTTTTCTTGCGCGTGTTACAGAGAAATAGTGTTTTAAAATGGCAATTGATATACAGTTTGTAGATATCAAGGCGAATCAAACAGATTTGTCGATATAATATTATAATATGAAATACAAAATTGTTCAATTTTACCTAAATATCAAATACCTAAATCAAGCTGAAAACACTTGACATGCATTGTCGTGAAGAATACAATATTCTAAAAGTTTCAGAGCTCTACTTGTACGGGAAGTAAGTAGGTAACGTATGACAACTTTCAAATTTACAATTACATTACATGATTTTTTTATTGATATATTTAAGTACATGGTACAGGGATGTAACGAGGAACATTTGGTTGTGGCAAATGACGCAGCAATTGCTGTTGCAACGTAAAGTGGAATGGCCTAAAGTTTACCCGGACACGTTAAGTAAGTAAGTAAGAACATATTAATGGAATTATTAATAAATAAATCAATAATTTATAAACATTCATTTAAAAACACATATTTTTTAATTCAATTTGTTATTTATTACATGATAATATATTATTTAATTAATTTATATGTTTATTTAAATATTTGTTTTATATTATTATTTTATTTATTTATCCATTCATTCATTTGTTTATTCATTCAGTCATTTATTCATATATTTATTTATTATTTTTTATTTATTTATTAATTAATTCATTTATTTACTTTTTTTTCATTATTTATCTATTTATTTATGTATTTATTAATTAATAAGTAAATTTATTAATTAATATAATAATAAATAAATAAATTAATGAATGAATGAATTAATTTATTAATTAACTAATTATTTTTTTTATTAATTAATTAATAAATTGATTCATTCATTTATTTATTTATTTATTTTTTTTTTTTTTTATTTATTTATTTATTTATTTATTGATTTATTTACTAATCTATTTATTAATTAATTTATTTATTTATTTATTTTTTTTTTATTTATTTATGTATTTATTTCTTTATATATTTATTTATTTATGTATTTATTTATTTGTTTCTTTATATATTTATTTATTTATGTATTTATTTATTTATTTCTTTATTTATTTATTTATTTATTTATTTATTTATTTCTTTATTTATTTATTTATTTATTTATTTAGTTATTTATTTATTTATTTACTTATTTATTTATTTATTTATTTATTTATTTATTTATTTATTTATTTATTTGTTTATTTATTCATTTATTTATTTATTTATTTATTTAATAGAAAACCACCAGTATTTCCGATTTGTGAACAGAAAAAAAATATAATTATTTTAATAAAATTTTCTTATTTGTCAGACATGTTAATAAACATTCACAGTATTTCCAATCGAAATTTTTTTTTTTAATTATTAGTTCCTATCCGATACAAATCTAAAGGATGTTTTGTTAACAAATTTTGAATTGTTGGGAAAAGATTGATTGTAAAAAGAATGAAAAATTAAAATAAATACGAATACGAATCATAAAGATTGGTGGAAGAATGGTAAAATAACATTTTCTTCGAATACCATAATCAAAGTTACATATGTATTTAGTGTTCAATGTTTACATTTGTAAATTTTTAACATTGTTTTTAAATACCTATGGTTGTCAAGAAAAAAACAAGTTAAAAATTGTACCTGTACATAAGTAAAATTTATATAATTTCTCTATCTGTTTAATAATGTTTCACATAATACATAGGCTTGGCCTTAGTGGAATCCTTACATAAAATATTATATCAATTTTATTTTGTAATATTAAAGATAATTTTGCTTTTACTTTACAGATTTGGAAAATAAATAATAATAATAAATAACAATCATTCATTCGTTTATGTATACCGCCACAACATTTCTCACAATGTGCGGTAACCAGCGACAAGTGTGCATTTCCTTAACATTTTGACGACGGATATGAAAAAGAACTCGCAGTATCTGTGGACGGGCATATTTTTTGTGCATACCAGCGTGGCATCTAGAGATGACACTCGTCTTTTAGGCACGGAATCAGCTGTCACGTATACGTGACGCTCGTCTCTATAAGGTTAAAAGCACCACATCCAGAATAATTGATGGTAACCTCATTGTTGAACTATGTGAGATGTTATTGTTGCCTGTTGTATTTTTGATTACCCGAGTCTTACGGGACACCCAAGAACGATGATAATAGGAAAGATTGGAAGCACTATTCAAGGCCGGTGCCTCACAGCAGAAATAAATCTTAAATCAATCTATTCTTTAAAACATGTTTTCGGGCTCTGGAAAATTAAGAATATGTATAAACAATTGAATGTACACACTAAAGAAAAAATGCGTTTTCTTTGTGGGGAAGAGTTCAGAGTTGGCCACAACACACTCATTTACTTTTATTTCCTTTTCAAATAATGAAAAAAATCCAAAATACTAAACAGGTTAGAAACTTTGGAGGACGCCTGAATTCTACTATATGTATAACTTGTCTGCTATAAATATAATGGATACAACTTACCTGACGGAGCATTTTCATAATAAAATGTTCTTGGAGTGTTGTCATACTATAAAATGATTTATTTTTAGTGTCTCAAGTGTATTGCAGTGAGTTTTTCGATTTAATATAAAACTGTCGCAGACTTTTCGGCGTCGTGAAAACAATGACGCGACACGAAATTCTTTATTTTTAAAAGAGTTTATCAATTCGAGATGCGGATTTTTTTTTATATTCAGCGATTTCTTTTTATTGCGTTGTCTGGTTTCAATTATTCTTTTTCCGTAAGAAAGGAGATATCTTCCGATTGGTCAAATTTCAATGTGGTCAAGATCTGACCATGGGATCCATGAGAAAATCATCAAATTCTTCAATTTTCACATCAGCGATATTAATTCTTTATCATACTATCCGATTTTGATGTTTCTTTTTACTCCTCACTAACCCAAGGGGATAAAGTGGGGGAGTTGTAATTTCGCAATTTTTAAGGCTATTTTTTTTTCTTTAAATTTTTAATAAATATTAAAAAAATAAAAAAACGTTTATAAATTAGTTCCACTGTTTATTTAGACTACAACCTACAACCGGTTTCGTGCTAAGCACATTTTTAAGTAGACTAATTGAAAATGTGCTTAGCTTCATGGGCTAATGGGGTCTAAGCGAGTATTAGATTTACAAATAATATACAAAATTTTGTACTTTAGTCTATAATCGATAAAGTAGAGTAAACACGCCGTACATAGCACATAGTACACAGCACACACACAGATACATTGTGATGAAACTTTCTGAAAACAATCTCTGCGTGATACTAGTTGACAATCTGCAATAAAGGAATAAACTTTAAAATTGCGAATTCATAGCATTCCACTATATGTATTTCCTTGGGTTAGTGAGGAGTAAAAATGTCGTTCTTTTTGAAAACTAACGTGCACTCCTCGAGTGTATGTGTCTAAAACCGACCAGGTTATGTCTGCTGTGGTACATATGTACTGTTATATTACATCCAGCTAGACAATGCGTCGTCAAAGATGCTGCGAAGACAGCACTATGTAGTATTAGATATTTTGTTCGGGAAGTCATTTCGGTAATTCCGAAAAGAGGACCTTTAATGAAAGAATCTAACACTAAATTAATCTAGTGACTGAACGTATGATAGGTACATCAAAACCGCTAAACACACATTGAAATTAAGTCTTAATAAGGCTAACTATCGAGTGCGATAAAAAGGTGTTTATAAGTGATTTATATTGTCGGAAACCAAAAATTTTGTTGATTTTGTGCATTTTGAGAACAATGTTGACATGAAATGAAAAAAACTTCATCGAACATTCACTTTGGTCATATTTCATAATGATATTTTTAATAATTATTTTAGTGGAATAAATGCTTTTTAAAATTGACGAATATTCACTAGAAAAAATGTTGAAAATACTTATAGTATTTATTATAGAAACACAATACATGTGAGGATTCGAATTTCTTATTCAAGCTTTTTTCTTGATTGTTGAAAACAACACTATCCACCATCAAAAATTTCTTTTTTTTTTCTTTTCTTGACTGGTTATCTGGTAATTTATTTTGTTATTATTGTTTTTTACTATTTTAAGTTTTATTTTAATCTTGTTTATTCTTCCTCTTGCTATAACTATTGTTCTTTCTCTTCAGAAAGTATCTTATTGTAAACAATTTATGTAAAATTTGCTGGTTTATTTGATTAGTATTTTGTACCATTACAATTTATTTATAAAACTATGTTTCCTTGATAAATAAAAATAAAAAAAAAATCCTGAAAAACTCTTAAGACCAAACCATAGTAGAGATTACTCTAGAAGAAAAATAAATAAGTAATCTGAAAAGTAGGGTAGATTTCCATATTAAATTCATCGCGGGTTGTAGTGAAAACCGCTCGGGTCTGGAGGTGGGGAAAAAACGACAAAAAAAGAGCTACTGAAAAACTTTATTGCACAAGATGCAAACAATGAATACGAACATCATGCGTTGAACTTGCAAGTTCAAAACGATTGGTTGTCCTTGGGGGAATTTCGTATTCCTCCAGCACTGGGATGGAAACAGATCATACATGGATGGTCATCTGAAATGCTGAAATGATACGAGAACAGAGAGATACACCCTTCCAAAGGAGATCTGCGTCTAGTCTCTTAGGCCTGACTAGACAATTTACTCTTTTTCATTGAAAAGAATAATTTATGTGGAGCTAACTGTTCCATGGGACACAAATATTCCACCAATATAAGCTAAACAAGTACAAGGAACTGTTAGATAAAGCAGTTCAAAATGGCTTTTTCACAAATAAATATGCTGTAGAGGTGGGGGCGAGAGCCCTATGCCCGTAAAATCTTTGTATTCCTAGTTTAATGACCTAGGTCTCCCAAGAGGTAAAATAAAAGAACTTTTGGATGGTAAAAGCAGCATTGTTCGCGTCCTATTGGATTTGGTTGCACAGCGGAGTAGAGTATCAGTCGGAGGTTGGTGGATGAGTGGTAAACGTGACTTGAGTCATAAGGGGCCCCCTTAATCCCGCATACATGGTCGCAGGCCCATGTGGCTCGTCTATTCTGGCTGGTACTCTGGTTACCTGTGCTCGTGGGCCTGGATTTGTGAACCCAGTGAAACCACGATTGCGATGAAGAATACAAAGAAAAAATATTAAAAGTGTCAAATTTTTCTGTCAATCTCAAATATGCGTCGGAACATATGTGAATGATCCGCCATTTTAAAATATTTAGTATGACGCGTTAGGCAAGCGTTAAACAACCTCTCGACCTGTCCTAACTTGACGTCTATGAAATAAAGGCGTAATAAAGATAGTCACGGATTATAAGTAAACTTTTTCGTTCCAAAAAATATTTTAAAATATTTGGTAAGACGCGTTAGGCAAGCTTAGCGTTAAACAACCTCTCGACCTGTCCTAACTTGACGTCTATGAAATTAAGGCATAATAAAGATAGTCACGATTTATAAGTAAAATTTTTCGTTAATCACGCTCAATTATGTACCAGGTACCTAGGTACTATAGATAGTTTACGTTAAATTACTAATGGATCGAACGCACTGCTGTATTTATGTGTTTTATTTATATTTTGTATCAAAATGACTTTCCGACCAACCTGATTTATGTTCAGATAAGATAAAATATCATTCTGCTTTCGGATACTTTTCAAATGGAAACTATTTCTATAGGTATCTACAATTTCTAGCTCTACATAACATAATATGTATCTACATATCAACTGTCTCCTCCAATATCTCAGTAATTCATTTTATTGCAAATATCTATAGATAGAAATATATATACATACATATTCCTCGACTTTGTAGAATGTCGCACATATAAATAATTGGGTAAACTTAGATGAATGGCGTAATTTGTCTAAGGTTAAGATGAATAAACATGTAAAACGAAAAATTGAAGGCTAACTATTTTATTTTATTTTATTTATTTTATTATTATTTTGCCAAAATGGTAGATCGACAGACATCCAGCTTACAATTTTCATAAAAAGAAAAGAAAATTGGTTATTATTGAGTGCTGGACGTCCAATTACGCATGCACACAAAATTATATGAGTTCTTATTCAATCAAACACGTATGTTACACAAGTATCAGTTACATAAATTAGATAAAATTCGGTTATAAAAGTTAAGTAAAAAAAGAAGAAGAAAATAATAGTTACACAATTCAAGAGAAAAAAAAACAAGTTATACCTAGAAGTTACACAAGCTACATAAGTTAAGTAAAAAATAGGTACATAAGAAGTTAAAAAAAGTTATATCTGTTACAGAAAAAACAATTTCAAACTGATTACAATCAAATAGCGTATATACATTAATATCACTGAGACCTTCTTAAAACAACACGCGCGAGCTAACTTTTTTCTTAAAAAAAGAGAGCGAATCCGCGTCACACGTCAAGATCAGGACATTGCCTTGTCATATCGTTATACTGTCTATACATTCTTGGTATAGGACTGTAATACATACATGAAGCTGGTCCGAAGTACATATGTTAATATGAAAGGTATTGGCGAATCTCAGCCATATTAAGTTGTTATTCAAAGTTATCATCACATAAGTAAGTTTGTAATTAATTTTTCACTACCATACATACCCAATACAATGCCTTCTTATTGAGTTACCTTATCAATGCGGAATCTTAAAAAGTTTGTCAAAAACATCATTTGGCTCTCGACAGGGAAAAAATCCAATGCTTGCGTATATGCAATTAAAATAATATTCGATTTACATACACATTGATACAATGTGAAGGTCCAAAGGGAATGGTAATCTGGGAGTAATCCCCTCTTCACCACACTGATAATATCTGCCTCTGGGAGTGGAACGTCCAGCCCCGCGTTCAACTCCTGGACGCGAGATATAAAATCTATGGCCGGTTCTTGGGGCTTCTGCGCAGAACTCCAAATCGCCAATCTCCTCTCCTCCATGAAGTTTGGTGCTTCAAAGCCGGAAAGAATGGACTTTTTTAATTCCAGCCACGAGACGTCCTCGGAAAATTTCAACCGATAGAACGCCAGAGCTCTACCTTGAAGAAACTCTGGGAGGGCGAACGTTAGCTCTTCCACTCTTACTCGTCTGGAGCGGGCCACCTCCTCTAACCTTTTAAGGAATTCTCTGGCGTCGCCGGAACCGTCAAACGTTGGTACCGGCCAGGTGCTATAGTTCGTGTTGATGTGCGGGAGGGATCGGCTCCTCCGACGTAGTAAGGAACTTGTAGGTGGTGTTGGGGGTAATTGTGGAGATAAAAGCGAGCCATCAGTCTGTATTGCTTGCATCACTAGGGTGATGTCCCTAGAGGCCTGAGCTCTGACCACGGGCGCGACTTCAGGAAGTTCAGGGCCCAGGTTTTTATTGTAGTCGTTGGCCTGCCTCCGAAGCGTTGATAGAGCGCGCTTGGGAACTACGCCGCGCGCTGTCAACGCATGCTTTAGCGTTCACGCTTGGGCGCCATGTGTGAAGGTCCAATTGTTGGCCCTTCTTTGCCGGCTGCTCAGGTTCGAGCTACGCTCTCACCGTCAGGGGATGTCTTCGTTGCAAGTTAAGGTAGTTGAATAATATATACATTAAGGTTTAGCAAAATATATTTCTCGGTCACTTGAACGGGTTGTCACGCCGCCAATACAATTTCAATACAATTTATACATAGATACAATTACATACATGACTACAACGAAAGGTCAATACAATTTGTTTTTGTTAGTAATCAATAATTTGAGATATATCGTAAATAAGTTAATTAATATTTTATGCCGCGTGTGTCATCTTGAACCTCTACAAAAAAATAAACAAAAAGGGTGTGACGGTACCTGGAGCCTTGTAAGGATTTGTCGGCGTCGCATCGAACCGACTCTTCGAGAAGCACTAAATACTTGTCCAAGAGATGGGACAGTTCACCACCGGAAATGAATTCAGTGACTATGTACAGCTTCCCTCCAGTCTGCCATTTCAGGAAACAGCTCACAATGAAGGATGGCGACCGCAGACCTCTTGTATATGCACCTCGTCCCTTACTTGCTTTAAACAATTCTCGGATACTATCTGAGCTCGAGCAGGATCCTCAGAGCAAGCAATTTCTTAGATTCAACATGATGTACTTTGTGTACTTTGCGAAATGCACCCTTGGAGATAGCATCCAAATATTTGAATTGCTTGCTGTGCGTGTCACAGTCGATCTTAAACTCGGGCAAGAAGAAGCTTTCGATATTAGCTACAGGCCAAGCAGTTCGATTGGCTCGGAGGGGAGCCATCAAAGTAGAATCATTCCAGGATATTCTGGACCAAGGAAATGAAGCGCTATACACGGAGTAATTACTGTTTGATCTTACACTAAAACTTCCTATAAAACCTGATCAACACAGCTGACTATGGTTATTTCTTTTCACTCTCAACACTTGATTATTAATCACTGGAGTTATCATTCTAACAAGTGTAGTGTGAACACGTATCTTTTTGATCCATAATAAATTTATATTTTGTGCTAGCTTACAGTTCTTTCAACCACTGTTTAATTGTGAAAGATAATTAAGTTACTAATACCTCCACATTTTGAATAAAAAGTTGTCAACGATCTGAAGTTATGTACTTTATTTTCAATTAATCCGATACAATATTATTCTATCGCACCACATTCGATATTATTTTTCTCCGATAAAAATACTTTCAAAGTCAAAACCGAAAAAAAGCCGGCGGGAATCCAGATATCCAACTTGGCGTCACATGCGCGCGCCGATCGAAAAAGGCTTCGGCGGGAGAGTAGACGAAAATCGCCGCGCGCGCACCTCTAATTCTCATATCTGCCGATGGGGCGATACTGTCGGTGCGCGCGCAACTCTAATTCTCATATAATAGAATTGTTGCGCACGCACCCGTACTTTTCATCTCTGCCGATGGGGCGATAGTGTCGGTGCGCGCGCACCGAAGGTCACCATCTGTACCGAATCCAATGCCGTGTGATTTGAGTGTCGTAAGGAGTATTTATATTCCTTACAACAAGTAGGTAAATAAGCCATAAATGAAATAATATTTCTGGGGCAGTTCAGGGGTGACATCTGTGCGAGAACGTCGTCACCTCATTTATAAAGACTGTTGCTTTCATTGTTTACAAATAAACCAACTTCTCAATAGATGGCGTTACAAAAAGGTTTCTTCGTTACTTCATAGATGGCAATGGTGATTCAGCATACATTCAAACGATCAGTTTCTCATTATTAAAATAGCTATCAAAAATTACATTGATAAGGGAATTCAATAAGAAGGCATAATTGGTGAACGTTGCGCATGCGCATTAAGTGATCGAATAAACAAGCCGATGACAGGCCGCAAGCCGCGTAGGCGCTTTGAGTTCCTGCTTCTGCTATAATATTCCAACTTCGTCTCTATTTAGATGTTAATAATTTGTCAAAAAAACACCATTTTCTTCTTCTTCAGCCTGTTTTTTTCCATTCTTGGACATACACATAGGCCTCCCCCTTGATCTTCCACAACTCCCTGTCTTGGGCAAACTGCATCCACCTCCATCCGGACAACACCATAATATATTTAATACCATACCTGTATTAAATTACCTACTCAATAAATTTTCCTTATTTTTTAGGTGTTTAATCATATTTAACACTCCATCGGGTGCAACTGATCTGGTAGGCACATCTCTCGCTATTTGGGTGCCTATAGCTATCTCGAAGCAATCTCAATTCTTCTATACATTTCGATACCGATCTTGAGAACAAGCTCAGTGACTTTTGTCTCTTTTTCAAGAGAACATATAACGCTAAACTTAGTGACTGAAAACATGATATATTAAAACTGCCCAATGCACTATGAAGTTACGCGTTAGTAAGGGTAACTATGGCGTGCGTTAAAAAAGGTTTATACGTGATTTATAATATCGGAAACCCCAAGTTTGTTGATTTTTTGCATTTTAAGAACAAACCTTAGTTGAAATGAAAAAACTTTATCGGCCATTCACTTTGATTTTATGCACTCTTTAAGCGTATAATAGATTTATTTCTCTACTGTACGTGCTTATGGAGTAATTTATCAAAAATGCTGTAAAAAAGGATATTTTAATCATTTATTTATGGAAATTTAAGCTGAATTTTAAAATTGTGTGACTAGAGAAATGTTGAAAAGACTTATACTATTTATAGTGTTCCGAAATCGGATCACTAGGCACATGGACTACATTTTTATGACATTAGAAGAATATACTGTTTTTTCATAATTATTTGGTGACTACTACTAGATACTATAAAAATATTATTATTAAAATATTATTACTATAAAATATTATTTTCTTAGCATTATTATTACTTGGTACTACAAAAATTACTATTAAAAAAACTACTTATGATGATATATGATTGCACTTTTGACATGCAAGGCAACATTACATTTTTCACATTTAAATGTTGTGTTTTTATGGCATTGACGGCAACGTGTTTGCTTATTTTGGTTTACTATATTATGATTCAGACCATCATATCTTGAACCCATATTGCACTTCTGAGATGGTCTTCCCTTTCTTCCAGTCTCTGCAGGATGACCGTAGGTCTCCAAATAATTAGACGCTATACGGGGACGAAACTCCAAAAGATCTTAAGGTTTTTCCTCAAATGTTTTGTGTAATTGCCAAGCATTTAGTAAAATTAATTCGAAACAGAAGAACAAAGGACTCGAATACCATTTCTTTCCTCGTATTGATGCTTGTATTTAGCATTTTTTTCAAAGAACCTGGTAGATTATTTATCGTTCCACCCTCTTCGTCTCCAGAATCTTCATCTGAAATTGGCGCTGTTGCGTTTTCAGGCTGTTCGATAATTATAGCCCTTGTTCTAATATTATTTTCTGTTTCTAGCATTTCCACAATTTCATATAACGATAAGCCCTTCGACATCTTGGAGAAGGCCTGTTTTAACTTAAAATAAATAAAAAATATTAGAGCTCTTCGACGTATGAATGTTTTAAATTTAGTACATTACTATATTTATTATTTTATTTGATATTATATATAAGTTATATTTTATTAAATATAATAAACTTGTAACTAAAATAGAAAAATAAATAAACATCAATCTAAACTTTCTACACTACCGTGCAGCATTGAATGTGATATGTATAAGCCTAGTGTTTTAAAATCGGAACACCCAACTTTATAAACCCATAATAACGACAATATCAATAATTTCTGTATATTGTGACTATAACACGGTAGCGTATATAAAGTAGATTATTAATAGCAAAAATTGTATTCATAGAACCAAAAGAGCAAAAGTAATAATTACCTAAGTTGGAAAATACGTTGCTGAAATCGTCCAATATTGTACGTCAATGTTTTTAAATATATTGTGACGTCATTACAGGTCTATGCACGTTCAAATACTAACCAAAAGCAAGGTACATTAACACTTTCACCCACTTGATACTTCTAACGTCATGTGTTGTTGATATTAACAAGTAAAAAAGAAAAATCTGCAACGAGTCTAGTGTTACAAAATCGGATCACTAGGCTTAAATGGGTTAATGCCATTTTGTTTGAGAACGAGTGCTCAAGACCAGTCTCAAGCTGAATAACGAATCTATAATTCGGACCTTATTAAAGCTCTAGCGTGATACACTTCTAGTACAGTTCTTTTATTTTTGTTCGCAACCACTACTCCCATTACGATGCAATATTTTACCTATAAAAAAATGGTGAATCTTTTACTGACCATAGAAGAACTTTATAACGAACGATTTAAATTAAAGATCACTCACAAATATACAACTAGACAAATAACGAAAGACTTACTGATAATACCTAAAACAAATAACGTTTACGGCGACAGGACAAAAGCAACGATAATTCCGAAACTATTTAACAAACTGCCAAAATATTCAAATATTCAAATTAAAAACAAAAAAATGTTAAATGAATTTTATATATAAGTTTGTATGTTTTCTTTGTTGTTACATTGTGTTAATGGTTTTAATTATTGTTATATTGTATTGTTACTTTTTAATTTTTGTTTATTTATAATTATTTTTTGTTACATTATCAAATTTATATAAGTGTACGAGAGAGCTAGCACTGTTAAACTGCTTTTGCAGTTTAGTGCAAGAATACTTTTTGTTTAAAAAATGTAAATAAATAAAACTTTAATAAAAAAAAAAAATGATATCGCTCTTCGACGAGCATAATGACGATTTTTGACACCAATATTCTATTCATCTGTGTCATGAAATTCTAATACCAGTTTATCATTTTAAACGATTTGATAAATTTATATTTTAGTTGATATTACGATCATTAATAAATTATTAGTATTTGTAACGCTATATTTCATTTTTAAATTTATATTTTATTTTACATTATTTTAAAACGTTTATTTTTATACAAAATACTAATATAGTTAGTCAATTGAATACAAAATAAGCCAATTATTAGTTTATGAAGATTTTTATGTTTAAAGAGGGTAGGTATGGTTAGGAAAACTGGGAGTTCGTAAATGAACTGAAATGAAGAAAAAGGAAATAGAAACAGGCTGGATTAGTAATCCTATGGTTGCGAGTTCGAATTCTGCCACGAACGATTTCGTTCACTTATAACACGAGTAGGTATGCTTTATTTAGAGAATGTGTAATGAGGATGCATAATACATACTTACCTACTTGTTTTGAGTAGGTAAAAATATTCATTCTTTGTAAATAAAATTAAAATGAATAATACTTTTGTTTATTTTTCGTTGTACTTATTTTATATAATTTAAACTTTATTCAATTTTATAATTTTTTTTTTGAGTTTATATCTAGATACATATTTATCATTTTTTATAATTAGTTTTTTCCTATTCTTTAAACTTCAGATAATAAAGAAATGTATTCAATTATTACTATCGGTATATATAAATAAAATTAAATAAAATGAAAATTAATACATCTAGTATAAACAATAAGAATATAATTTTTTTTAAACAATAAGTATGGTACAAAGTATGATAATTAATTATAAAACATGTAAAACTAGGTACAACATTAATATTTTTTAACTATGTATTCAGCACCTATGTAGTTACGAAAGACTTGTGGTTTTTTTATGTTTGGTGGCAAACTATTAGGTATATATTTTGAGACCTTTATGGAATAAACAATTTTGTGTACTTGTTAATCTCGTTTTTGGAAGTCTAAAATCCTGACATCCTCTCGTAGGGTAGGTGTAAACATTGGCATTGAATAATATTTTTTTCTGCATATATATTACATTTTTTTTTAATTTTATCGATATATTCAATTATTTTTGTTTACAATGGTTGCGAGTTTAGTCATCTCTCAAATTATTCAAAACATTCTATTAAAATAAGTTTGGTAAGGTCTTTAGTTGTCTACAATTGCGACTCGCGTGAGTGAGTTACTTAACTAGTGCCTTGTGCTTTATAAAATAATATTAAACTCGTGAGTACCGACATACAGACGAATTTATTAAATTGACTTAAAAAATAACTGTATACTTAAATATAGGTATCGACTATAACTGATAAGAAATAATAGATATGTACATCTAATAATGACTGGGCCGATGATAACACATTTGACCACTGTGAGTCTTTGCCAAAACATCTTTAGCAAATTTGTTTGTTTATTTCAAATTACAATTTAAATATCAAAATGAAACATGTATTATTAATCATTTTTCTATGCCTTGTATCAATATCATTTACTTCCGGTGTAGTTGAAGAGATTGACCCAACGATTGATGCAGACGAAATAACTGAGCTTCCTGTCCCAAAACCAGGTAAGGACGTATTAATTTGTTGTCTGGTTGGTTGGAAGAAATTTAATGTCCTTAGGGCAATGAGCCCGTCAGTGTGAATATATTTCTATGCTAGTTGCATGTAACACATGAGATCCAAATATCGATGCCGATAGAATGTATATTAGTTGAAGAATACGTACGAAATTATAAACACTTATTATTAAATATTTTAAGATATTTTGTTTTCTATACAAAACAGGTAGGTATGTCAGGATAGGATAGTACTTTTTCCTACCCAGAATATGAAAACAGCATGATGTATGTTTTTAGATTAAGTAGGTATCAAACTATTGAGTGAGATATTGTATGGTGTTTACTGCCTTACAAATTGTATGAAACGATGTCGTCACTAAATCCAGTTATTACAAAAATTGTTATAAAAGTTTGAAATGTACTTCTTAACTGTATATATTTTTAAAGAAAATAAAATTATCAAGTTGAGTTGCTTCAGTGTCTTTCAAAATTTCAAAAAAGATTGTAAATATAGGCAGATAACACATAATTTTATCAAAAAAAATGTTTTTCTTAAGGGGGGGGGACTGCTGCCAACGTACCTATTTTTCAATTTGATATACCATCATTAATTCTTATCAAATCGTTTTGAAAAAAAAATAATTTGGATATTTTGGGTATTAATAAAGAAAAATATATCTTTACTTTTTGATAATATTTTGTATAAATTCTTGTAGAAAAAAAATGGCATACCCCGATTTTCAACGTTTATCTTAAAATTGTGCCAGAAATGTGTGCAAAAATAGAGAAGTATGGCGCTCGATTCTCTCTGCTTACCCCGTAAGGGACATGGCGTGATGGTATGTATGTATGTTTGTATGTATCTTAAATTTGTAATAAAATATAAGGCGTAGTTCAACATATTTTTTTAAAATTAAAGAAGACAATTATATCTAGAAAAATATGATGTGACGTTGCATTAATGCTTCAGGTTTAGTAAATTAACCTAAAAAAACATTTATTTTCCATTCAGCGCCATTGCGAAATAAAAGTTTTTTTGGTTTATTAACTTAACCTGATGCATTAATGCAACGTTACATCGTATTTTTCCAGATATTTTGATCTTCTTTAATTTATAAATAAATATAATGCTCTATACCTTATAGTTTTTTCGAAAGATAAATGTCAAAAATCGGGGTATGCTTATTATTTTGCTGCAAGAATATTAAACAGAACATAATTAAAAAGTTAAGGTATATTTTTCTTTATTAATATCCAAACTAACTAGTTTTTTTTTTTCAAAATGATTCGTTTTGTAGTAATGATGCAAATTCAAATTGAAAAAATAGGTACGTTGGCAGCAGTCTCCCTCTTAATGCAAAATGTTTGAGAAAATCTGGAACTTTTCAAAATACTGAGTATAAGAGTTTTGTTGGCCTAGAATTTTCTAGATTTTCTGAAATTTTAGACTTTGTGAATCAAGCTCATCAAAAGTTATAAGGGAGGAACGGACACACACACAGACACACTAAATGTTCTACTCCGCTGCGAAGCCTCTACATAAGTTTTGACTTCAAATATAAAAACCATGAAAAATATTGACCTGGCCATACAACTCTCTCACACGGGACTTGACCCTGTTGGTTCATGAAAAGAAATAAATTTTCTTGGACGATTCGACAGTTGAATATTCGTGAGAGTGACAAATGTAGTACAAATTAGAACAAATATATATTTTTTTTAAATAATGATTTTGTCCTTGTAACATTTACATATACATCCTAATACATTCCCTAAATAAAGCATAAATGCTTGAGGTATAGGTGACAAATGCAGCAAAATTTTATCTTTTAAATTTTCAATATTTTACATTAGTTTGTGCATTTTAATATTAACCAGAATAATTTAAAAATATGTTTTTTTTTTCTTACTGCTTGCTTGTTCCCTTTACTTTTGCTATGAATATTGCAAATTTTTAGCCGGGGTATTATTTGATGTTCTTTTCTCATCTTGTTTCGAATGTACCCGCCCTATGATAATTAAATAAATAAATAAAAAATATGTTTATGTATTACTTTGTTTATATATATTTAGGCATGAAACTGTAAATAAAAACATGTATTTTGGCATGAAACTGTATGAATAGTTTTTGTTATTATTATTATTATGTATGCTGTATGTTATCTGAAAAAATAAAATTAAAAAATAAAAAAAAAAAAATTATTAGGTACAGATATTTATGAAACATATTCGTGGGAGAGACAATTGTAGCAAAATCAGTACAGATCATTGAGAAACATATTTGCGGAAATGACAAATGCAGCAAAATTAGTACAGATATTTATGAAACATATTTGTGGGAGAGATAAATGCAGCAAAATAAGTAATGATCTTTAAGAAACATATTCGTGGGAGTGACAAATGCAGGAAAATAAGTACAGATCTTTAAGAAACATATTCGTGGGAGTGACAAATGCAGGAAAATAAGTACAGATCTTTAAGAAACATATTCGTGGGAGTGACAAATGCAGGAAAATAAGTACAGATCTTTAAGAAACATATTCGTGGGAGTGACAAATGCAGCAAAATAAGTATCCATAAAAAGGCAATAGCTATATAGAATGGATGGTGAATAAAAAATATATATGTTAATTTCAGATAGAAAGTTCGTAATAACTGTTTCTTTTATATTGTTACAGTTTTTGTCATCACACCAGCTTTCATGGCCGAGTGGAGAAAAAAATTGGAAAAAAAGAAAATGGCGACAAAATAAATACTAAGTTCCCTTTGTTCTATAACAAGTATGAAAAAGGATAAGGAATGCAAGACAATAAGAAGTTAAGTTAAAGAACCTATATGATCTGCGGTGGTTTTGATGTAATGAAAGAATGAACGATGAACGGCTGACCAAAAGAATATACAAAGGTTTAAGAAACAAGAAATTAAGAAGAACAATTATTACATTTATTTGGGAATATTTCAATTGCCTCCCAGATAAATTATAGCAGATAATATAACATTTTAATGTTCAAACGAATATTTAAAATAAATTTATAACGATGATCGACGAAGTTTTCATTTTGTAGAATTCCATTATAAGTTATATCTATAGTTAAAAGTAAACCACTTTTTGATTCTACGTGGATTTTACTATGGGCGATAGGCCTGTTTCGCCTTGTTAGGGCATTTACTAGCTTATCTAGCTTAGGGCATTTACTAGCTTATCTAGTAAATGCCCTTAGCTAGTAAATGCCCTAACAAGGCGAAATAGGCCTATCGCCCATAGTAAAATCCATGTAGAATCAAAAAATAGTTTACTTTTAATTATAGATATAACTTAAATTTATAACAGTGCAAACTTGTGTTTTGTTCATTTTATTATTACTTGATTCCCTCATCAAGCACAAGATTTAAATTTTTTTTATGAGGTATTGCAAGTGTGGGGCACCGGCTTAGAATAGTGCTTCCACTCTTTTCTATTATTGTTTTCGAGTGTCCCGTAAGAGCCGGCTAATCGAAAATACAACAGGCAACAATAACATCTCACATAGTTCAGCAATGAGGTTCACCACCCATTCTGAATATAGTGCCTTTTTAGGTGAGACGAGACTGGTGTGTGGGTATACACAGATTGTTGTGCTCCCTTTTATAAGGCAATGCACACCTGCACACCTTTCGCTGGTTACCCCACATTGTGGGATATGCCGTGATGGTATGAAAGCAAAATATTTGTTATAATATGTAAATATCATATATCTAATATCTATTTTTTAGCAAACAATAATATTTACTGACAAAGATAACTCAATAAAGACTGAGGTGGGATATTATAGAAGAACCAGCAACTCAAGGCACCATCAAGGCATACGACCTATCATTGGCTGGTTTACGTGATCACTAGCCCTTGCGCAACATTCACCAATTATGCTTATTGAAGAACAGATCGTCTGAAAATAAGCTGTTTTTACTATCGCCATCTATGATGTAACGAGGAAACCTTTTTTGTAACGCCATCTATTGAGAAGCTGTTTTTTTTTGTAAACAATGAAAGCAACAGTCCTCATACCTACATGAGGTTACAGTGTTCTAGCACAGATGTCACCCCTTAACTCCTTGATCAAAAAATAATGTGTAAATAATTAAAAAAATATCATGTTTCAAATCGAATGTGGAGAAATCTTTAAAAACTAGTTGCATGTAACACATGAGATCCAACTGTCGATAGTGATGGTATGTATAGTTGAAGAATAAGTACAAAACTATAAACCCATAAAACCAAATCATGTCAAGATAGGACAGTATGGAGGTCAGTCCTTTCTGTACACCCAGAATATGAAAACAGCATGATGGTATGTATGTATGTTTGGAGATTTAAGTATCAAACTATCAAGTCTTCTTACATATTGTGTATAGGCGACTGCCATACAAATTGTATGAAGCGATGTCGTCACTAAATTCAATTTTTATAAAAATTGTTAAAAAAAAATTGAGATGTACTAATACAATGCTAATATTTTTTATAGAAAATTAAATTATCTAGTTGGGGTGTTTCGGTTTTTTTCGATATTTTTAAAAACTTTGGAAATATAGGCAGTTAAACACGTAAATTTATAATAAAAAAAAATATTTTTCTTAATAAAAAATGTTTGAGAAACTCTGGAATTTTTTGAAAAATTCAATTTGAGATTTTATATTTGTCTATATTTGTACCAATATTCAGCGATCTAGCTTTTATGGTTTCTGACATATATGGAAAAATAAAGTAAATATCCAAAAGTTGATTACCCCTGATTGAAACAAAATTTCACAATTCTGAGTACAAAAGTTTTGTAGGCCTAATTTCTGTTTATATATCCTGAAAATTCCGGCTCTGTAAATTGAGCGGATCAAAAGTTAATAGGGGGGACACAGACAGACACACGAAATGTTCTACTCCAAATTCTGAGTAAATCCGTAAATGGAACATATATGCTGCGAAGCCTCTAAGTTGGTGTTTTATGACTTGAAAGTTGGAAACACCGTGAAAAATATGGACCCCTGCTTACAATCTCGCGCATCTAGGATTCAAACTGCCTCTTCCTTCAAGAAAATTTCATTCTTTTGAACGAATCGACAGTTGGATTAGGATTTGATCATTTTTATAGAATACCTATTATATTTCATCGTCTTTTATGATTTTGAAAAATCCGCGGCATATTCCTTAACCCTTCAGGAGAAGTAAAGAATGATTCAAAAAGCAAAAATGGCGAATTAAAATGATGAGGTTAATAAAATAGGTAAAGGAATTGTTCCTTGTTAGTTAGACTAAGCCAACCAACATTCAATAAAATCGAGCCATGTAGATTGGTGTGGCGTTAAAATGGACTATTGACCTAAATCCTTTGAACAATCCCAAGGGTCTTAGGTATAACAAAATAGGGATATAAAAAAAAACATTAAAATATAACCTCTTTCGAGTTGCGGTTAATGTGAAACAAGATATGTTTTATTCATTTCTATTGATCTTGATACAAGATGGCGTATTCACATCACGACGGTAACTAGAAATATACAATACTAGCGAAACCCGGCAATATTCGTATACTAACTTACTTACTTCCGATGACCATACAACTCCGGTAGAACTTTAGCCTCCTGAACAATAGCTTTCCAAGCCTTCCTGTCAGCTGCAGTGGACTCCCATTCATCACAAGCATTCAGCACGTTCAGATCTCGGGTAACATTGTCCATCAATCTCTGCCTTGGTCTTCTCAGGGGTCTCTTGCCCACAGGGTTATTTTGCAGGATATGTTTTGTGGTTCTTTCTTCACCTGATTTGACATCATGTCCAATCCAAGCTAATCTTCTGGACCTGATTTCGCTGGTGATGGTGGTTGTCCTGTCAATCTTCGTATTGCCTATATAATTCAAAATGAATTCTTTAGTCTTTTCAGTCCCTTCCGTTCCTTCATCGCCTCCCGTCCTTTTAGGCCCTTCAGTACCTACCTTCACTCCAGGCCCTTCAGTGCCTCACGTCCCTTCAGGCCCTTCAGTACCTCCCGTCGCAACAGACCCTTCAGAACCTCCCGTCACATCAGGCAACAAGGATGTATTACCATTCCTCGTTTACGGACAATTACATCAAAACATTTCTATAAGTATAAAGGTACAAAGTGGTTAAATGAACTCCCTTTCTCCTAAATTTTCTTATTATTTTCATGATTTGGAGTACCTACAACAAACATCCTACCTACAACAAGAGATTTGCACGAGTATCGTTTATGTGCTCATAATAATTGAAGAGTTCTGCTATCTATCATGGACCATAAGTCGTGCTACCTTTGCAAATCAAAGAATTTGATAATTTTCTCATACCCCTATAGGATCCCCCTGAGGTATCCCCTCTTCAACAAATCAAAATATGAAAATAAATCATAATACATAATTGCGACACAAAAAATGTGAATATTTAAGTTTGTTTGTTTCCGGTTGGTGAGAACGTCTTATGGTTTCCGTTAAAAAATATGAATTTTTATCCAATATTTTTTTTATAACAATTGCATAAAGTGATCAGGTAAACCAGGCGGTGACAGGTCGTAATCCCTGTAGGTGCCGAGTTCCTGGTTCTTCTATAATATCCCAACTTCGTCTCTATCGAGATGTTAAAAAGTTTGTCTATAAAATGAATTTTTACGTTATTCTTTATAAAATGAATTTGGTTAGCGAGAACATCTCCATTTTAAAATGTATTTTTTTACGTTATATCGTCTTTGGTTAACGAGAACGTCTGACGGTTTCAGTTCAAAAATATCAATGTTTAAGTTACTTCGTTTTTGGTTAACGAGAACGTCTTACGGTTTCCATTACAAAATGTGAATTTTCACTTTATTTCGTTTTTGGTCAACGACGACGTCTTACGGTTAGCGTTAACAAATGTAAATATTTACATTTACATTTAAATGTTTACATTTGTTCGTTTCCGGTTAATGAGAACGTCTTACGGTTTCCGTTAAAAAATAATATTGAAGTTTATTCGTATCCGGTAAACGAGAACGTCTTGCGGTTTCCGTTAAAGATTCTTCATACTATGCCCTTTACAAATCCATTTGACGCTCAAACGCTGTGTAATCTATTTTGATGGGAAGTATTAAAAATCTATGATATTTTTCTATTTTCTCGTTCCATATCGAATACGACGGGATGAAAACCATACAAACATTTCAAATGTTTAGGCCATATAATTTTTTTATTAAACTTCGATCAAATCGTAATAATGTGGTTTTTATTTATTTTGTTATTCTGCTATTATTTACTTATTGTTGCTAAATAAACTTCGTGCCTATTCCGGAGTAGTTGAAGAAAAACAGACTCCGATAATATGGATTTACGAGTATGTATAGAGGAGACAACTTGAAAGTATTTTGCAGTCTCTAACTCCACTCCATTGGGAACGTAATAGCACTTAATAATGGCTGCTAGTAGGACAACTCAAGGACTACCATCATGGAAAGTTCAAACCTCCGCTACTAAGAGGACAACCTAAAACGTAGGAGCCCGCCAAATCGAACACCGATCAAGCAACTGACACCAAGTGCGATGAAAAGGGGACGACAGTCATATTCTGGATGAAAGTATAGATCGGACCTCTTCGTTGCTGTCCGTGGGCCTCTTCAAGGTCCCATTGGTCATGCGGGTTTTGTAATATCGAAGAACAATCTTACAGACATTAATTAGTTCTTTCATAGTTATGGTGCCTTACTATTGTTAGATTCCCAATTAATTATTTTTTTACAGATATCTTGGTCACGCCTCTGATGCTCTACATTTAAAAAGATCTGAAGTCAATGAAAGTTCACGATTATGATTTTTCTATTCATATTCTTCGATTTTTCTTTTTGCACTATGGTGCCGAGATTGCTTATCTAGAGGGCTCCATGGGCTACTTTTCGTGCTATGCTTTTTTCCTTGTCGCTCACTGAACGTTCTATGAAGAGGTCTTCATATACAGAGCGGGTGGTGGTGTTGTAGCGAATTCTAGATGTATGATAATATATATATATATATATATATATATATATATATATATATATATATATATATATATATATATATATATATATATATATATATATATATATATATATATATATATATATATATATATATATATATATATATATATATATATATATATATATATATATATATATATATATATATATATATATATATATATATATATATATATATATATATATATATATATATATATATATATATATATAAATAATTATAATAAGAACAAGCAGATGACTACGGATATACATAATTCAGGATCAAAAAATATGTAGATGACATACTAGTAGGCACAACCTCACAAAATAATGTGTATTACAAAGGTTTTCAACTGTTTAATGATTTGCCAGAATGTGTGAAGGAAGCATCTGGTCTTGCCGCTTTTCGTCGCCTATGTGTTGAATACAAAAGGGAAAGTTGTTTAAAGATATTGTGTGATTCCTTTGTATTTTCGTTTGTGTAAATTGGATTATTTTACTGTTGTTTGTTGTTTTTATATAATTCTTGCTGTGTTAATTTGTTATTTATTCAACATTTTAATATTCTTTATATTTATACTAGATGTCAGAAAATTTACTTCTAAATAAAATATACATACACACATACATGAACTATGTATGTAGAGACAAGAAAGAAGAAATTACTTTTGATGGAAGAAATATCACCTTAAATGCTGCTTCTTAAGAAACGAATACCAAAGTTATTATTTATTGATCCTTTAGAATTCTCGCAGATTCAAAATATGTATAATTTTCGCCAAACATCTTGCACGAGTTTCCGGTTGCGCAGAGCGCGAATTTGTGTCTATTTATTTTGTTGGTTTACGTGCAAATCTCCCCCCTTCTCGGCTAAAAGTTCAAGTTATTTGGCGACAACTAAACCTAGTATATTCATCTGCTTGTCGTAACGGAGCAGTTCGTACATTCAGACAAGATTTTATCACAAGTCTGATCAGGGTTATCGCAAAGGTGACGCGAGTACAATATGAATACAAGCATTGGATATAAAATGTAATATTTTGAAAACTGTTTAGAACAAGAACATGTATTTTACACCCTTTTCTTTAACTTCGCATATTATGTCTGTAAGCCCGCCAGTGTACTAATTATACGTACAAGAAGATTAAATAAATACATAAATATACTGGAACTTTGTCATTGATGTTCAATACATTCATGTTGTCATTGATGTTCAATAAATGATTCCATTCTGTCGATCTACATAGTTTAGTATTTTTTTTTTCTTCAATATAACAGTATTGCAGTAATTATCGCCGTCCGCTTGCTCAGTGTGAGTACGCGATGCACCGTCTTTACATCAAATATAATATGATAGTATCCATTTAAAAAAACTAATTGTCTTACTATATATGTAATCTACTCGTGGACAGCATTTTGTTAATGGAATTTCGTATTCAAATACTTGGGAGTCGACATTTCCAGCAACAGTGACCTATATGAGGAAGTCAAATCACAAACTGACAAGGCAGCGGTCGTTGCTGGCTGCCTGAAAGACACAATAACAAACCATCGCATGCTAACAGAGAGGTCAACTCCAATATATGAGACATGTGAACGACTCATCATGACTTATGCGTTTGAAGCCAGAGCTGACACCGCTAGAATAAAGAGCCTGCCCTGGACGATAGAGATGAGAACCCTGAGCTCCATCGCGGGATCACCGTTATGGATCGAATGCGGAACACAGATATAAGACAGATTTGCGACGTTACACATCGTCAGATGGTGCAGGAGCAACAGACGATTCTGGTGAGAACACGAGGCGAGAATTGGAGATGACAGGCTATTCTTCCTCCACCACCACCCGTTCTGCTTGTGGGAACAAATAACGGACCCTTGCAAAACTCTGAAAGAACACATAAGAAGATTAATAGAGTCCTGAGAACCCTAAAACAATGCAGGCACTGCAATTAATGTGCCTAGGAGAGCTAATTATATGGAAAGAACTGGCTCACCGTTTTTTGATACTGAAGATAAGATTGCACCGTATATAATACAGAAATTCAACATGTCCAATGGGTCCAAAGAAATTCCCTCGGACATCATTGTAGAGTTCTTGTCGGAAAGTTGACACGGAGAAGGTAGTGGATTCCCATAGGATATGCTCAGAAGTTTAGGGTTATCACAAAGCTGACATGAGTACAAACCGGATAGGTGAAAACGAAAAAAAGTGAAACTGTGCCGACCGCTGCGCCGTGGCACAGTTGGTAAGCCGATTGGTTTCTGTGCGGGCGGCCTGGGTTCGATTCCCAGCATAGGATACATTTATTTAAACTCATTTCTCTCTTTAAGGAATTTCGTGGTTCAATAATCGGGAACAATCCACGAAGAAAAAACTCGAGCCCTCACATCGGGAAGAAATAAAAATGTCAGTCTGCCCACGGAAAAAGATGACCAGCAACGTTGCCAAGCGTCCAGAAGAGAAGTCTGGGCTAAGTTCTCATCTCTCCACGAACTGTGGGTAAATTTGAGACAACACCCTACCCAAAATTATCTCCCAACAAATTAATATTGGCAATCGACCATCTAAGGGATGAAGAGATTGCTGAAGCTTGGCAACACTGGAAGCATTGCGGAAGGGGCACACTTCCCGTTAAAAAGAGGTTTTCATAAACCTATCACAAGAAAAGAAAATAAGAATATGATTATTTTTAAGAGTGCCTTAAACTCTATTCACTGCCTTGTTAAAAGTGTAATGGCACTTGTATACTGATTATACAATATACTTGATCTTGAATGATTTTATTGTTATTACAATAAAGATAATACCTATTATAAACACGTAGTAAAGTACAAAATGATTTTGGTCTGCAAAATATGCAAATCATGACCCAAATGACCAAAGCTTACAACTATTCTCGTTATTTTATTATTTTTTTTTATTTATTGAAAACCAACATACAGCCAATTAAGTACATAGGACATAGGACTAGCAGACAGTAATACAATAAATAAGCCAAAAATGTTTGATGAATATTACTGGTTAAAAAATATGAATTGAAAAAGAAACAGTACCTAACATAATATTTTTTGCTGTAGGAAAAGGAAATTGAATGGAAATGGGGCGTTATGGGAAGCGTGCGTAAGATCACTCAGAGCGATGAGGGAACGTGGCCAAAATGGATAGTTTAAATCTTCTATGCGATGAGTTGAAGAGATCAATGTCATGGAAGAAAGAATCATAATTTCTGCATGCTCTGTATATGAAAGAGTGCTGTGCATAATTTGTGCCACAGATGGGAAGTCTGAATGTATATTTTTATTCTAGTTTGTCTCGTCGGTATGTTGAAGGGAATTTTCGCAAGAAGTGCATCGGTATCAATAATACTGTTCACTATTTTATGCAGGAATGTCATGTCAAATACAATTCGTCTGTTTTCCAAGAACATCAATTTGTTGTGGTGTATTCGGGCCGACAATGACATAAATCTGACAGTCGCTTGTTCATGATCTGTAAGAACTAATGAATATGGTTAGTTGAAGATTATTGCTGGTAATTATCCCGCCATTGTGCACTTCATATGTAATGTGTACAAAATGTTTCTTCTTATTCAGTCTGTATTTATCCATTCTTGGACATGGGCCTCTCCCTTTGATGGCATTTTAAGAGACAGGTCATTATGATGTTGTCGGTTTCTGTAGTCAAGATGGTATATCTACAGTAAATGCGGCGGATCTTAGTTGTTTGAAAACAGTGGATTTTATACCTGTTGGGAGTCAATGACATTTCTGACAATAACAAATATAAAAGGGTCGTATTACAAGAGTTGTTTGAGAAAAATGTAAGGTCCCGTACTGCGAGAATACTGCTTACGTTTTAAACTACTCCCGTAATACGACCCTAAGTTGACAAGGGAACTTAATAAAAAGGCATGATTCGTACCAGTAATTTATTTTGCACTCCTCTTTAACCACCTAATTATTATTAAAATGACTGTAGCTATACATAACTTCAACAAACTTAAATAAGCTATGAAAGCAAGAGTCATTACAAATGAGGTGATGGTGTCTCGCACAGATGTCACCCCTGAACTGCGCCAGAAATATTATTTCATTTTTAGCTTGTTTATCTACCAATGTGTATGTAAATAAAATATTTTTAATCGCATATACGTAAACATTGGACCGTCACCTCATAAGGACTGTTACTTTCATTGCTTACAATTAAACTAATTTCTCAATAGATGGTGTTGCAAAAAGGTTTCTTCGTTACTTCATAGTTGGTAATAGTATAATTTATTATTTTCATGTGAATTGTTACACATTATTCAAATATATGGAACTTTCAAAAATTAGATTGATAGGTAAGGGAACTCAATAAGAAAGTATATTTGGTGAACGTTGCGCTAGCGCATAAAGTGATCACGTAAACCAGCCGATATCAGGTCGTATGCCCTGTAGGTGCCTTGAGTTCCTGGTTCTCCTATAATATCCCAACATCGTCTCTATTGAGATGTTAAAAAGTTTGTCAATAAAATATCATTTGGCTCCTGACAGGGAAAAAGCAAACTGACCCTAGACACCCAATGTATGGCTCACAGCCGCATCAGCGCAGACTCAAGTCCAGAAGAAGCTTCCTGGAAATGACCGCCCCTATAGTTGGCCAACCCGAAGCCCGAAGGCTGTCACTGTGGCATGATAGTGTCGAACGCACGCAGCTACCACCCGCGGAGGACGTGTCATTGGGACACAACCTGCCTTATCCGACATGGAGAGCGCTCAATAGGCTCTGAACGGGTGTCTCCTGCTGTTACAGTGACCTCAAGAAATGGGGTTACAGAGAGAAAGACATCTGCGAGTGTGGCTCCAGACAGGACAACGTGCACCTACTGACATGTCCTATGATAGGAGCGACATGCACGCACCAAGACACAGTACATAGATAGCAAACACTAGTGGAATCCGAGTGGCCGAATATTGGGGGCTACGAATATGATTGTGTTCCGAACACGGAAAGTAAGTAAGTAGGGAAAAAAATCTAATGTTTGCGGATATGCTACTAAAAAATATTCGATAAACTTAAATAAATTAGGAGTTCATATCAAAAAATATGAACTCCGTATTTCGGTCTTGAATTTGGTCATCCATTTTCCAATGACCAGAATATGTACATACCTACCTACCCTAAACGTTAAACCTAATGACATCCATTAAGTTAGGCAGTTAAGATATCTAGGGCCAGTATTATTAATTTTATTACAAGAGAAAATCTTGGATGAGAATGTTTTGGAAAGGAAACTGGCTGTTGATTTGATAATCCTGGATTTAACTCTAACTTAATGAAGGCAGAGAATTTAACGTTATTTTGGGGACATCTTTGAAAAAACAAAAGGGGAGAATTACACATTTACAGCTTACATTCGCCTTTAGATAACCGACCTTTTACAAGAAAGTAGAATAAATGCCACATAAATGAGGTCGCTTAGAAGGATAAGCAAAAAACATACCCATACCCCACACACTTAAAGCAAACAATTATGCCAAAAGAAATGAGCTAAAATAGTTTTAATTTTAAAGTAGGTACATTGGTAAAAGTAAAGAAGCCAAAAATGAAATAATATTTCTGGCGCAGTTCAGGGGTGACATCTGTTTGAGAACACTGTCATCTCAATTATAAGCATGGTTGGTTTCATTGTTTACAAATATGCCAACTTCAGTTACTTTATAGATGGAAATAGTAATAATGTCCTATTTTCGGGTAACCTGTTAATCATTATTAAAATATACAGAACTTCCAAAAATTGCATTGATAAGGAAACTCAATAAGAAGGTATAATTGTTGAACGTTAAAGTGAACACGTAAACCAGCTGATGACAGGTCGTAAGCCCTGTAGGTGTCTTGAGTATCTCGTGTTCCTAGAATATTCTAACTTATATGAACACAAAAGGACAAACAAAATATTTTTACTGCTAAATAAATGTGTCATTTTTATTCAATTTATATTTAAAAATTGAATGTGTTTGGGATACCCCCGTTTCATCCCATTTTGTGTGCAAATCCCCTGGCCATAAGTCGTACCCTTAGTTTATTCTGTTTATTCCTTATACAATATTTGGACAGAGAAACGATAAAATATATTAAAGTATACTGTCATGTAACACATGTTTTCCATGCAACAGGATTAAATATCAAGTCATGTAACACATGTTTTCCATGCAACAGGATTAAATATCAAGTCATGTAACACATGTTTTCCATGCAACAGGATTAAATATCAAGTCATGTAACACATGTTTTCCATGCAACAGGATTAAATATCAAGTCATGCAACACATGTTTTTCTTGCAACGATATTAAATAAACAGAATCGGTTAAATCATTTTTTCATGCCGCCACATTTAATTTTTATTACTCCTCACTAACCCAAGGGGATATAGTGGGGAGTTATGATTTCGCAATTTCAAGGCTATTTTTTTGCAGATTATCAACAAGTATCATGCTGAGATTGTATTCTGAAAGTTACATCACAATGTATCTGTGTGTGTGTGATATGTGCAGTGTGCTATGTACGGCGTGTTCATTTTTATTTTATCGATTATAGACTAAAGTACTTATTAGATTCTTGTCAAATTTTGCAAATATGTATATCTAATACTCACTTAGATCCCATTAAATTCTGAAGGATATCTGAATAGTGCTTCTCAATTTTTTTAACTGTCAAATATTTCAAAGTGACCCCAAGCTCAGAAAATTTTAAATTTGAAATTTTATTTTCAAATTTATAAAAAGATACATTACTATTATAAAATGGCATTGAAGGATTATCAAGTTTTCATAATAAAATATTTAAACTAGTTGCATGTAACACATGAGATCCAACTGTCGATGGCGATAGTATGCATAATCAAAGAATACGAACCAAACTATAAACAACACAAATTAATCTTACATATATTATTGTGTATAGGCGACTCCCATACAAACTGTATGAAGCAATGTCGTCACTAAATTCAATTTTTATAAAAAATGTTAAAAAAAATTTGAGATGTACTACTACAATGTTTATATTTTTTATAGAAAATTAAATTATCTAGTTGGGGTGTTTCGGCTTTTTTCGATATTTTTAAAAACTTTGGAAATATAGGCAGTTAAACACAGAAATTTATCATAATTTTTTTTTTTTCTTAATAAAAAATGTTTGAGAAACTCTGGAATTTTTTTGAAAAAAACTCATTTGAGATTTTGTATTTTTCTATGTTCGTATCAATTTCAGCGTTCTAGCTTTTATGGTTCCTGAGATATATGAAAAAATAAAGTAAAAATTCAAAGTTGATAACCCCTGACTGAAAGAAAAATTCAATTCTGAGTATAAAAGTTTTGTAGACCTATAACTGTTTATATATTCTGAAATTTTGGGCTCTGTAAATTGAGCGGATTAAAAGTTATAAGGGACGGAAGGACACACAGCCACACACACACACACACACACACACATACACAGACACACACAAACACACACACACACAGACACACGAAATGTTCTAATCCGAATTCTGAGTAAATCCGTATATGGAACATATATGCTGCGAAGCTTCTAAATTGGTGTTTTTTGACTTCAAAGTTGGAAAAGCCGTGAAAAAAGTAGACCTCTGCATACAATTCTCGCGTATTCTGACTTGAAACATTGTCGATATGTTAAGAGAACAAAGTTCTCCTGAATAAATCGACAGTTGGATTAGCATGCAAAAAGTCCACTACACCATACAAAATTTTCCTTCGTACACGCATCTTGGCTTATTAAGCTTGGCTTGGCTTGGCTTATTAAGAGAATTGAATTCTCATGAACGAATCGACAGTTGGATAAAAATAATTTATCAAACGCATTTCATGAAAATGCTGAATATTTTCCATACAAAATTTGAATAATTTATAGAATGACTTGTTTGTGAGGAGTTTAGCGTTGGCCACAACCCACTTGTTTAATATGGCAATATTGCCATTTCAAATGTCATTTTCTGATATGGGTAGATTTTTTTTCTCACATTACATATTGTCACTGTGGTGTACATAGTGCCCAACTTACAAAAATGGAGTGGGATATAAAATAAAAAAAAATTCTTTTGGGGAAAATGGGTAAGTTTCCAACTTCGATAAATTAATATCTTTAAATTAAACATATGGGTTCATGAATTGTGACGCTAAAGTAATTTTTATTCATTATTCCATGCAGGACTATTCTTTTAAAGTCGGTCCCATTTTCCTCCCCATCCATTCAACATCATGTCGGCCTTCGTGGCTCAGTTGGTTAGATATCTGACTGCTGAGCCAAAGGTCCCGGGTTCGATTCCCGGTGGAGACACAGTTTTTAATTGTGTTTTCAGTATGGATCTGTAAGACGATTAATATCGTAAGTCTCCAGAATGTGGCAACTTGTTATTGGGTGCGTGTTAAATTAATATTTGACATAGTACCTGTTAGTTGCCCGAGAAGCAATATTAAATAAATAAATCATTTTCTAAATATTTTTTTATTTATTTTTATTTTATTTTATTTCAATTTACGGTTTGATAACCTTTTACACATACAAGTATACATAATATATTAAAAACAACAGAATTAAAAAAAAAAACAAATAAATATATACAATGAAAATAAAACATTAATAACAATATAAAAAAGGTGAAAACATGTAAGAATATGTAAAACATAATGAAAAACATTTAAAAAAATATGTAAAAAAAACATGCGAAAAACATTCAAAAATATTTAAAAAAATAAACAAAAAACATGTAAAAAATAATGAAAATCATGTTACAAATATGTAAAAAATAAACAAAAAACGCAAACAAAAAAATATATATACATGTAAAAAATATGTACAAAACATGTAAAAAATAATGCAAATTATATATTAATTAGAATTAGTTCGACATTGTTCATAATGTCGATTTTCATCATTCGTCATTCCTTCAAACAAAATTAAATTAAATTATAACTTCATAAAAATGCATCAACCACATACTTTTGTATTAAAGTCAAACTCGTTTCTTTGTACCAGCATTATCATTATTGAAGAAGTTAAATTGTCTGCTTCATCATCATGATTTTTGATGTAACTTTCTGGTGAAGATATCATAATATTGGAAGAAAGATTAATACTTAAAGAGAATCTACAAAACCAAAACATTTATTCGCTCATCATTATTTGTGAACATTAAACAACGAAAAGAACTATTGCAAGGGAATCGACACTTATTATCATCGACCATTCTTCTGATTAATTGGGACGTTCTTTTTGATGCCGAGTGCCTCCATGATATGTAGTATAATATGGTACACTCCATCATCAGTAGCAGGGCCTAGTTTATTTGAATATAATGGATTGTCTTTTTTTAACTTTTCTACGGACAATTCTTGGTAGAACTCCATTTCAAATAATAAATAAATTTGGAATGGTAAAATAAAACCAAAGTTTTTAGTTCTACTAATTTAATGACACTGACTAGTTTCGGTCATCCAGTGACCATTTTCAAAGTGTGAAAAAACAAGAGGTGGTTGGTGTTTATATAATATCTGGTTAAGGGGTTTGCAACATTTTTTTTTTTTTGTTTATTTATTTATTTATTTATTTTTTTTTTTTTATTTTTTTTTTTATTTTTTTTTTTTTTTTCTCTTTTTCCGTCAGTTCAATTAGTGTTGCTAGAAAGAACTGACAAAGAAAACTAGCAAACAAAGCGGAGCGTACAAATACAAAAAGAAATTAAATAATTCATATTGCAAAATTATTGAATGCTGCTGGAACATGGCATGATGGTGTCTGTATCTATTATTGAAGTTCTGTGACCAATGGTTGAGAACAGCAATGTAAGGATTAACTGTGTACCTGTAACAAAATATATTGGGGCAGTAAAATTCAAAAGCATTGAGTTGTTTGTTTACATAATATATAATGATAAATGGTTGGAAATACCATTCCTTATTATTGATTACTTGGTATACCAATAATACCAAGTAATCAATAATAAGGAATGGTATTTCCAACCATTTATCATTATATATTATGTAAACAAACAACTCAATGCTTTTGAATTTTACTGCCCCAATATATTTTGTTACAGGTACACAGTTAATCCTTACATTGCTGTTCTCAACCATTGGTCACAGAACTTCAATAATAGATACAGACACCATCATGCCATGTTCCAGCAGCATTCAATAATTTTGCAATATGAATTATTTAATTTCTTTTTGTATTTGTACGCTCCGCTTTGTTTGCTAGTTTTCTTTGTCAGTTCTTTCTAGCAACACTAATTGAACTGACGGAAAAAGAGAAAAAAAATTAAAAAATAAAAAAAAAATAAAAAAAAAAATAAATAAATAAATAAATAAACAAAAAAAAAAAAATGTTGCAAACCCCTTAACCAGATATTATATAAACACCAACCACCTCTTGTTTTTTCACACTTTGAAAATGGTCACTGGATGACCGAAACTAGTCAGTGTC
Source organism: Molanna angustata (assembly GCA_963576475.1). Classification (NCBI taxonomy): domain Eukaryota; kingdom Metazoa; phylum Arthropoda; class Insecta; order Trichoptera; family Molannidae; genus Molanna; species Molanna angustata. The sequence goes on from OY754987.1 coordinate 24,787,245, forward strand.
ATTAAATTAGTAGAACTAAAAACTTTGGTTTTATTTTACCATTCCAAATTTATTTATTATTTATAATGGATTGTGTGGTATTTGGTTTCGCCATAACAAATAAACACAGTTGCAGGTAAAATAAGAAGGCTTATTTATATTTTTAAGAACATTCGCAACATAATGACTAAAAAAGACTTAAAAACAATATATTACGCGTTAGCTCAATCGATTATAACACACGGAATGATTGGTTGGGGTGGCGCTGCTAAAATTAATATGGATCCTCTTATTAAAGCACAAAAAGCTTTAATTAAGGTTATAATAAAAAAACATTTACATATCCAACAGTTCAATTATTTAATGATTTTCCAGTTTTCAACATTCCACAGTTATATATCGAAATTATTTTAATACATTTTCATAAAGATAAAACAATTCACATTACACCGCAACACAATTACGAGACGACACGCAGGAATTTTCTCATGACTCCAAAGACAAACACGACATTCGGACAAAGACATTACTATTATTTAGCTCCAAAAATTTTTAATAAGATAAAAAGTGAAATAACGGACATACAGTTGATGAATAATTTGAAACACAAGAAAACAATAGAAACATGGATTAGAAACAAGGGCATTATATACTGCGGAAACATGATCAAGCTATGTACAATAGTTTATATTTTTATTGTTATAATAGGTATATTTTATAACAAGTTTTAGTTAAATACAAGTTTAATATTTTTTCTGTCAGATATAACGCAAAAAAATCTGCCACCTCGGTACAGGCTCAGCCTAGTGAGGTGGTGTATACCAAAAAATACTATAAAAAAATGTTTCATATAACCTATTTAAATTGTACTTTTTTGTAATATTTTTATTGTTTGTATATTGTTATATTTTGTTTGGTTTCAATAATAAAAAAATAAAAAAAAAAACAAAATATATCAATTCACATTTTGTGATATCCTGGGAGACCGTCGGCAATTGTCGGCGGTATCCGGAAAAAAAAAGATTCGTTCGAATGGAGTGGGTCGCGTCAATCCGTGAAAAACGGTTGATCTATAAACACCGTCTGTCTAGTTAATTTAATAAGAAGTGTACTTTTATAATTTAAATATGTATATATAAATTGTATTTGATAAATTATAATTAAAGTGGTAAGTATCAAATTCACAATAATTAATTATTTATTAAAAGACACCACAGATTGTAATATTGTTTCCAACTTGTAAAGATTTCTATTTTAAAATTTTGATATGTTTCACGCTTTCAAAGCAAAAACCGAAAACCGAATAGTTTGTATCAAAGATTTTAATACAAGTAATTTCATATTTTTGGCTCTCAACAAAGTAATAATTAATGGCAGTGTTATAACGTTTGCTCAATGAAATCAATTAATATATTTATTTATTTATTTATTTATTTATTTATTTATTTATTTATTTATTTATTTATTTATTTATTTATTTATTTATTTCTTTATTTATTTATTTATTTATTTATTTATTTATTTATTTATTTATTTATTTATTTATTTATTTATTTATTTATTTATTTATTTATTTATTTATTTATTTATTTATTTATTTATTTATTTATTTATTTATTTATTTATTTATTTATTTATTTATTTATTTATTTATTTATTTATTTATTTATTTATATCTACGGCCAGAAGCCTTTTACAAATACACAAAAAACAAAGCAGTTACACAGTATAGCAAAAATATTAATAATTAAAAAAAACAATAATTATATGCAGAACAAAAAATAAAAGTTGACAACAAAAAGGCGATAAAAAGAAATGGAAAAAAATAATACTTAATTATAATGCAGATAAACAATAACAATAATTATATGCAGATAAAATAATAAAAAATCAATAATTATATGCAGATAAAATAATAAAAAAACAATAATTATATGCAGATAAAATAATAAAAAAAAACAATAATTATATGCAGAACAAAAAATAAAAGTTGACAACAAAAAGGCGATAAAAAGAAATGGAAAAAAATAATACTTAATTATAATGCAGATAAACAATAACAATAATTATATGCAGATAAAATAATAAAAAAACAATAATTATATGCAGATAAAATAATAAAAAAACAATAATTATATGCAGATAAAATAATAAAAAAAAACAATAATTATATGCAGAACAAAAAATAAAAGTTGACAACAAAAAGGCGATAAAAAGAAATGGAAAAAAATAATACTTAATTATAATGCAGATAAACAATAACAATAATTATATGCAGATAAAATAATAAAAAAACAATAATTATATGCAGATAAAATAATAAAAAAAAACAATAATTATATGCAGAACAAAAAATAAAAGTTTACAACAAAAAGGCGATATAAATAAATAGAAAAACATCGATATATATAGTTAATTTAAAAAATGATGAAAAATTGTCAATGTAAATTTAATAAATAACGAAACATTATATTATATTATGCATGACGGCGCGCGGCGGTAGCGGTGTGTAGGGCTCTAAGCAACGCGCTCTTGTACTGAGACAGACCAGAGTTAAACACATCTACTAAATGTGCATATCTAATTACCTAGTCTATGCAGTCTATAATAAGGGAATTTATGTGAGCATTTGTTCCGGTATTGTCACAGTAAAAAAGCGTCGGTAACCGAGCAGATCGTATTGGCGCATGAAACAATATTAACTAGTTGCATGTAACACATGAGATCCAACTGTCGATAGCGATAGTATGTATAGTTGAAGAATATGTACCAAACTATAAACCCATAAATACAAATTATTGAATATTGTCAGATATTTTGTTTTCTATGCAACATATGTAGGTATGTATGTCAAGATAGGATAGTATGGAGGAAGGTCCTTTTTTCCTACCCAGAATATGAAAATAGCATGATGGTTTGTATGTATGTTTGAAGATGAAGTATCAAACTATTAAGTCTTCTTACATATTGTGTATAGGCGACTGCCATACAAAATGTATGAAGCAATGTCGTCACTAAATTCAATTTTTAAAAAAATTGTTAAAAAAAATTGAGATCTTCTACTACAATGCTAATATTTTTTATAGAAAATTAAATTATCTAGTTGGGGTGTTTCGGCTTTTTTCGATAATTGTAAAAGTTTTGGAAAAATAGGCAGTTAAACTCATAAATTTATGATAAAAAAAATACTTTTCTTAATAAAAAATGTTTGAGAAACCCTAGAATTTTTTTGAAAAAACTAATTTGAGATTTTGTATTTGTCTATGTTTGTACCAATTTTCAGCGTTCTAACTTTTATGGTTTTTGAGATATATGGAAAAATAAAATAAAAATTCAAAAGTTGATAACCCCTGACTGAAACAAAAATTCAAAATTTTGAGTAAAAAAGTTTTGTAGGCCTATAACTGTGTATATATTCTGAAATTTTGGGCTCTGTTAATTGAGCGGATCAAAAGTTATAAGGGGGGGACGAACACACACACACAGACACACACAGACACACAGACACACGAAATGTTCTACTCCGAATTCTGAGTAAATCCGTCTATGAAACATATATGCTGCGAAGCCTCTAAGTTGGTGTTTTTTGACTTCAAAGTTGGAAAAGCCGTGAAAAAAGTAGACCTCTCCATACAATTCTCGCGTATTCTGGCTTGAAACATTGTCGATATGTTAAGAGAACAAAGTTCTCCTGAACAAATCGACAGTTGGAATACAGAATATCAGGGATGTCACAATGTTAATGTAACAATAGTAAATTTTATATTTTCTTTTGATATTATTATAATGTGATTGTTCCAAAATTTAATTCAATTTAATGTGAAAATCTTGCACTATGTTTTAAGGTCAACTATCAATAGCATATTTAATAATAATATGAATAGCGATCCCATGTTTTATATATTTAATTTTCGAAATGTATAAAAAATTTTATACAAATAATGCGTTCATCTTTCTCTCCATATCTCATCCTGCATTTTCTTCTTCTTCTTCTTTCTCAGCCATCTCTCCACTGCTGGATGTAGGCCTCTTCTAAAAGCTTCCATTCGTCTTTTTTTTGGGCTTTTATTTTTATTTTTTCGAAATTGAATGCTATAATAGCTTCTTATTTAAGATAAATTATAATTATATTTTTTGAATGCAAATCAAATGTTTTATTAATCTATAATCATCCTGCATAGCATGTTATAAATTTTATTTCACACTAGTGATACTCTTAATTTTCTTTTACTCCCATAAGCGTTTACTAGCCATAACCCCTGAGAAATAAAAGCATATTTTATTAAAAAAAAGTTCAAACTAGAGTCTCATATTCTTGCTTATACCACTAGCTGTCGGTGAAGGAAGGTCACGTGGGGACGAGTCTTACGTCTTGTTAAGCTTGTTTCCCCGCTACCTCGCAATACATTTGAAATAAAATTTCTCAGTCAAATGATTTGATATTAATTTAGCAGCAAAATGAACGTATGCCAACTGTTTTGACTATAATACAATCACAATTAAATTCGTTGAACATTTAGTAATTAAATAAATTAACAAATTAAATCCGTCTCCTAATGCCGCGAACTGACTAGGAATAGAATATTACATGTAACGTTGCACGATCATTCGACCGCCAGCGACGAATCATGTCAACAATCCAGCCTTCATAGAACATTACATGTAACGTTGCACGATCATTCGACCGCCCGCGCCGGCGACAAATCACGTCAACAATCCAGCCTTCATAGAATATTACATGTAACGTTGCACGATCATTCGACCGCCGGCGACAAACCACGTCAACAATCCAGCCTTCATAGAATATTGCATGTAACGTTGCACGATCATTCGACCGCCGGCGACAAATCACGTCAACAATCCAGCCTTCATAGAATATTACATGTAACGTTGCACGATCATTCGACCGCCGGCGACAAACCACGTCAACAATCCAGCCTTCATAGAATATTGCATGTAACGTTGCACGATCATTCGACCGCCGGCGACAAATCACGTCAACAATCCAGCCTTCATAGAATATTACATGTAACGTTGCACGATCATTCGACCGCCGGCGACAAATCACGTCAACAATCCAGCTTTCATAGAATATTACATGTAACGTTGCACGATCATTCGACCGCCGACGACAAATCACGTCAACAATCCAGCCTTCATAGAATATTACATACGTTGCACGATCATTCGACCGCCGGCGACAAATCACGTCAACAATCCAGCCTTCATAGAACATTACATGTAACGTTGCACGATCATTCGACCGCCAACGACAAATCATGTCAACAATCCAGCCTTTATTTTTGGAGACTAACCTTTTTTTGGCGGTTCGGTAGAGAATTTTGAAAAAAATACTCAAACTTCAAATTCATAGAAATAAAAAAAAACCACTTGTTATTTTTATTGACAATAACATCTCAATAGATTGCGGATCCTACAGTGCAAGTCCCTGGCTTCAACCTGCCTAGAAGACTTTGGGTTCAACCAGTGGCGGCTGGCGACCTAAAATATTAGAGGGGCTCAATTTTTTTCTTGAAAGGAAATGTGTATTTAAAAGGAGAAAATATTCAGTACACTTGTGAAATTTCGACAGAGGTGAAAAAATATTATTTTCATGCATATGCATGATCAGTGTTTATCATCATTCTCCTGTTAAGCTGCAATTACAATACCTGAAAGAAAGGGGGGTCGGGTGGATCATATATCATACATGTTGGATTTAGTTGTTTTTGTCAGAGTCAGAATTAAATACCTACATCAGAATTATTGTCAAAAAGTAAACACGGAAAACAACATTCACTACACCCGCAATACGCATTATTTTCACTACACCTGCAAAGCCATGACGTTTTTTATTACAAATTCATCATAAAACTTCGAATATATTTACGTGATTTACAAGAACTAATTTGAGATAATGAGATGATTGGCCGGGAGGCCCTTAGTTTTTCACATTCACACGATCATCGTAATTAAAGTAACGCGAAATTAAATTATGTATACTATTCACCGTGTACTATTGTCAAAAATTATCATTAAAAATATTTTATTAACCCTATTTCATCACTCTGCAAACACAACCACAACACAACATGCAAAATGGCGCGCTGTCATCAACGGCCTTCAGCACTCCAGCTGATCGCTTATTGCGAAGTGCGCAGACGCTAATATTAGTTGTGTTCATAAATACACTAATTCATCTACAACTTACTGGAAAGAGATATATTCCGGTAAATTCATGAATATATATAGGAACGTGCCCGAGAGCTCCATACATTTCGCATCATATTGTACTACGGCATTGGAATCAATTATATGAGTTTACATACAGTTCCTCGGGCGCAAGTACATTGTGCCCGCGGAACAAAATTTTTCATAGAATCTCGCTGTATGAAACGAACTATTGCAGTATTTTACTATTACAACCGTAAGGTGGAAACACATTTATTTTTATTAAAAATAATGAATTTGCAGAATAAATTTAGCAAATATTTTTGGAATCTATCGAACAAAATTTTTGGGAGGGCTCAGCCCGAGAGCCCCTTTGGGGGAGCCGCCACTGGGTTCAACTCAACAGAATCCGCACAGGCCAGGGGTGCTGTAACTACTTTCTCTGGAAGCGGGGGAAAAGAACCTCTCCCAATTGCGAATGCGGAGCGGAGACTCAGACGGTGGCACATTTGGTGGGGGAGTGCACCTTACACGGATTCGAGGGAGAGATGGAGGACATCCACAGACTCGTCTCAACGGCGGTCGACTGGCTATTGACAGCAGAGTTTCGACTTTGAGCCAAGCAGATGCCGATGCCATACGCAAAGTAAGTATCTCAATAGAGACGAAGTAGGGATACAACACTATGACAACTTCGTCTCGATTGAGATGTTATTGTCAATAAAAATATCATTTGACCCCCGAAAGGGAAAAAATCCAACGTTTGCGTATATGCAATTAAAAAAAAATTATTCGAAACTCCTTGTTATTTTAATTGCTGCAAAAATACCAAAATAATCCTGTTTTATTTTATTTTGTAATGCTGTTCAGAAAACTAGCAGGTGTTGATATGTCAAATATTTATTTAACGCGCATCCAATCACAAGTAACCAAATTCTGTAGACTTATGATATTTATCGTCTAGCAGATCCAGACTGTGCGTCCGCCGCCCCGTGGCACAAAACATTACCTGGAGCCTTATTCCCATTCGCGTGTAATATTTTGCGATAAGTTTCGCTAACCTTTACGTATTACAGAATGTAAAGTGAAAATTACGTATCATTCGTAATTATATATAATCTGTGAAACGAACGAATGTGTGTACGCGTCGCTTTATGTCTTTACACAAAACTTAACAGCAACTCGATATGCCGCATAAAATATTGCGATTAATTCACCTGTCGAATGTCATACATATTTCGCTACAATCAGAATATCACGTTACGAACAGCGAACGGAGGTTTTCTCGATATAATGCGCGGAAGGAAAACAGAATAACTATCTGCTATAAGAAACAGGTGAAGCGTAAAAACTTGTGTATATCGCCGTGATAAAAAAACCGGAATAGGCCCGCTGAACTATAAAAAATCGTGTGATACGAATAGGGAATCCAGTCCCGCATGATTTGTGCGGGATCAGTTATGCGGGACTACAGATGCCTACGAAACAATTTACTCTTCCTCCACTCAACTTCAAACACAAATGGAGGATTTAGGAAACCAACTAACAGAATGTGCAATGAATACAACAAAACCTTCCCAGACACACACACACATCTTCTCCAAATCATACGGAGCATTCAAACATGACACATTCAAAAATCATCAACACAACAGGCGATGACATAATACTTCGAATTATGCCTTCTTACTTTTTAATTTCAATATTTAACTATTCTGAACTAGACATACACATGTATTCCACCTTCCAATTCATCGCACCAATTATGCACAAAACATGACAATTCATAGAATATGCGATACATACAATAATAACAGATTTCAAGAGTTTGTCATTATTCCACCTCAGTTCCACAACATTTAAATACTTAATACAAAAGAAGATCAATAACCGCTTATTATAGGAAACCTTGACGGTAATAAATTATCATTTTTCTTTTTTTTTCCTTTTAGTTGAATGTTATGTTTTGAATCATTGTAAAATTGAAATGTTGCTCTTACCTATGATCATATTTTATTATTTTTTGCAAACTTATTGTATTATTTTATATTAATCACAACGACAAAATGTAATAGGCCTTAATACTTGATGTTACTATTGTATTGTACTATGTCTTAACGCTGTTTTTTTTCTAAATTTAACCTAAATAAATAAATAAAATTTTTATGTTTTTATATAATTATTGTTATTTTTGCCCCCTAATGTTTTTGTATAATCAATTTCTTAACTGTGTCATTTCATTAATGTTATTTTTTTATTAGGTACTTCTTCTTGACTTGTTTTTATCATTTATGGAATTTTATTTGTTATTGTGTTACTCTGCAAACTATATTGTGAATACTGTAAAGTTGCAGATAAACGTCTTAACATATTGTTATTAGTTATACATATTTATATTAACTGTAATTGTTTGTATTAATAAAATAAAAATTAAATTAAATACACGTGCGGGATCCGCGTGACTTGTGGGACTGAAAAATATCAAAATTTAAAAAAATATATATTATGTACCTACCAATTTGTTTATGTATCCTAATTTTAATAACATCCGTGTATTTATTGTTAATATATCCTACAGGACCAATTTCAACCATAGACGTATTTCCCTATAATATGTTTTATTTTCCATATAGAATTGTGACTAGTAACGACTTGAAAAGCGTCACGTGACAGAGAACACTGTGATTTTATTTCGTTCGTGTGAGATTGTGCTAATTAGTTCTGACAAAAATAACTGGAGAAATCACATATGAAGGTTTCACAAAGCGCAAATTGTTTTGTTGTATGGTATACATAATATGTGTAAATTTCACTCATCCACGACAAAATTTCTCAAGTAATATCCAACTTACACACGTGTTGTGTACGTACTGCGTACTACGTATATTCAATATTACTAGTTGCATGTAACACATGAGATCCAACTGTCGATAGCGATAGTATGTATAATTGAAGAATATGTACCAAACTATAAACCCATAAATACAAATTATTGAATATTTTCAGATATTTTGTTTTCTATACAACATATATTATGTAGGTATGTATGTCAAGATAGGATAGTATGGAGGAAGTTCCTTTTTTCCTACCCAGAATATGAAAATAGCATGATGGTATGTATGTTTGGAGATGAAGTATCAAACTATTAAGTCTTCTTACATATTGTGTATAGGCGACTGCCATACAAAATGTATGAAGCGATGTCGTCACTAAATTCAATTTTTAAAAAAATTGTTAAAAAAAATTGAGATCTTCTACTACAATGTTAATATTTTTTATAGAAAATTAAATTATCTAGTTGGGGTGTTTCGGCTTTTTTCGATAATTGTATAAGTTTTGGAAATATAGGCAGTTAAACTCATAAATTTATCATAAAAAAAATATTTTTCTTAATAAAAAATGTTTGAGAAACCCTGGATTTTTTTTGAAAAAATTAATTTGAGATTTTTTATTCTTCTATGTTTGTACCAATTTTCAGCGTTCTAGCTTTTATGGTTTCTGAGATATATGGAAAAATAAAATAAAAATTCAAAAGTTGATAACCCCTGACTGAAACAAAAATTCAAAATTCTGAGTATAAAAGTTTTGTAGGCCTATAACTGTTTATATATTCTGAAATTTTGGGCTCTGTAAATTGAGCGGATCAAAAGTTATAAGGGGGGGACGGACACACACACACACAGACACACACACACACAGACACACCCTCACACACACACAGACACACGAAATGTTCTACTCCGAATTCTGAGTAAATCCGTGTACGGAACATATATGCTGCGAAGCCTCTAAGTTGGTGTTTTTTGACTTCAAAGTTGGAAAAGCCGTGAAAAAAGTAGACCTCTCCATACAATTCTCGCGTATTCTGGCTTGATACATTGTCGATATGTTAAGAGAACAAAGTTCTCCTGAACAAATCGACAGTTGGATTATCTCTTTCTATCAAAGAAAATATAAACCCAAGTTTCGTTTTAAAATAGTTTTTACATGCAAAAGATGGCGTTTCAGCTGTATTCTTAAATTTTTATACAACTGTCGATTTGTTCAAGATAATTTATTTCTCTTGACAGATCGACGATGATTCTAGCCAGGATACGTGAAATTTTGTATGGTCAGGTCTACACTATTCATGTTTTTTTTTCAATTTTGAAGTAAAAAAAAAAAACTCAGAGGCTTCGCAGCATATAGATTTCGTAGTAGAATATTTAGTGTGTCTGTGTGTGTGTCTGAGTGTCCAGGATTTCATAAACTATTTTGAATAAGGAAAAAAAATACGATTAATTTATGTGTTTAACTGCCTTTATTTCTATTTTTGCAGCCGCCGGGTATTGAGTTTCTTTGGTCACCTCGCCAGGTTACCTGGAAAAAAGCGAAGGAAGTGTACCAAGCAAAAGAAGTAAAGGCAGATCTCCTGCGCGATGGTGTGACCAAATTAAAGATGTGTCCGGGAACGACCTTTATTCGATGGTGCGAGCTGCAGAGGGCAGAGAGGACTGGAGGCGACTCGTTCTGTCCATTGAGGAAACTAAGAAGAAGAATTTATATTTTTTAAATATCAAAAACGCCAAAATACTCCCAACTAGAAAATTTAATATTCTATTAAAATCAAAAACATTCTCTTAACAAATTTTATAAAAATTGAATTTACACAATATTATCTACGGTGACTCTCAATATTTTGATACTTAATCTCAATACGTACCATCGATACTAAATGCTCAATGCTGTTTTAATATTTGGGGTAGGAAAAAAGAACTGACCTCCACAATTTCCTTCTTGAAATAGGTACATGTTTTGTATAGAAAACAAAATATCTTAAAATATTGCATGATTTGGATTCAAGAGTTTATAGTTTGGTGTATATTCTATAACTATACATACATACTGTCACCGTCGACAGTTGGATCACATGTGTTACATGCAACTAGTTATTAATAAATACTAATTTTATACTAAATTGAATTCTTTAATTTCATTGTACTTAATTTAATTCGCAACTGCAAAAAAACGTGATTTGTCATACGTGTTTGTAATCCCGCAAATCCCGTGGATCCGCGGAATTGACGACCTCAATCCCGCAGGCGTACGGAGTTGAAATTTTGATGCGGGAATGTATTACCTAGGTAGGTACTAACATCTCTACTTCGATTTTGTGATTTTCGCCGAGTTTTCATTATAGAATTGTGATACGATTTACATTTAAAAAATCCAAATTCAGCAAAATGTGATGTGGTGCGCGTTATATTAATATTTGACATTGTACCTAGATTCCAAAAATAACAAAAACTCTCAACAAAATTCTCTTTGCTTCGTTTATCAATATGTTTTAAAAGTAAACATACAGTTACAAGTGAGTCGCTACCTTTATGTACAGGGTGTTCAGTGCTCACTGTTTACTAGTCCGGAAGTTCCTGTTTGTCTTGTTATCCTGATAATTTGATTATTGTTGACTTGTTTTGCAAACACCCACTGTACTGTCATACTGTTAGTGGTACCTACCAACTACATAAATAAGATTACTTGTAATCAGGAATAGGTAGGTTCCCCTGAAAATATGTACTTCCTTATTCTTTCTCGTCTTCTTTCTTCAGCCATCTCTCCACAGCAGGATGCAGGCGTCTTCTAATTACTTCCATTCGTCTTTTTTTTTGGGTTTTTTTGCATCCATCGACGATATCATCGGACCACCTTTTCCGAGGCAGGCCTATTTCTATTTTCATACCCCATGGTCTTCATTTCAGAATTCTGGGTGACAATCGTTTCCTGATTATAAGATAATATTTATTTGCAGTGAGTCTGACAGTCGGTGGCTCTAAGTCTATTTCTTTAAAAAAAATATTTAGGTACTTTCAAAAAAAGATTTTAAATGTCAGTACAAAGTTTTTTTTTTCTCTTTCTCAATATCTAAGCATAAAATGCTTGTGCTGAGAATGGGAGTACATATAGTTACGATTCATTTACATAAAAAACATAACAACATATAAAATAGGTAAATAAAATCAACTATATTATAGTTATCATAAAGAAATACTCCATGACTCTTTTCCTGTTTTTTAACTTTAAAGTATTTCTTTATTTTGTTACCTAGCTATTCATGGATTGGCTCTCTTATATACTTTGGAAGTTCATTGAAAATGTGTTCTACCATGTATGTGTAATGGTGTTGCGCAAATTGTTAATTAAATTTTGGATGTATTATATTTATATATGTTTCTGGTACGATTTTCTGTTATAAACATGTGCTACTGGGGTTCTTTTAATATCTGTAATATTGCAGTTTTCTTAAATATGTCAAAAATTAAATGGATAAGGTAATTTCTTGCGGTCTTACGTAATAGTTTTCGTTAATAGCTTACTAAACGGAAAACTAAATAATTACGACTAAAATAGTTAAGATCGGTATTAAAAAATCTTACTTATTAACGTGTGCTAAGATGTGACTAACTAGTTCACCGAATTGTTAACGAAAACGCTCATTTAATTTTTTCATATGGCCGCATTGGCTTCACAGATGTCAAAAAATAGATAAATACATTTAATCTTTGGATAACTGACTTCGAAAAATGTAAACAAACACCGCGTTGTGCCGTGTTGAGTCAGTTTAAACACGATCGCGATGAAGAATAACAAGGAAAAACTTGAGTGTTAAATTTTTCTGTCAATCTCAAATATGCGTCTGATCATATGTAAAAGATCCGCCATTTTGAAATATTTGGTATGACGCGTTAGTCAAGCGTTAAACAACATCTCGATCTATCCTTACTTGACGTCTACTAAGTAAAGTTGTAATAAAGATAATCGATTAGCAGGTACTATAGATAGTTTATGTGCATTAGTAAGACGGTTGGTCTCTTCAATATTATTTTGATGATACTATTAATTTGTATAGGAGTTTTATGTGTAACATAAGCAGACCCCCCGCCACAATTGAATATAAAATTACAAAATGGTATAAAAGAGACTTGTCTGAAGTTAGGCAGCGTACCAAATAGTTTCGGTAGAAACTGATTAAATTTATCCAAGTTGAAACTAAAAACATCAATTCACATTATTTACTCGACTAACTGTGTTTTAGCAGTTTCCTAGGGTAAAGTTTTTTTCAGGATATCCTTCTTTCCTACTTTCTTTTCCTAATCACCTGTCACACACATATTATCCCCATTAAACAACTGCTTTGTCCTTTTTCTACTACCTACTCAATATAAGTAAGTACCTTTTTTTAAAAAAATTAATATGTCCTTGAAACAAGTACATACATATACATATACATCCTCATAAATTTAATTTTTACATTTATTTTTTTATTTTTACAGAATAAAAAATGAATATGTCCTTGTTAAACAAGTACATATACATCTTCCTACGTTCCCTAAAATTAGCAAATAAATGCTTGTGCTATAGGTGAACGAAATCGGTCGAGGCAGGATTCGAACTCGCAACCACTGGATTACTAGCCCAGCGCGCTAACCGTTCTGCCATCGACCCATTTCATTTCATTTAATATTTAATATTTATTATATATATAATTCCATTTAATATTTATATATTTATCATAATTTAGCCTGTACCGAGGTGCATGGAATATTTCATAATCACATTAATACATCTTTGTACTATATTTTAATCGTATTTTATTCGGTAACATTATTTATATGTAAACAAAAATATGCCAAACAATAAAGTAAAATGTACCCAGAATGTATAGACAGTATAACGATATGACAAGGGAGTGTCCTGATCTTGACAGTATAACGATATGACAAGGGAGTGTCCTGATCTTGACGTGTGACGCGGATTTGTAAAATGTACCCAGAATGTATAGACAGTATAGCGATATGACAAGTGAGTGTCCTGATCTTGACAGTATAACGATATGACAAGGGAGTGTCCTGATCTTGACGTGTGACGCGGATTTGTAAAATGTACCCAGAATGTATAGACAGTATAACGATATGACAAGGGAGTGTCCTGATCTTGACGTGTGACGCGGATTTGTAAAATGTACCCAGAATGTATAGACAGTATAACGATATGACAAGTGAGTGTCCTGATCTTGACAGTATAACGATATGACAAGGGAGTGTCCTGATCTTGACGTGTGACGCGGATTTGAAAAATGTACCCAGAATGTATAGACAGTATAACGATATGACAAGTGAGTGTCCTGATCTTGACAGTATAACGATATGACAAGGGAGTGTCCTGATCTTGACGTGTGACGCGGATTTGTAAAATGTACCCAGAATGTATAGACAGTATAACGATATGACAAGGGAGTGTCCTGATCTTGACAGTATAACGATATGACAAGGGAGTGTCCTGATCTTGACGTGTGACGCGGATTTGTAAAATGTACCCAGAATGTATAGACAGTATAACGATATGACAAGTGAGTGTCCTGATCTTGACAGTATAACGATATGACAAGGGAGTGTCCTGATCTTGACGTGTGACGCGGATTTGTAAAATGTACCCAGAATGTATAGACAGTATAACGATATGACAAGGGAGTGTCCTGATCTTGACGTGTGACGCGGATTTGTAAAATGTACCCAGAATGTATAGACAGTATAACGATATGACAAGGGAGTGTCCTGATCTTGACAGTATAACGATATGACAAGGGAGTGTCCTGATCTTGACGTGTGACGCGGATTTGTAAAATGTACCCAGAATGTATAGACAGTATAACGATATGACAAGGGAGTGTCCTGATCTTGACAGTATAACGATATGACAAGGGAGTGTCCTGATCTTGACGTGTGACGCGGATTTGTAAAATGTACCCAGAATGTATAGACAGTATAACGATATGACAAGGGAGTGTCCTGATCTTGACGTGTGACGCGGATTTGTAAAATGTACCCAGAATGTATAGACAGTATAACGATATGACAAGGGAGTGTCCTGATCTTGACAGTATAACGATATGACAAGGGAGTGTCCTGATCTTGACGTGTGACGCGGATTTGTAAAATGTACCCAGAATGTATAGACAGTATAACGATATGACAAGGGAGTGTCCTGATCTTGACAGTATAACGATATGACAAGGGAGTGTCCTGATCTTGACGTGTGACGCGGATTTGTAAAATGTACCCAGAATGTATAGACAGTATAACGATATGACAAGGGAGTGTCCTGATCTTGACAGTATAACGATATGACAAGGGAGTGTCCTGATCTTGACGTGTGACGCGGATTTGTAAAATGTACCCAGAATGTATAGACAGTATAACGATATGACAAGGGAGTGTCCTGATCTTGACAGTATAACGATATGACAAGGGAGTGTCCTGATCTTGACGTGTGACGCGGATTTGTAAAATGTACCCAGAATGTATAGACAGTATAACGATATGACAAGGGAGTGTCCTGATCTTGACAGTATAACGATATGACAAGGGAGTGTCCTGATCTTGACGTGTGACGCGGATTTGTAAAATGTACCCAGAATGTATAGACAGTATAACGATATGACAAGGGAGTGTCCTGATCTTGACAGTATAACGATATGACAAGGGAGTGTCCTGATCTTGACGTGTGACGCGGATTTGCTCTCTGTTTTTAAGAAAAAAGTTAACTCGCGCGTGTTGTTTTAAGAAGGTCTCAGTGCTGTTTATGTACGCTATTTTGTCTTTTCTCTAACTTTTATGACTTTTTTGACTTCTTATGTGCCTGTTTTTTTTGCTTCTACTTATGTAACTTCTATAACTTTTTTTCTTGAATTGTGTAACTTTTTTCTTCTTGAATTGTGTAACTATTTTTTTCTTTTTCTTTTTTACTTAACTTTTGTAGCCGAATTATTTCTAATTTATGTATACTTGTGTAACTTGCGTGTGTGATTGAGTGAGAGCTCATGTAATTTTGTGTGCATCCATAATTGGACGTTCAGCACTCATATTAATAACCAATATTATTTTCTTTTTGTGAGAATTGTGAGCTGGATGTCTGTCGATGTACCCTTTTAATAAAATAAATAAAATAAATAAATAAATAAAATAAAAATATGTTTTTTGTTACTATGCATCTTTTTAAATATTTTTTTTTATAAATGTATTATAAATTTAATAAAAATAATAATAATAATAATAATAAGCCCCTCAAAATCCAAACCCACGTCCAGTTAAAAACATCTAGAACTACGTGAGGGGCGGGGAGCTACACAACTACATCGAGTAGCTTGCCAACGGGTAAAGGGTACAAACACACAACACATACATGCATCACACAAAAAACACAAGCCTCGGACAAACACCGCTACCTGGGGAGCGCCAGGGCACGTCCGGAGTTAGCGCTGGGCGTAGCAGCATGAGAGCCGCTAATGACATGCTGTCGAACAGGCGGACACATGCCGGGACACCCGAAGAAACAACAGCCGAAACCCAACACACCCGACCTGCTGAAAGTGCTTTGCCGGCAAGTCAACCGACAACCACCAAAGCGGGAAAACCACGACAACGCATGAAATGGACAGATGACATGAACATAAACCTCATGCGTTGCTACTACACTATCACACAAGGAGACACACAAATAATTGGATACAGACAGGAGCTACATACACAATTCACCACAATTTATCCAGAACTCTCACACATCACAGAACAGCGACTGGCGGACCAGAAAAGAGTTATAATAAACAACAAAAGAATACAACTATCAATACTTGATCAAATAAAACAAGACGCAATCAGAATGAGTAATCAAAATAGAATAAGTACATTAACACAAGACATAACAAATACACAAATAAACCACAACAATCCACAGGAAATATCAATAATACCACAGCAAAATAACACTGAACAACCAAATATAAACATAACTAACGAATCCACCAATATGAACAATAATACAACAATAAGCCCTAACAACAATGACGAGACCAACGGAAGAACAGAACAAAACCCAGACACAAAAACACAAATCACAAACACACTAGAACACACAATCGAAATATATAAAGATAGCGACCCCACAATAAGACCACACCTACCAAAGCTCAAAATCAACAAACAAACCATTAACATGATCAATATTATCAACACAATTCTACATAACATGATTAACACTGAAACAACACTCGAAAAATTACATCTATTAGTTTACTGTAGTGCATACACCATTATTACACTAAACAAACAAAATATAAACAATAAAACAGAAAACTCCCATAGAACACACAGAAGCACTATACCAGCATGGCAACACAGAATACAAATCAAAATCAACTCATTAAGAAATGAAATAGGCAAAGTAACACAAAAAATTAAAGATAATCTAAAAAATCCAAGAAAACTACGGGAAATTGAAACGATTAAAGACAAATACAATGAACACAACCTAACTATACTCCTTGATACGCTAACACAAAAGTTATCAGCACAATCACATAGATTAAAACGCTACAAAAAATGCTATGACAGGAAAACACACAATCTCAATTTTCAAACAAGCCAAAAAAGCTTCTACAACAACCTAAAAAACAACAATATAGAAATTACAGACGCACCTAAATTAAATGAAATAGAATCATACTGGGAGAACATTTGGTCTGAAAACACAACGAAAATGCCACATGGATAACAGAGGAAGAAAATGACAATAACCAATTTCAAAACATGGCCACAATACAAATAAATATAACTGACTTCAAAACTGCTGTAAAGAAGACACACAACTGGAAGACACCAGGCATAGATAATATCCAAAATTACTGGTACAAATATCTCCCTGTAACACATGAAAAATTCTCCGAACTATTACACAAATGCGTAACGGAAAACCAAAACCTCCCATCTTTTTTCACTAAAGGTATCACATATCTCAAACCTAAATCAACAGACACAAAAAATCCATCTAAATATCGTCCAATCACATGTCTACCCACAATATACAAAATTCTTACCTCAATTATAACTACAAAAATAGATCTTTTCCTAACACAAAATAACATATTAACAGAAGAACAAAAAGGATGCAGAAAGCAAAGCAGAGGATGCAAAGAACAAATCATCATCGACCGGACAATAACAAATCAGGCGATAAAGAAGAAAAGGAACATGTACTGTGCATACATAGATTACCAAAAAGCCTTTGATAGTGTCCCCCACTCATGGTTAGTAAAAGTTCTAGAAATATACAAAATTGACATAAAACTTGTAGAATTTTTAAAACAAATAATGAACACCTGGAACACGACAATATACCTAAAACTAAACAACAAAATGATAAAATCAAAACAAATAAACATTAAAACCGGAATCTTTCAAGGTGACTCCCTAAGCGCACTATGGTTCTGTATCTCCCTCAACCCACTCTCCAAGATGCTTAACAAAAGCAAACTTGGCTACAAAATCACAACACACAACTTAAATACCAATCCTATAAAAATCAACCACCTTTTATACATGGACGATTTAAAACTATATGGCAAAAATAATGACGAACTAAAACAACTAATTTATAAAACTGAACGCTTTAGTAATGACATAAAAATGAAATTCGGTATTGATAAATGCAACACATGCTCAATAGTAAGAGGTAAACCCAAGGAACACACGGGAAGCACCTTGAAGGATACGAATGAAATAATACGCGCAATGGACGAAGATGAATTTTATAAATACTTGGGAATTCTCCAGAACCCAAGCATAAAAGATAAAAAGATAAAAGAAACCACCAAAAACGAATACCTTAAAAGACTAAATATCCTCCTCAAAACACAACTAAATGGAAAAAATATGACTAAAGCAATAAACACATACGCAATACCAGTACTAACATATACATTTGGAATAATTAAATGGACCAATACGGAACTTGACGATCTCAACATTAAACTCAGAACAACATCATCAAAACATAGAATTCACCACGAACATTCAGCAATAGAAAGATTCACACTGCCAAGAGAGGAAGGAGGAAGAGGACTCATAGACATTAAAAATCTACACCATACACAAATAAATAACTTAAGGCAATACTTCTACACAAAACGAAATAGCCCAATACATAATGAAATCATAAACATAGATCACACATACTCACCACTTACACTTAACGACAACGAACGCAATCTAGAAATAACAACACATGACGCAAAAATTGAAACATGGAAAAATAAAACATTACATGGAATACACCCAAGTCATCTACAACAACAACATATTGATAAAGCCCTTAGTAATAATTGGCTCAAACACTCAGACCTCTACGCAGAAACAGAAGGATTTATCATAGCTATTCAGGACAAAATAATAAAAACAAAAAACTACACGAAACATATTATAAAAGACAATACAATAACAAACGACACATGCAGAAAGTGCAAATTACAAAAAGAAACAATAGAACACATAACAGGTGGCTGCTCAACTCTTGCACCGACGGAATATACAATAAGACACGATAACATCTGCAAACACATATATTTGGAACTAGCCCACAAACATAAACTTATCGAAACACACCCCAAGTGGTATCAATACACACCCCCAGCTGTAACAGAAAATGATAACTACAAACTATACTGGAATAGAGACATAATCACAGACAGAACAAACCTACATAACCGACCAGACATTACATTAATCGACAAAATACATAAACACACATATCTAATAGAAATATCGATACCAAATACAGCAAATCTACAAAAGAAACATTTAGAAAAAATAGATAAATACATACCTTTAGCAGAACAGATAAAATCACAGTGGAAACAAGAAAAAGTTACAATAGTCCCAATAATATTATCGTCTACGGGCATCATACCAAAAACTCTCCAAAAAAATATAGACATACTAAAGTTACCCCCATACGTAATCACCAACATACAAAAAACTACAATTATCAACACATGCACAATAGTCAGAAAATTTCTACAGGTACCACTTTAAACAACTACACACAACCACACAGACACACAAACACATAGCCTCACAACTTGAGTACGCTCCGTTGTGAAGGAAATTACCGGATCATAACCGAGATCAATCTACATATAATAATAATAATAATATTAATAATAATGAACACTTCCTTGCACCCTGCGCAAGTGGCGAGTTTATTTCCGTATGGCAATTTCTTCCAACTCACCAGTGTTTCCAGCCCAGAGAAGCAATATTTCAGTGAGAAATAAATTTAAATATATTTCTCCTCTGCTGGGAATCGAACCCAGGACGCCCGCACAGAAACCGAACGGCTTAACAACTGTGCCACGAGACCAAGGCCACTGTTTGTCTTTCCTTATCGATTAAAATTTTTGAAAATACATCGTATTCATATCGTCTGATAATAAGCCGGATACACTATCGCCATCTATCGAATGACGATAAAACTCATTACTTACGCCATCTGTTGATTAAACTGGTTGGTAAACAATAAATTATAGTACCATTTACTCTCGGGAGGGGTAAAAATCCACTTGGGTAAAACAATAATTATAAACGCTTCTCGGGCAAAAATAAAATATAAGTAGTAATAAGGCTTTTAGATGTATTCGAATTAATTTCTTTATTTATAAATAATTATAAAATTACTTAAAATTAGGTAGGTACCTACCTACGAAAAAAATGGAGACTAGAAATTTACACAAACAAATCTCCAAATCAAAATATATAACAAGAAATATTTTATTTAAATAATATGATAATCTTAAAATATTATAAAGTATCTATGTATATAAAAATGGATTTACGTATATTTATACACATATGTCCGATGAACTCCCAAACCAAGCATCCGATTGCTATAAACTTTGGGAATTTGTTCAGCTCATTCATGGAAAGGTTCGTGCATTATAATTAATTTATTTATTCGATATCTCACAAAAAAATTGAAAATAAAGGTTGATATTGAATTGATACTTGGTGGGTTTGTTCAGAAAAAATCTTATATACCTACCCATAAATAAAATGGTATATTATATAAAACTGGAATTATGCTAAAGGTTCAAGTACCTATATTTGTTTGAATAATTAAATAAAATTTAAATGAATGAATGATTAGGGATGGAAGGGAAAAAAATACGGAATTATAATTAGCGAATCTAGATAAGAATGTTAAGTGATTAAAAGAAAACATACCGATCAACCATTTTTATATATTTGGAGGTAAATAATTAAACAGGTAGGACAACGTCTGCCGGGTTTTACTAGTATAATATAAAAATATAAAAATTACTTACATATAATATATAGGCACCGCAGTTTTTATTCATAACTAAGCAATAACTTACGCTTTAAATTAACACAGCTCATATCTTAAAAAAATAAATAAATATTTGAAAGCACAGTTAGAGCATTCATAAATGCGCAGGTTTTTACAGTAATAAGTACATTAAAAAAAGTAATTCTATACAATAAATTATGTTAATAACCAAGTAACAAATACTTGATATTATTTTTATTAAAATCACTCTTAATTAAGTATTAATCTTGTAAAAAGTCTTTTAATTCCTTCAGTTGATGTGAAGCTGATTTATTAAAATATATGTACATAGGTAAATCAAACAAGCGGGTTGTGGTTAAAGCTCCATACTTCCAAATCATACATATAAAAGACAATCCTTATCATTTTGCGAAAAAATCACAAATGAATATTTTTCGATTATAATGCTGAACCACAAAATTTCATATAAACACAATTCCTGCAAATGTCAATCAAAACAAAAACATGAATGCAAAATAATTTAAATAATTAAAAAAAATCAATGTTGCGGGAACTTACAAGACACATACCTAAAGGGAGCCCATCTTAAGACCGCACAGTCACTGAGAATTTTTAGCGAGTTGTATCCCACTTCTCGTACTGAATTAGAAGCGGTGTGGTTCGCTCCGCCATACATTTTGTACGTCTTGAATAGCGCGAAACAGGATAGACTTTGGCGACAATTAGAATAAATCCTTATTTAAAAAAAATTAGACACAAATTACAAAGTCTATAATAGTGTTTAGATAATTTATAATGATATTTTTTTTTATTTTTGATTGCAAATAGTATGCTTTAAATACAAATTCGAATAGTATGCTTCAAATTCAAATTCGAATGGTATAAATCTGTGATTTATACCGCAGATTTCAGAGCATTGTCCAAAATAAATTCCTGGATTTTTTCTTATGCTTCAAATTCAAATTCCATCTAGAATAACGAGACAGCGCCAACTTTTTTTCACAAATACACCGATAGGTAATGCAGTGCCCCGTTCCACCATTGTACTTTTCAACTTTTCACTCTTCGCTTTGCGATTTGAGAATTTCGCAAACTGCAAAGCGTTCACGTTCCACGAAAAAAAAATGGTCACTTTGCGGCGTCGCCAAACATTTACAAAGTCTTTTCAATTGACGCTAGCGACACCTAGTGATAACTTAGTAGTACCGAGTGTTTCGCGCGTAGCGTACACGATCATTTGACACCGTTCGTTCTTGTCTGTTCTGTGATTTCATTGTTGTTGTTAGAAAATGAGCCGGAAAGACAATATTAAGAAAAAAATAGCCGTGTTGGAGATAATTAATGAAAAGAAAGGAGTTATTTTTGCAGTAATTAGTGACACTATCACTAATACAGTGAAACAACAGGTGCTTCACTGAATTATTTGCTGTTGAGGAGACAATCATTTGCTTCTCTGGGTGCTGTTCTGTACCTTAAAATATGTGTAAATGAGTAGTGAAATAATCATATAAACTTAGAAAAAGCGGACATAATAATCACATAAACATAGTTTAAATTACGTAAAAATAAACAGAATAAATCGTGTACTTAATCAAGACATATTCACACTGAGTGCTATTTATGCGAAAATATTCGAGGAACTGCGTGAGTAAAATATTTTCGAAATTTATCCTTTCTCTTTAATTTCTTACAACCCCGTCTTCCTCATCCCTTTCTAACAATAATTTATGCAAAATTTTATAATAAATTTACTCAAAAATTCTAAACAAACAACTTCTACTTTCACAACTCGACGAATGGCAAATTTGAAATGTCAAAATATTATTTTCAATTCATTCGCAAGGTTTGCAAAGTTTTTTATGAAAAGTAGCGATGGTGGAACAGAACGGCTTATTTGCTTTGCAATAGGCGTCTACTTTTCGCTTTGCAAATTGCAACTTTTACTTTGCGAAAAAATGTAATGGTGGAACGAAAACAAGCCGACGAAATGCAAAGTGCAAAGCGCAAAGTTGAAAAGTACGATGGTGGAACGGGGCACTGGATTCAGGACACCGCTTTACAGAATATGTAAAAACCAATTTAATGACCATACTGACATTTTTATTGTATCTGAATCTATAGTCAAAAGGGAAATTTTAAAGAAGATCATGAATATAGCCTCTTAGAACTTAGGTATGGATGGAATGCACTGTTGAGAAAATGATGTTATATGGATGATTTTTAAAACGACATTCTTATTTTTTTTTCAATATTTATAGATCTTTTATATTTTTAATTACTTTTATCTCCATCGTAATCTCTAATCACGTCTATTTTTTTCTTTGTAACATCGTCATGGGAAATAATGTTATTACCTACACATATAATAATATATTAACGTTGTGTATAAAACAAAAATATATAAGTGACGTGTAACTGTTTGTTCTCATAATAAATAAAATAATATTTTTTTGCTAAAATATAGTTTTTCATAGAAACTCATGCAATTTTCAGGGATACTTTCAGAATTATCTTTTATCGAGAGAAATTTGAAATATTTAGATTCTGGAACTGTCAAGCTGTCTTTAGATTCAAGTAGTTAATGTCAGTTTTGGCTGATGAAATGAAGAAACTCCAATGCAACTAATCACATTTGATTGCCTTTGCGGTCTTAAACACTACAAATTTGATCATTACATCACAAATAGAACGAGCTTATACACCCACCATAGAAACTCACTGTCCAAATTCTTTCACTCCAAAGTCTCAATTTTTCACTCAATCATCTCGAAGATATCGATATACTCTCAATTTCAATGATGTGCCTATGCCGCTGAGGTTTTCCGTTGCTCAGCTCGTTGTGAATCTGCTGAACAGACTTTCCCTTCGTTTCGGGAACGGCTGAATACACAAAGATAGCAGATAAAAAGCAGACGATCCCAAAATCGCACAGAACCCATCCAGTTCCGATGCTACCCACCATGCTGTGGTAGAAGAACGTCACCAAGAATGCCATGAACCAATTGACTCCGGCTGATATAGCAGTGGCCCTCCTTTTGATGTTGATCGGAAAGATTTCCCTCAGCATCAACCACGGAATAGGACCCACTCCTATGGAATAGGAACTGACGAAAATGGACAAGCACAAAACCGGCATCCATTCGTTGGATGTGAAGTCCTCCAAGGCGTTCAGATGGAAGAAGATACCCAAGATTGTCACGCTTAAACCCATGATGATATTGGACGTAATCAGCATCGAACGTCTTCCGGTTTTGTTGAAGAAAACAGCCGAGAGATAGGTGGAGACTAATTGCATCATTCCAACAATAACGGTGCTATAAACTTTGACCCCGGCGCTCTTGAATATTGGTCCCAAGAAGAATATGACCGCGGTGATTCCTGTCATCTGTTGGAGGGTCATCAGAGACAGGGCAATGAAGAGCGACTTGAGGTTGGATCGCGTGGCCACGAGGTCCTTGAACGTGCCCTCGTTGGAGATTGACTCTTTGATGTAGTTTCGTATCATGACGAGTTCCTCGTCTATGTCGCATCCTGCCCCTCTCAGATAGATGAGGCTGTTCCTGGCTTCTTCCGTCTTACCCTGGGACATAAGATAGACGGGTGATTCGGGCATGAAAAGAAAGCCGATGAAGTAGATGACGGGAAATACGATGCATATTACAGACAAAGTTGTCACGTCTCCGACCAAACCTGTAAAAAAAACAATATTTTATTTAGAGTATTCTTGCAAAAAAGCATATTTTCTATCATAGTGGTTTCATTAATTCATAATTAATTTATCAGGTATATAAATTAATAGTTTTATTACAATAGAACAAGTGATGAGATTTAAGAACTTGGGCATAGAAATATCCAGCAGCAATGATCTTTATAACGAAGTAAATGAACAAGCAACCAAGGCTGCTGTAGTGGCTGGATGCCTGAGAAGTGCTTTGTGGAGAAATAGGGATATGCTGAGGGAGTGTATAGTCAGGATCTACATGACTTGCATGAGATCAATCATGACATACGCCATAGAGACAAGAGCTGACACCACCCGCGCAAAAAGTCTCCTTAGAACCACGGAGATGAAGACTCTACGGCCCATCGCAAGAGTTACCCTCCGAGATCAAATGAAGAGCTCCGAAATAAGGAAAATTTGTGATGTTGAGGATGTGGTGCGATGGGGTAGAACAAGAAGACGTTTCTGGAGAGATCACGTAGGGAGAGCAAGTTCAGACCGAGTAGTGAGGATATCAGCTGATGAACATCCTACAGGTAGCAGACCTCCAGGAAGACCGCCCAAACGATGGAGGGACAGCTGGACGAGCAGGTTTCCCAGAACTATAGGACATAGTCCTAGCTGACGAAGAAGAAGAAGAAAATATTTATTAATTTTTCGCGCACCCAATAACAAGCTGCCGCATTCTGGAGACTTACGATATTTATCGTCTCTCATAGATCCAGACTGTAAGCTCAATCAAAGACAGTGTCTCTACAGGGAATCGAACCCGAGACCTTTGGATCAGCAGTCAGATACCTAACCAACTGAGCCACGAAGTCTGACATTTATCGTATATCGACACATATCCCCACATCACTACATATGCAAACACACCCTCACAAATACTTGTTTTTTAAGAGTTTATTCCTTTTAAGTACCTTAGAACAGACTTCGCTTAGTGAGGTAATAAATTCCATTGTAATATTTAAGTTTTGTTTTATTGTATTCATTTGATGTACCTATAAGGGGAAAAAAACGAGTGGGGTGTGACCAACTTTATATTCCTCACTGCACAAAGTATTTAAAATGGAAAATATTCAGCGTTTTCATTTAATGAATTTTATTAAGTAGAATTCCATTCTGAATATTATTAAAATGAAACACTGTTTTTGGATTCTACAATATATTTTATACTTATGCCGATAGCTATTTCGCCTTATTAGGGCATTATCATCATGAGTATAAAATATATCGGCATAAGTATAAAATATATTGTAGAATCCAAACACAGTGTTTCATTTTAATAATATTTAGTGAATTTGTAAAATTATTTTTGATTTTTTTTTTTTATTTATTTTGGATATCCAACAGTACAGTAGAGCATAATGATATTAAAAACAATGAAAAAAAACAAGTAAATGTAGACTACAGTACATAATAATAGGACATCATATCAAGTAATTTTTAAAGTTTAACATACAATTTACGAGAAATGACAAAAAACAAAATTATAGGATCACACCTGAAACATACAAGGATTTAAATATTTTATTATGAAAACTTGATAATTCTTCAAATCCATTTTTAGAAAGTGGTGTGTTTAGGTCACTTTGAAATAATTGACAGTTGAAAAAATTGAGAAGCACTAATCAGATATCCTTCAAGATCTAATGGATCATCATCTAAGCTAATATTATGATCTTGCATTAATTTATGTTTCTCAGTCAATAAGTACTTGTAAAACGACGAAGTTTATCTAATTTCTTAATACTCTAAGATGTTTTTTTCGACATTTTTCATTCATATTTTTAATCTTTGTACAATTGAATTATATACACTGAAAAAAAAGTTATGATAAAATTACTACAAAACAATTCGTTTTGTGCTACTAAATATTTTGTGCGCTTAACCAAACAGTACAGTCATAAATGGATTAACTTTTGTTACTGATAACTAATAACAAAGGTTTGGCTAAAAACGCAGGTAGCCAGTTCGGTGGACACAATTTTTTTCAGTGTAATAAATGAAAAAATTACTTCTGCTTGGTTCGTAGTGATTGACTCGTGGCAATAGACCCGACTTGTGCTCTTTGGTCTACAAAAAATTGACAAATAAAATATTAATTAGTAATGGTTCTTCAACCTGCCAGATATCCAGCGAGTATGCCAGCTGTGAGCTGTAGCTGGAAGCAATGTGCCAGAGCCGCCCTGACCCCAGGCTGTGCCAGTTCAGCAACATATGGTGGTACAGCAACAGACAAAGCCCCCACAGCAATACCACCAACGAAACGTCCCACGTAGTAGCAGTATACAGACGTACTGAAAATTTATAACAAATACATGAATATTGTTTCCATTATTTTTTATCATGATCGTTTTCTGGTGTCCCATAAGATTTTATAAGTTCATGCACACGTGTATTTATTAAACATATTTTATTTTACAAAGAACAGCACACAGTACATGCATACAATTATTAAAATTAAATAAATGAAAATACAAATATGACATGTACCTACCTCTTTTTTTATTTTATTTTTATTATTTGAATGAACATTACAGCTTAAGTTTTATTTAAAAATAGTATAAAAATTACAATTTTTCATAGAGCCAATTACAATGTTCTTATTATGAATAAAATGTTTGAGTGAACTAAAGACAAAAAACTATTGAACCAACATATAGCATTGCAAGAGGGTTTAGGATTTAGGGAAGGGTAAGCGAGGGGAAAAGGAAGAGGAGAGGAGAGGGATTAGCTCCCTTTTGGAGAAACAAGTTGTCGGGTCAATCGAAAGACCAGTCTCAGTGCAGGCATACCCAAAACACAATTAATAATTAACCATCTCCATCAAACATTTTCTGTATGTATAGAGACTAGATGTAAAAATATCAAGCCTAGGGTCACTCATACAGTTTTTATTGTAGCAATAACATGCTCTATTAACAAATGAATTGCGTGAGTAATTAGTCCTAGGTGTGTCAATGTAAAATAAAGATGGGTTCCTGACTATTCTCCGAGGGCAATGAAAGGGAAGCAGCTGCAATAGACTCGGACTATCTACTCCACCATTAACTATCTTGTGCAAGTAACATAAGTCAGCCACAAGTCTTCTAGACTCCAATGATTTCAGTTTACAGTGTTGAAGGCTAGTTCTGTAGTTTTCCAAATGGATTCTATTCCTAAAATTCAGCTATTAAATTATGTTTTTTTGGGGTTTTTCGAGTGCCTCAATGTGGGTTATGTAATTAGGACTCCATATGACAGCTCCAAACTCTAGCACGCTTCTAACCAAGGAGTTAAACAACACCACCAAGGACATGGGATTTTTGAATGATTTGGTGCTTCTTAATATGAGACCGAGCATGTTGAATCCTCGCTTACACACACTCTCAAAATGCTGGACATAACTCAATTTTTCATCCAATATGATTCCCAAGTCTCTTATCTCCTTTTTATATTCTAATTGTTCACCATTTATAGACTATGTATAAACTATTTTGCTGGTTTTTCTGGTAAAAGTGATTACATTACATTTTTCTGTATTCAAGAATAACTGGTTGTTAATGCAATAATTGTGAATTCTATCGAGGTCGGATTGGAGTTCCAAACAGTGTGACAAGCTCGTAATCGTTTTATATATTTTAGCGTCGTCCGCAAAAAGCAATATTTTTGAGTATCGTAAACAGTCTCTAATGTCGTTGATGTATATCAGAAATAGCAGAGGTCCTAAATGGGATCCCTGGGGTACACCTGAGTAAATAGGCCTAAAATCCGATGTATATCCGTGTAACAGTACAGCCTGAGATCTATTGGTAATGTAAGATTCAAACCACCTAAACAAGTCTCCCCGGATACCTATATACCAAGCCTTCCGCAGTAGAATAGTATGATTAATCTTATCAAACGCCTTTGTGAAATCGCTGTAAATTGCATCAATTGCTCTTACGTACTATACCTAATATTTTTTTTTTATTTTGTACAATACAGTAGAATATAAAAACATAGTATGAGATTAAGAACAATGGAAAAAACAGTAAATGATAGACTACGTTACATGATAACAGGACATCATATCAAGTGATTGTTAAAGTTTTACATATTATTTTTAACATATGAGAAAAAACAAAATTATAGGATCATACCTGAAACATACAAGGAACAGTACAAAGAAGATTATATTCTAGAACCATAACATGGGATTCTAACGTACTAAAGGATTTACTATAAAATAAAGGATTGATTGTGCTCTAGACACCCACATAGTGAAAGATATGGATGTTAGTGAAGCATGGGAGATACTAAAAAGCACTCTTACTGAACGAGATATTGTGAGTAGAATGAAAGTAAATACACTACGATGGTTCGGACATGTGGAGAGAATGAACGATGAGCGCCTGACAAAGAAAGTATACAAGGCTGAAAAGAGTGGAATGAGAGGTCGTGGCAACCCGAGAAAGAGTTGGCATGATCATATAAATGAGATTTTGAAAGATGGTAATATACGATGTCAGAATAATAGGAGAGCATGTATGATGCGATGCATGGATGTTAATGAGGCAAAACACGTATGTCAAGATAGAGGTGTCTGGCGTTCGGTCCTCTCTGCCTACCCCAAGTAGGGATACGGCGTGATGGTATGTATGTACAATGTATGTATAAAGGATTAACAAAAAAGGTGTTGCAACCATTATGGTGACACATACATATATGTATATACTAGAGAGTGCAATAAAATTATGAACGAGTGTTGAGATTGGGTATGAAATAAGTCAATGTTATTGAGCAGGTTGTCAAAATTGGAGGTGGCCCGGTTAGTAAAAAAGTTTTTCCCAAGATTAGTTTTACAGTGTGACACAGAAAAAGTAGGTTTTGATCTGACATTGCGGTTTGGGGTGTGATGTGAGATCTTTTCTAGTAAATTTGGACAATCAATAATATTATGAAATAGTTTATACAATAATAGTGAGTCTGCGGTTATTCGTCTAGATGATAGTGATGATAAATTGAATTTCGATTCAGCTAAGTACACGTTTTTGATATGATTATGCGGGCCCATTAATTCCCGACAGCCAGATTTATATTATGAGGTGTTTGAGGAAGAGTTTTTGTACACTATCCAGTCTGTTTATGTACTTTAGATACATCGGGTTCCAAATTTGCGATCCGTATTCTATGTGACTTCTTACCATAGACGTATATAGAATTTTGAGGCAGTCAATATTTGAAATTTCCTGATGATGTAGCCTCACATTTTATTGGCTTTTTTTACTAATATTATTCATGTGATCGTCAAAGGTCAGTTTACTATCCATGCTAATTCCTAGGTCTATCACTGATTCTTTTCTAGATATAGGGGAATTATTAAGAGTATAGGTAAAGAAGAGCTTATTCTTTTTTTTTTTGTAAACGTAATAATTTGACATTTTTGTGGATTTCAGTTGAGAATTTATTTTACAGTACGTTTCAAGATGCTCTAGATCCTGTTGAAATTTAAGACAATCTTGAATACTATTTATTTTTGTATAGAGCTTCATGTCATATGCATATATTATTACTTTGACAAATTTGAAACAAGAGGTGATGTCGTTTACATTAAAAAGGATAGGGGCCAGCAGTGTGCCCTGTGGAACGCCGCATGAAGTAGTAATCCAGTTAGATGTATAGCCACCGGTCAAAACTGCCTGAAATCTATTGCGGATATATGAAGTTAGCCATCTTAGAAGATCTCCATGGAAGCAAATATTTTTTTTAATCTATCAATTAAGATACCTACTGTGATTCAACAGATCAAAAGCCTTGCTGTAATCCGTGTACACAGCATCAACTTGGATATTTTTATCAATTGCGTCAGTTACAAAGTTATGAATTCCAACAAATTGCTGGTGGTGGGTAGACCCGGAGAAATCCATGTTGATCAGTGGAGATATTGCGTTTAACGAAGGGAATTATTTGATCATAAACAATTTTTTCAAAGACTTTACTTATTATATTGGTTTTGGATATGGGACGGTAATTATTTACATCAGAACGGTTGCCAGATTTAAAAATTGGAGAAATAAAAGAAGTTTTCCATTTATTTGGCATAATTCCACTGTTGAATGATAGCTGGAATAAGTAATTCAAAGGAAGTATTTCGGCACACTCTTTTAAATATAATTGCTGAAATTGTATCTGGTCCCGGACCTTTCTGGATACCAAGATTTTTTAAATATTTAAAAATTTTAATGATCGACGAAGTTTTTATTTTGAAGAATTCCACTATAAATTATGTCTATAATTTTATTACGTGCGATAGGCCTATTTCGTCTTGTTAGGGCATTTACTAGCTTATGACAATTTTTACAATTTTTACTTATATTTTTATAGATTAATTATGTAGGAGGAGCTTACAGGTTCTTGTGGTTGTTTTACAGGTTCCAGATTACAGGTTCTTGTGTTAGATTTAAATGAAAAATTTCCATACAAAATTTGAATACTTTGCGGGAATGACTTGGAAGTGAGGAGTATTGCGTTGGTCACAACCCACTAGTCTTAATATAATTCTTTGGAAATATTAGAATATAAATCTATGGAGCAAATTGTTTAATGTTGCAAACAAAAATTACGTGTTTACCTGAGGGCAATTAGTAACCAGGACACGATCATCGGCAGTGCCAGACTCAGGAGTGTGTTTTTTCTGCCAAACCTTTCTGCGATGAGGCCGGTTGGGATAGCTCCCAGAAGTGCCCCGAGATTCAGCAGGGACGCAATCCACGAGGATTCATTTGGATTTATCTGAAATAAATGTATTATTATTACATTTTTATGATGTCTCATTTTTATACAAGTTAGTCAATGATGAACCCTCATTGGACTCGTGAGTACAATTAAATTTCATGTTCCGAATAGACGGACAAGACAATCGGTGATGTTTCATGAGGTATCAGCTTCCACCAACTATTTTTTTTTAACTCACCAATACCGCGATTGCATAGGTTTGCTAATGAACTGGTTGATGCAGATATTTTCGGTGATACATAGCTTGCCGGTCTTCAAAAAAATATGGATCTTTCATAATATCGATAGCTGTCAACTTATATAACTGCAGTCGATCTATTGCCACATACAGTGAATTGTAATCAGAATTAAACTGACTAAAAGGCTAAAAAAATATGTGAGTTGTTCCAAAAAATAAGCTTCGTTGCATATAAGGAGTAGGTAAACACTTATTTTCTTATTCAAAGTTGGACAATTTATTCCTAAATGCAGTTTTTTGAACCCCACAGAGGACACTCAATATGGCATATTATATGTAAAACTAGATGTATCACTACATGATCCCTGGTGATATTGAAGTTTGTGAGCTTGAGAAGCCAATTATTTAAATAAATATATAAACTTAGAAAGACTTACCATGAAATTGGAATCAGCTTCTAAAAGTGGAAGGGCTGAGGACGTCCATGACATAAATGTTCCAGCTGAGAATGCTCCAATTGTCACTGTAACAGAAAATGATATTCAAATAAAATTAGTGGCTTTTAGCCATCGCTATTCGTCGTTGAAAGACTGGTCATAGGCGGAAAATATCGCTAGAGTGAAGGACCAAAGACGGTCCAAGAAGATCCTGAAATGGAGACCACGCGAGGAATGTCGTTGGTGACTGGATACAGAAGGCCCAGGACAAAGAAACCTGGAAAGATATGAGGGAAGCCTATGTCCAGCAGTGGACAGAGACGACTGAACAATGTATGATTATGTATATTATTATTTGATGCTTACCAATTCCTGCTGTCATATACTGCGTCGTCTTGTCCGTGTGATCCTCCATCGGCTCTTCCAACTCATTCTCGTTTTCTGAATACCTTCTGTTGTCTATGTTTCCATTCACCTCGGGTACCTTCAGCAACGACGTGTCTTTGAAATCTTGGAACGGCGTCATTTTGCCGCTGTTTTCTATCAACTGCTTTGTCATTTTAAGAATCCTTCAAAACCTCATCTGTTAAAATATTATCTTCTTTTTACGACAGTTCAAATGATTTACTAACTAATTATTTAAACATAAACACTCGATCAGTTTTGATTACAATTGTGTGTAGTTTATTTTGACGCGTAAATACTGTTGCGATAATTGTCGTATTATAATGATCTGTTTTCCTTATTTTTTTACGTTGTTGTTTAGTAAACTTTTATCTTGTTACAAATCATTTATTTTAAATTTTGTATTCGTATGTTGATTTTAATTTATGTCGCGTTCGCGAAATTTTCAAGACATAATATGAAACGTTTTTATATCGTTTATTCCACTCACGGGAAATTTATAACGATACCTTTACCAATATTTTTGCAGTGTTGCAGAAATTTCTCCTCTGCTATTTCTAGTTATTTGCGAAGTATATAAAATTTGTCGGTATCGATAAATGTTTGTTTGAAGAATCTGCTGATTTCGTTTTCTTCCTTCAATGTCTTATCTTCTTCAGGAATATCTGTGAATTATAAAAATAAACGTTGATTGTAATTTGCAATGTTGCATCATAAATGTTATGGTTTCCTGGCTTTATTTTTAAATAAAACTCGGACGACTTTAAAGAAATTGTTAAATGCGGTACAAAATGATAATTCTTAGTTGGTTGTTAGTTAAAAAGCTCTAAGGTAATAAACAAAAGTTATGGTTTTGATATTTTAATGAGCTTAATACGGTTTCATTACTTAATTTATGATAAAGTTCTCTTCGGTAGGTTTCCTGTGCTGTAAAAAAGTTAACAGTTGGATAATTTAATATACATTTGTTGAAAGTCACTTTGGGTCACGCAATATTCATGAATATTATTTATTCAATTCGACTGCTTTCAAAATTTTATTTTTTAAATACTTATAGAGATTACTAGAAGTATTTATAATAGAACGATGTGTGACAGAGTTAGAAATGAGGACACTAGAAAATGATGTAAGCTGATGAAAGATAATTATGAAAAAAAAATTCGGTCCGTCTATGCGATCAAGGCACGTGGAGAATCAGGTACAACCACGAACTACAGAGCCTATTCAAGAAACAAAATATCGTCCAAGCGATAAAAATACAGAAACTCCGCTAGTTAGGACACGTGCATCGTATAAACAATGACCAGACACCGAAAAGAATCCCCACATCACGTCAGGAGGGAAGTAGAGGTGTGGGAAGGCCTAAACTACTATGGATGGATGGAGTCGAGAAGGACCTTCAGATTGCCGGTGTGCGGAATTGGAGAGAAAAGGTCATGGACAGTGCAATGGAGACAATTCTTTGAAACACTTCCTTGCATCCTGCGCAAGTGGCGACTTTTTCCTACTAACCAGGGGGGCTACTCATGACACGTTCTTAATACGTTCTTAGCTTGACTTAATCTTAAAAATGTATAAATCAGTACTCGAATATAATCCATTCTTAATATTTCTCTACATTTAATCACGGAAATTTGTTAATATCAACGTTTAGTAGAAATTTTCAATAATTATTATATAAATTTTTCAAAATGTTTGCATCCGTTTTATCTTTGGACTAAAAAAATTGGATCATATTTCTCATTACCGTAATCTTCTTCATTGGCCCAAGATACGACAACGACGTAATATACATATCTTGTCATTACTATACAATGTCCTTTTTAATCCAAATTTACCTCAGTATCTAAAAGATAAATTCACTTATCTTTCAAGCCATGGGCGTCCACTTCGATCTGCTGAACGTGCTTTACTATCTATCCCTATTCATAGTTCTGATTTTTTAAGCTCTTCATTTGAAGTACATTCGGCTAGGTTATGGAATAGCCTAAGTCCTGATATTACGTCGTCTATCTCATTAAACATCTTCAAGAAAAGGCTAAAGCAAAAATATTTATCTGACAACACCTGATTACATCTTCCTCTCCTCTTCCTTTCCTTATCCTTTAGTTTTCCTATCATTGCTTTGCATTGTTCTTTTATGCTATCTTATTTGTTTTTTTTTTACTTTTATTCTGCTGTATTTATTTATTTTGTAATGTGATTTAGTAACTGATTGCCATAGTACACATTGTTTTGTATACTTAACATTAACTCTGGTTGGTTGGAAGAAATTGCCACTAGGCAATAAGCCCGCCAGTGTACAAATTGTATGTACAAGAAGATAAATAAATAAATAAATTAATTAATATTCTTATTCTATTAATTTAACCTCAAAGATTGCTAAAATCTGAAGCTGATCTTAATTTTACTGTTATCAACGCCATGAGTAGCCCTACAGTATTTCCAGTTTAGAGAAGCAATATTTTGCCCGAGAAATGAATTAAAATAAATTTCTCCTCTACTAGGGATCGAACCCAGGTCGCTGATGTAATTAATAGAATAAAAGTTAACACATTGAGATGGTTTGGACACTTGGGAAGAATGAATTAAGAGCGCCATAGCTATCAGGAATGGAAAATAGAGGTCGGGGGCGTCTAAGAAAACGATAACTCGACCATGTGAACGATATTCTGAAAGACGGAAACGAACACGTTTTACGAATGTGTGTCAAGATATAAAAATGTAGGTTTCGGTTTTCTCTGCCTACCCCGTGAGGGAAATGACGTAATGGTGTGTATGCAATACAATCACGGCATATCCCACAATTATTATCGATTCTATTACCAGGCTCTTACGTATGTATGACACCCGAAAATGATAATAATAGAAAATAGAGAATGCACTTTTCCTAGCCGGTGTCTCACGGCCTTAATTATTTATAATTTTGCTAAACATGTGTCGCAAAGTATAAAATATAAATAAAGATTTGATTATTCGATAGGTTTTTTATTAATTTCTTCATAAGTTAATATTTCAGCTTACCAATTCGTCTTAATCCACTGACTATCCTTTCGAGAACCAATTAGGTAGGTATATTAAATAATAAACTGGATTTGTCTACGACCACAAAACAGTGTTTAAACAACACAAGATCACAACATGAACTAACTTTAGATTAATCTCTGAATTCCGAGAGATGATTGTGGCTGCTACAGCATCTTGCTATCTCAGAGACACTTTGGCCTTTGTATGTATGAAAATAAAATAAAATATAAAACTTCTGACAAACCAATCTAATCACGAAATGTGTTTATATTATCTGTTAGGAGATGTCTGCTACAGTTGTTCTACAAGAGAAGCTGGATACATTGTTAATTAGTTATTGTTACATAATATTTTATACCATCACACCACAACTCTCTCAATCTGCGACTGTGTTATCATGTTTAAATAATGCTTTATTTGTATTTGTAAAAAATATTTTAAACCATAACTTATAATAAATAAATATAGAAAGAAGCACGACACATAAGTGTATCCCCGTACACTAGTTTCGTCTCACCTAAAAGCCCCTACATTCAGAATGTTTAGTCATTGCTGTACTTACGTGATATGTTATTGTTGCCTGTTTTATTTTCGCTTACCCGAAAAGTATGATGATGAAAGAAAATAGTGGAAGCACTATTCTAAGTCTGTGTTTCACAGCAAGGCAGTATTGTTGAATATTAAGTATATAAATAATATATAGCTATAGATGTCACAAAGTTGAAGAACGTCTGTGTTGCCAGCCTGTTGGTACCTACACCAAATAATATAAGTAATTTTAACAATTTGTATCATTGTTTTATGTTTATGGTAAGATTACATTTAAAAAATATTGTAATATCAAAAATATATTTCTTATAATGGTTGTTTGTTTAAATTGTATGATAAAAGGTGGCGTGTTTTTGCGTCATACTTATATTATGCTACTGATGTCTGTTTACGGTCTTATTAATTATTTTTTTTCGTTTGTTTTCAATGTGTGGCGAATTCGCCTATATAGGTGCCTACTTAGAAAGTACATCCGTCTGCAAGAAGTATTAATCGCGCGAGGGGAGGTCATCGACCACTAGTATCGGCTTTACAACAATATTCTTTTTTGTTTATTTTTTTTTACATATTTTATAAGTACATGTTTTTCATTATTTTTTACGTGTTTTTCACATATTTTTTAAGTGTTGTTTGTTTATTTTTTAAATGTTTTTCATTATTTTTTTTACATGTTTTTTACATATTTTTACATGTTTTTCATTATTTTTTATGTTTTTTACATATTTTTTTTAAATGTTTTTCATTATTTTTTTACAGATTTCTTACATGTTTTTTGTTTATTTTTTTACATATGCTTTACATGCTTTTTTTAACATATTTTTTACGTGTTTTGCATTATTTTTTACATATTTTTACATGTTTTTACTTATTTTTTACATTGTTATTCATTTTATAACCATTTGTTGTTATTTTTTATTTAATTCTGTTTTTTTTATATATAATATATATGTGTATGTGTAAAAGGCTATTAAGCCGTAAATTTAAATAAAATAAAATAAATAAATACCTACTTAAAATATTCTTTTTAATCATACGTACCTACCCAGTATTATACCTAGTAACAGGGTGTCCAATGACCCTGTGTTTATTACTGAGCCTCGATGGTGAGGTAGGTATATAAGCAAACTACTGATGAATTCATCACTCAGTACCTGGGGGCCTAGACAACGTGTCATTTAAGCTAAGCGTTATATCGCTAAGCGATAGTAAATGTATGAAATTGGTCGCTATGACAACACGTGACAGCCACAAATTTCATACATTTCTATCGCTTAGCGATATAACGCTTAGCTTTAATGGCATGTTGTCTAGGGGGGCAGGTCTACAAGTATAACTTTCGCGTGCGTGTTATTTTCAATTTACGAAACTGTTATTTTTCTATTGTTTTAATTCTATTGTTAATGTACTGAACATTTATTTCATTTCGTGTGTATGAATCAAGTGTTACTCAATCTATCGAATGTAAGTGTACCTAATGTTGTGTTTCATAACTCTCTGCTTAATTTAAAGTCCCCCAAAGACACCTTTAAAGTTTGATAAATTGTCTTTTTTTTCAATTTGTGCTATACATAGAATAGTCAGACAGTATTGTCATAATTAAGTCGTTGCCTCACAGTCATAAACATGAAAAGCACTAATATCTGGTCACTTCATATGTATGATTACATACTAACATATCTTTTAGTTTCCAAGTGAAATTCTCCACTATCTTAATGTCTAATGTCTACACCTTTGTATGTAATTTATGTATAGTACCTACATTATATCAATTACTTAATAATTGAAATATTTTCGTTATTAATTAGGTTTATTTTAAGGTTGAACTATGGAATTGGTGCTAAAACACACTATTCATTTTCGTCTAGACTGTATGACATGAATATATACGTTGTAAATAAATAAACAACTCCCATATCACGTACTCACAAAGTTTTATTGACGAAATATCATAAACAAATAAATAATACCTAGTAATTTATTTTTTGAGAACCAAAATATCTCAATAGAGACGATGCGGGAATATGTAACTATAGGAGAACTGGGAAATCAGACACATACAGGGCTAAAGGGCCAGTCATCGACGGTTTACGTATTCACTTTATGCGCTTGTGCAATGTTCACCAATTAAATACATAAATAAATAAAGATGTCTACTCATTTATAAAACGACAATAGAATCATACATTTCCTACAGTCCTACAATATTATTTTTAAGCAATGAAACTGAAATTAAAACGAGTGGCTTGGGGCCAACACTTAACTCTCCACACCATAGTAAGCGTTCATTTTTTCTTCTTGAAATGTTGACAGTGCATAATGCATTTTTATGAAGTACATTTCTATTAGATTTTTAAACAAATATAAGATTCCCAGAGGACAAAAGTTTTCACAATACACCATACACTCAAAAACATTGTCACGAAACTCATAGTATGTATTTTCTACATGATACCTGATGAGAAATTTGAAGTAAAATTGCATTACTATTAGCAAGATGATCATGTATGAAACAGTTTATCAATGTTGATGAGGCGATGTATGTGTCAAGATAGAAGAATGCGGTGTTCGGTTCTCACTGCCTACCCCTTGAGGAAGATATAAGTGAAGAGTAAAATATACACTTGTCTATAGAGACACATACAATATCAATATGAAATTGATCACTCAATTTTACAGACCCATACAGAAGCTATTTTACTTCTGTTATATACATTTTTTATACAAATATGTCATTTATTTCACATTGATATGGCAGACCATAAATTATTTTCTTTGAATTTTTACAATCCTTGAATGCATTTTTATGTATATTTGTTGTATAAAAATTTCAAACAGTATAAAAATATCATTTCAAACAGTATAAAAATACATAGGACAGACATCACGTAACCTAAATATAAGAATTAACGAACACAGAAGATGCTTAAACAACAATAATTTCTCAGAATTTGCCAACCACATTATCCAAACTAATCACTCATTCAATAACCACAAACTAAAACTATTGCACGAAACACAAAATAAAGGATACCGACTTAACAACTACGAAACACTCGAATTACATTAACACATAAATTCTGGCATAAAACTTATAAATAACCATACCTTTCATAACACTTCTCCAATACTTAATATATTCCCCATCAAAAACAAAAACACTTCACAATACTTCCCTCCCCCCACTAACCCAACCAACCCTCAACCGCCAACTCCCTCGCTTCACAGACAGATACACACAAATTCAACATGTTAGTCTCGACACGCCGGTCGATGGAAGGACAGCGCTTCCGAAACATGTCGCGAAGTGACTCAAAAAACAAGTGGTTTATAGCAAATTTATAATTCAAAAATAGTATAAAAAAACCTCGATTTTCCAGACCGAGAGAGCATTTTAAAAATTAGGACAGTTGAAATCATAGAGAAGAAATTAACGGATATCTATAGAAAACTCATCAGCTCTAGGTCTATGCACCTTACACATAGATGATATGAAGTCGATCGGACTTATAGATTGGGCTGTAGAGTGGACACAAAAACGATAATCCGTACACCGAACACCGTACGTCGTACGCCATACATACAACGAAACGAATCAGCTCTAAGTTTAAAGCTCTTTACACTATAACATGAAATCACATTACTGAACTTTTCCATACATTAGAAATTTATTTCATTATATATGTTTTTATTCATTCCAAAGTTTATTATTAGGAACATAATTTTTACAACGATAGTACATTGTTCTATTAAGATATACAAATTATTAATGCAGTATGGTGAACAATGCTTATTTTGTATGAATTATTTTGATAAAAGCAGATAAATTTTGTTTTTAAGAGCGTGAGAGAATTTTGAAAATTATGACACGTGATATCATAGATAGAAATTTTATGTTATCTATGGAAAGCTAATCAGCTCTAAGTTAAAGCTCTTTACACTATAACATGAAATCAAATTAATGAACTTTTCCATACATAAGAAATTTATCTCATTATATATATATATATTTTTATTCATTTAAAAGTATAGGAACATAATTTTTACAACGCTAGTACATTGTTCTATTAAGATTGGCAAATTATTAATGCTGTATGGTGAAAAAAGCTTATGTTGTATGAAATATTTAAAAAAAAACAGATAAATTTTGTTTTTAAGAGCGTGAGAGCATTTTGAAAATTTTGACACATGATATCATATTATGAAGAAATTTTATGTTATCAATGGAAAGCTTATCAGTTCTAAGTTCAAGCTCTTAACACTCTAATATCAATATGAAATCAAAGAACTCAACATTGCCAAACATAAAAAAATTCTCTTATTACATATATTTTTCATACAAAAATCCATTATTATGAATATAATTTTTGAAACCGTTGAATATTTTTCTTTTAACATTGACCAACTTTGAATACAATTTTGTGAAGATTCTTGGTGTTGTATAAATAGTTGAAACAAAATTAAAATATCTCTAATTTCCAGGTCGTGAGAGCATTTTTTTCGGTTTTAACAGATGAAATCATAGAGAAATATTGAGAAAAAATGAACTAATCAGCTCTAAGTTTATGGATATATGATATCAATATGAAGTCACTCGGACTTACAGTTTGGGCTGCAGAGAGGACATAAAAAAAACAACGTAAATGATGAATTCATAGAGAAGAAATTAAAGGTTGTCTATGGAAAACTAATCAGCTCTAGGTCTATGCACTTTACAAATATGATGTTAATATGAAGTCGATCGGACTTATAATTTTGGCTGTAGAGAGGATACAAAAAGGATTATCCGTACGCCGAACGCCATACTCCATACACACAAACACATCACGACGAAACTCACAGTGTGCACTCTCTACATGATACCCGTTGAGAAATTGATGTAAAAAAATACGCTTAAAAATTGTGAAATAATGACTCTCCATTATTCCATAGTGTGAAGAGTAATAAAAAATTAAATAACATACAGAGAATTGAATTCTCATGAACGAATCGACAGTTGGATCAAAATAATAAGAAAGACTCGTACTAAGTACAATCGTGTGACAAAAAAAAAAAAAAAAAAAAAAAAAAAAAAAAAAAAAAAAAAAAAAAAAAAAAAAAAAAAAAAAAAAAAAAAAAAAAAAAAAAAAAAAAAAAAAAAAAAAAAAA
Organism: Molanna angustata; assembly: GCA_963576475.1. NCBI lineage: Eukaryota > Metazoa > Arthropoda > Insecta > Trichoptera > Molannidae > Molanna > Molanna angustata. Next base: position 24,828,793 of record OY754987.1, read on the forward strand.
AAAAAATATATTAAATTTGACTGACATGTAAATTATATTAACTTCTTTTTGTATAGATAATAATTATGGATATATAATATTTTGTGTCTTTTGTATTTAATGGTCTCCTTTACACACGAGTGCTTGCATTCTGTTAAAGGTAAATATGTTTTTTCTTACTATGCATCTTTTTCTATATAGTTTGATTGTTTTATATTTTGTATATGTATTGTAAATTTAATAAAGAAAACGGTGCTTGCCCAAATTCCTCATTTTTACTTACGTCACAGCATCGCATTCCACTAGGATGTGGTATGACGTTTCTTTTTATGGCTAAGACTTTTTTTTCCTACTTCTTACTCTTCCTTGCCTCTTCCCAGTCCATCTGGGGTCGGTCCTTCTGGTAGACAGATGAAGCGATACCTTTCAATCTTGCGTCCTCTCCGGTTAGCTGCTCCACTTTCAGCGCCCTCTCAAATCTTCGTCCGGTGGCCTTTGAACGACCTCGAGTTCTGGACCATTGCAAGTTAAGCTATGTGATCGTGATTTTGTATTTTTATATACATAATTCTTCTGTACGTGTGTATGTCACTGAACTCTTCCTAAACGGGTGAACCGATTTTTATGACATTGTGTTTGTGTGAGTCCCCAAATGGTTTAGATTCACAAAAAAAGAATTTTAAACATTAGTATAATAAAAGAAAAATAAAAAACATAATTTTTACATAACTATGAAACATAATAGGTGGCGCTAATGTCGAATTGGCAATGTTTAGTTTCTTCCATCTGACAACACTAAGGCTGTGTTTCTCGAACAAAGATTAAAGTAAAATTATATTTAACATACTTTGATTTTATAAAATTCTTCAATATTGTTTCATTGAAATCTAATGCCGTGAAACAACTCAAATTTGAACAATTTTATGTAATTAAAGTATTTTAACTATACTATTACCGATACTTTTGTTGAAACAACCCAGCACCCAGCCTAAGGAATCTGTAAGCTTGGCTTATTTTTGACATTTCAATTTATTTTCGCTCTGGTTCGGTATTAATCATAATATATTTTCGGTATTATGTGCATGAAATTTTAATTTCTCTTCGCTGTTTTGTAATTATTCCCATTTCAATTCGTTTCCGTGTCCAGCAATGAATTTTTTGTATGTAGGAAAATAAAAGTTCCACTAATAAACATGTACCATTCTGTAGATGCACTTTTAGCGAAACGCGACAATGATTAAGTGTTTATATAAAAATGTGTTGTTGTATAACTTATTTTAAGTACCTAATTAAAGTCCGCTAGTATTTATTTGTTACTATTTACACAACAAATCAGTGTACTCGCGCCCTGATTTTTTGTTGTTTTGTTTTGTGGTTTCAAAAAAACATATATACTGTTGGTATATTTCACAACAACGGCTCTCTATAGACAAAACATGTTTATCATATTAGTTTCTATAAAATTTATAATGTTGGTGAAGGACAAATGATATCGGATATAGGTAGGTAGGTACATATTATATTTGTTTACTTCCGGACTGACTATCAACAATAAACATTCACCTAATTGATCTATTAATATAAAAATAATTGTTATCTGTAAACGCTTAAGAGAAATAATGTATGTATATTTATGTAAAGAAAATATCTCTTTCATTGGTAGATATTTTCTTAAATTCATATTTTGCCGCGTAGTGGGCAATGTACCCACCAGATGTCGCGACGGCGGCAAAATATGATGAGCTGTCAAAAATATAATTTTCGGAGACAATATTATTATCTGTGGCTAAAAAATAACCTATTGTATATTTTTTCGTTTGATTTGCGATTTTACATAAATAAAGGCCATTAAATGTTGTTTCTGGTTAAAAAGAAACGCAATTACGTCTTTTATTTGATATAAAGAGTGTAAAAACATTATATATTTAAATATATTGAAAGAATGAATTATGAATGACTGACCAAAAAATATACATGGGCGTAAGAGATGGAGTGAATAGCAGGGGCCGCCCCAGAAAGGGATGGCACGACCACGTGTATGATATTTTGATAGAAGGAAATATAAGAAGCTTGAAAAATCGACGAGCATGTATGAGGCGATGCATGGATGTAAAGGAAGCCAGGAATGTGTGCAAAAATAGAGGAGTATGGCCCTCGATTCTCTCTGCTTACCCCGTAAGGGATATGGCGTGTTAAGTAGTAAATTTTATGACAAATTCCAATATCTCAATAAACGAACGAAAAAAAAAGAATTTTTTTCTGTTATTAAAATTAGTTTCCGCACGGTTAATTGCCAATTCGGTCAATTGTTCATACGATAAATTGTCCTCACGGTCAATTGTCCGTACGGTCAACTGTCTCCACGGTCAATTCTCCGTGCGTTGAATTGTCCTCATGGTCAACTGGCCTTACGATAAATTGTCCCCATGGTCAATTGTCCATTCGGTAAAAAGGGTGTACGGTCAATTGTCCACGGTCAATCGGCTACGGACAATTGTCCGGACACGATAACATAGGTTATGGCTTTGATGTCTAATGCTTTTGCATATTGATAAATTTGATAATATTCTCATGAATCCCATCATAAAATCTTAACCAAAGTTATACCTATAGCATCACCATTGATGTCCCCCCTTTATATTTGTATCTAATATATTGATGTTGCGCCTTACAACACTCAATCTGTATAGCTGATTGGCATTATACGAGTTTGCACGAATCAGGAGATCGGCATTCTTCGGGAGTTAGGAGATTGTTATACATAAACGAGTGTCAGGGGAAAGGCCGGGGCTGGATTGATCGTGAATAGATCGTTTATAGTGCTCTCACGCTATGGTTAAATTGTATACTATTATTGTACTTCTATCTTAAATATCTAATTACTGTATTTAATAACAATGTAAATAGTCAAGGCGTTTATTTATTTAAACATATATGATATTTAAAAGTAACATATATTAAAATATTAGAAAAAAAAATAATTGAAATAGTACAACATGGTAAAGAATCGCTGAGCATATAAAAACAAAATATTACGATGAATTGAGTCTCCTCTCATTTTTGAAGTCGTTTAAAAAATGTACCTATTCGGGATCCGAACTCGTGATACTTGTCGACTGAGTATAAATTGGATACCGGTCCAAGATGACACAATGTTGAATAGTCGGTGCAATGTCATACTCTGATAACACTATGAAACTGGCTTCTGATATCAATAATATTCATAAACTAGTGCTGACGTAACTGTCTGGAAAGAACCAATATTGATCAAAATACGGTAAGTCCCACAGAGTTAGAAATATTTCTAAATAAATATTTAATTACTTAAATAATCTTTCATATGAACACGTAAATAAAAAAATAAGGACACCCTTTTATAAGTTTTCTTCACTTTAATGAAGACCAAGTAAAGTTGTAATAACGGTAGGTATAAATAACGCCTTAACATGTATAGCAGTCACAACTCATGTCCAGAAATCCAAAATTGTATAATTTTATGGTAATATTTAATGAATTAAGCTAGAAATAAATTAATTTATATTTTTAATAAATAAAAATAAAAAAAAACTTGTTTAGAATCAATTCCACTATTTTTTTTTATTTTTATATTAAATTGATTCTAAACAAGTTTTTTTTGTATTTTTTTTATTAAAAATATAAATTAATTTAAATGGAATTCCATCAAGAACTGACGATCAAAAAGTTAAATCTAAGCTAGAAATAGTTTAATTTGCATCGGTTTTACAGAAAATATGATTTATTCAGAGCTCTTACTGATTGGGAAGAATCGATTGCAAAATTTTCCCAATTCCCATTAATTTTATTTTTAGAGAGATCTTAGTCACACCTTTAATAATAATAATAATAATAATGAACACTTGGTTGCACCCTGCGCTATAATTGGCGAGTTTATTGCCGTATGGCAATTTCTTACCTAACCAGTGTTTCCATCCCAGAGAAGCAATATTTGCGTGAGAAATAAATTTTTAAATAAATTTCTCCTCTGCTGGGAATCGAACCCAGAGAGGAAACCTTTAAACCTTTGATGATTTACATTTAAAAAGATCTGATGTGAATGACAGTCCATGAGTGTGAACCTTCTATTCATATTCGTCGATTGTCCTTTTTGCACATGGTGCTGAGATAGCTAACATGGTGCTGAGGGCTCCATGAGAAACTTTTCGCACTTCTTCAGCCTGTTCTTTTCCATTCTTGGACATAAGCCTCCCCCTTGATCCTCCACAACTCCCTGTCTTAGGCACACTGTATCCATCTCCCTCCGGCACATTTCTTGATGTCATCAGACCACCTTGCCTGGGGTCTGCCGACGCATAGTACTTTTCGCACTATGAATTATTTTTTTGTCCCTCTTTGAGCGTTCTGTGAAGTGGCCGTTTAGTCTCCATATGCAGAACGGGTGGTGGAAGTAGCGAATTTTTTTAACTTACTGCATTTATTGGCTATTGGGGTCGACAATTTTCTCTATACTCGTTTCTTTGCTGTAGAAGCAATTGTTTATCCAAGTGTTCTTTGGTCTTTCTCTGGATGATGAAACGAGAAAGATTGAATGCCTTATTTACGATATTTTTTTTTTTTAATGAGTAACATAATATGAACATACACATAGAACAAATATTTAAATTAATACAATTTTTTTTTCAATAGGTACTGTCCCAAAAAAGTTAAAAACTTGTGCTTGGGACAGGAGCAAATAACATATCTACATTTAACATATTACATACATTTTACTTATAATAATAGAATCATTTAATAAATTGTAAATTAAGTATACAGATGATTAACAATATACAGATACATACAGATGATTAAAATTTATTTTTGTTTTTTTTTAGTGAATATAGAATAAAAACCATAATTTATCCAAAAAGGAGAAAAAAATAAAAATTCACATATACAAATACACATATACACATACATACATACACATATACAACATACACACATATAATATACGCATACTTATACACACATGTACACACATACATATTGGGATCTCTTTTTCACATGCCCGTACCATCTTGTACCATCATATTGGTCTTGGGATCTCTTTTTCACATGCCCGTACCATCTCTATCCTGCTGTTTATTTCATTGACTCCTAAATTACCACGAATAAAATATATTTTAAAAAAAATTTCTGACTTAGAGCTGTTTTAAGTTTGTTCCCTAGATGCAGACATCTAAATTAGTTTTCAGTATCAATTCTACAAATACCTATAGGGCATTAGAATTTGTACCTTACAAATAATACGTACATAAATCCATTTGATGAATATCATTCAATACGAATATGCAAATTATTGTTCAATGAACACATATTACATTTCAACAAATAAAATAGATATCTATATTTTATGCAATTTCCTGTTTATTAAGTCAGCAAATTTAGCCAATATTTCGCAGATTCGGCGAAATTTGAAATTGACCTTATAACCTTTACAACGATAGAACTATCGAACTTAATATTAATAACATCGTTTAATGTTTACATATTGTATCAAATCAAATCTATGTAGATATTTTATATGAATTACATACATGCATCATATCATTTCGAGATAATTCAATTAGACTTGAACAGATTCTATAATTACTGCACCACCAATCAGCTTTTCTTAAATGTACAAAAATGTAATTGCATCACCTTTACTCGTAAGAAAGAACCATTTGTTGTCAATTATACTCTAAACCATGAAATATTAGCAAGATGAACAGAAATAAGAGATTTAGGTGTGTTGATTGATAGTAGGTTACTTTTTAGAAACCATGTTTATTACGTAATTGAAAAGGCTTTTAGAGTGTAAAATTTTATTATAAGAGTAGCAAAATCATTTAAATCCATAACAAACCTAAAAACACTTTATTTTAGCTACGTCCGGAGCATTTTTGATTTTGTCTCGGTTACGTGGAGTCCCTTCTGTATGACTTATATAGATAGGATAGACAATGTTCAAAACAAATTTTTGAAGCACTTAAACTATAAATGTAAATATTATCATTCGATAACTATCGCCTCTCTGCTCAACATCATAAATTAATGACTTTAGAAAATCGAAGGACATTAACTGATATGTTATATCTACATAAATTGATAAACAATTAAATAGACTCCATTTAATTGCCCATTACGTCACACCAGGAACCCACTGCCATGTAAGTTACCAATATGTAAAACAAATTATTTACAGAATACTTTTGTTCACAGAACTTATAACAATTTCAATGTGTTTTTTAAGAATATAGACCTCTGTAATACGTCAATTTTTATATTCAAATCATCAGTAATAAAGTCCCTGAATTTTTCTGTGGCTTCTGGTGAGTAGTGTTTTTGCAAGTTCTCCTAGCTTTCTCTTTCCGTCCGATTCCTAATACCCTTTCCATTCTTTCCCCTATATTATAACAAGTATTACATTCTACACAAAATTGATTATTTCTGTAAACTTAATTGGTCCACTAATGGAGTGTTATATTATTAATTAAAGACTGTATGTTTACAAAATAAAATAATAAATAGGTAATCCTTCAAGGAACAACCATTCAGAATGTGTGGTGATCCTCATTACGGAACTCCACATGTGAGATCAAGCTTTACAAGCGTCAGCCGTCAGACAGATCAAGGGACGGAAGTCAGAAATGCGCGTGCGCACAAATATTAAATAAATAATAATAAATAAATAATAATAATAGTAGGGATCTTACAACCACGTAAATAATATGTTGAGAATATATTTTTTTGAAAAATGTGATGTAATACGAATACATAACGAACTTATTCCTAACCTCAAATTGCAAAGATGTTGATAGCATTTTTCCTGCGACCAATTTCCATTTAATTTATAAAGCAACTCGCTCACGCGAGTCGCTATAATTATTAAATACTAACTGAAGCTTACCAAAAAATTGAGGGGAATGTGATTTATATACACATCATGTTATTATTTCGCTGTCGTATTTTATTGCCAAGTTTCAACCGATCACACTATCGGTCATTTTTGTGCGCTTGCGTATTTCCGTACCTAAATGTTTCTAGGACCAGACGCTAGTTAAGCTTTGCCTGTTGTATTTTCGATTATCTGACTCTTACGGGACACCCGTAAACGATGATAATTGAAAAGAGTGGAAGCACTATTCATCTTCTTCTTGTCGTGTCGGTCAACACATATATTAATATTATGGCCATCTGCTCCCAGAAGGCCACAAATTCTGCGTCGTGGGCTCGTTCATATTATAAGTTTTTTACTATCCACACTATGGAATAGTGGAGAGTCATGATTTCACAATTTTTAAGCGTATTTTTTTATCTATTATCATTATTTTTTTAAACTTTAAACTCATCAAGATCAAAGAAGATCAAGACCTACATTCACAGAAAAAAAGTGTGACGTTATAAATATTTCTCGAAACTACCCTAGACTTATTTGTTACGGAAACCATTTATTATTTTGAAAATAAGTATTCATCAAGTTTTTTAAGTCACTCAAATTAATAGTACCTTTTCCGAGAATGGATTTATGAACAAAAATAAATAATATTAATGAGTCTGAGAAAAAATATAAGAAATTTTATCGTTTTATTTCACAGAGTTCTTTTGTACGTTCGTAATAGAAATTAGTTGTTTTCGCGAATAAATTGAATTGTTTATGTCCACCTACCTTAAATTTCAAAAAAATGGAATTTTTGGTAATTATTTACAAGTGGCCTACAACACCAATTTTGTTGATTTTTTTGTCTATAGATAGATAAAATTATACAGATTACGGGAAAAATAACAATATTCTCGAGAAACGCATAGAAAAATAAAAAAAAATAATATTATATTTCAAAAAATGTATGAAGAAATCCACGCAAATGGTTGCTTCTTCGACATCTATCGGGGAATTCTCATACTAACTGTAACTATAACAACACACATATTATAATGACAAATTTTCGAACATAACAAATTGAGGACAATTTTAAGAAAATCACAATTTACAATGTCATCCGCACGCCTAGTTTAAACATTTGATATAAACCAGATACAACAATCACGCAAATGAATACGATATTCTTATATTTAATGTAGGCATATTAAGTTAACAAATTAAGAATAAGTCAATGAACTTGTAAGAGAATAAAAGCTTAGAAAAAACATAAAGATAGATGACATGAGTTTTACGAAAATTTTCAACATAAAAATTAATAGGTACATACATACCATCACGCCATATCCCTTACAGGGTAAGCAGAGAGAACCGAGCGCCATACTCCTCTATTTTTGCATACATTCCTAGCTTCCTTTACATCCATGCATCGTCTCATACATGATCGTCGATTATTCAAGCTTCTTATATTTCCTTCTTTCAAAATATCATTCACATGGTCATGCCATCCCTTTCTGGGGCGGCCCCTACTATTCACTCCATCTCTTACACCCATGTATATTTAATTGGTCAGTCGTTCATCATTCATTCTTTCAATATGTCCAAACCACCTCAAGGAATTCACTTTCATTTTATTTATAATACTCTTCTTCATCTTGCATTCCCTCCTTATGTCCTCATTTTTTATTCTATCATATATCGTTCTATTACATAATCTTCTTAGTAATCTCATTTCCACAGCATTGATTCTACTTTCATGCGTAAATAATAGGTAAAGAACAAGTAATATCGTTTTACGAAATATAATGTAATATTTTGAGTCCCAATAATTACATACAATAAGAACTACATATAATCCAAATCAACCTATTCTAAACATACTTTTGATAAAAAAATGGTTGGTTAGCTTTGCATCCAGTTATAATTGAACTCGCGTGAGCGAGTTGCATTATACATTGATTGAAAACTGATTGTAGGCGATTACCAAGCTAATTCAATCTAACCAAATTGAAATAAGTTGAAATGGTATTCACACATAATATTTTTTTTAATAATATTACAATACAATATACAATGCAACTCGCTCACGCGAGTCGCAATCATATCTACATACAATCCTCTCTTCGATGGAGCTACAGCCCAATTCGATCCTTGACCTCCTTCAACTTTTGCCTCCAACCCCGTCTGTCCTCAGCTGACGTCCTCCAGTTTGTAACGCTTAAGAGCATACTACATCCCTCCTCACCTTGTCCTGCCATCGCAACCTGGGTCTTCCTATCTTCCTTCTTCCTCCTGGATGACCAGTCATAATTCTCTTGGGAATTCGCATATTTAGCATTCTCTGAACATGTCCAGCCCATCACAATCTCGATAGTTTTACAAACAATCCTAACTAACCTATTCTTAACCAACATTTGCTAAGAATAGGTTGATTAGGTTTGTATTATAGGTGAACGAAATCGGTCATGACAGGATTCGAACTCGCGCCCACTGGAATAGGTACTAACCCAGCGCGCTAAGCGCTCTGCCACCACCCATTAAATTAATTCACAATTTAATTTGTCATTTTGATGGTTTTTTTATGATAATTCTTATATTGTTGATTTTATGCATCTTTGTGTTTTATCAAATTGAATCGTTACTATTATATAGGTAAGTATACTCTATTTCTCGGCAAAAGCATTTTATGCTTTTTAAGAAAAGAATAAAAACAGAATATTGATATTCAAAATATTTATTATTATTGAAATAGTAAAAATAATCAGTTAAAGGAGTAGGAAATAGGATATTATCCCTAACCGATATTTGTAGTAGTATTAAGGATAAGTTTAGATGATTTTTGCGACAGATTAAATAAAATAATATTCTGAAATATTCTTTATAAAAAATTTCTGTAAGTAGGTACGTATGTATTACATTTTGTTTTTGATGGAATAAAAGATCCTTTTTTAGAAAGAAAATAAAATAAAACAGCTTCCTATTTCCATTTATATCTCGACAATATTCTTCCGCTCATTTAGTTTTTTTCAAATGTAGAAATTATTCTGTCGCGTCTCGGATCGCTCTTGTTCCACGGCACATAATTATTTTTCATGGCACGTGATCCGCGATAATCGCCCCAATAACCATTCACATAACGACCAGATCCGCTCGCGCCGTACACCTCAAACGTAGGATAATTTCTTGGGAGTGTTCTCGCCTGTTGTCCAACTTCGCCGTACAGAGGAATGAGACCGTTTAAAATGGCAAAACCAGGGCCCGGATAATTCCTCCCCGAGGGAACGTGCGAATCAAAATGGAAAATTGGCAAAAATCCAAATTGTTGGCCTCCGTGATCGTGTCTGGGGGCTGGCTGAATGATGTGATTCGGATTCTGTGTCTTTAAAAATATCGGCTGTAGCAAATTTGACGGTCTCAAAAAATAATCCCAATTGTTTATGGGATAAAATAACTGGACAATAGGTACTACTCTGTCATTGGGTAAATCCACGTGTGCATTTACTTCATTGTTAAGTTCGGAATCTAGTTTTGCGGGCTCTGCCAAAGCAGTTTTATCTATTGTATTTGTGTCTTTGAAAGCGTCTGTGTTTTTATCGTTGTCGATTGATGTTGCATTTTCGTTGGAATCTTCGATTTTGTGTTTATCCCCAAAGTTTCGTTCCTTCGAAGTAGGTGTTAATTTATAGACATGAGCGGGCGTTGTTTCTTTTGGATTGTCAGCTGTTGCAGGAGCCTGCAAATAAAAAAAAAGTTTTACATAATTCAAACCCACCATCAGCAATAATAGCAATCTTTCCATCAATCTTACCAATCAAAGCCATTCTACATTAAACCCGCCCCTAAAAACCTCCCACTAATATCCAAATACATAGCCTTCTTAAGCACACACTCACATTCTGCGTTTAGTTAAAATTCTGCCTGAGGAGGGAATGGTAAATTCCAAAACCGGTCGCAAATTCAATCGACACGTGGTGTAAACAAAGTTAAAAATTTAGTTAAAATAATGATCGCTTGAGTATTCCGGTACGTAATATATACACAAAAATAATATTTATCATAAGAGCTTGCTCCAAATTTATTACATATTGTGGAAATAGAGACATTTTTTCGGAATCATCTGGGGTATTTGTCTTCTTCTTCCTTTTCATAAATCCCAAGATCTGTTTCTACCGCTATTCTGTCTCCTGCGATGTGGACTGCCAGCTGTCTCGCCATCTCTTTGGAAGTCTTCTTCCAGCTGGGTTCTCTTGGAGAGCAATACGTGGGAGTCTATTTTTATGCATTCTGTTAATATGTGAGCTCCAATATCGCTCTTGCTGTCTTACCCATCTGACGATGTCTTCTGTAGGTACTACACTTTTTTCTTATTTCAAATTCGGTCTCTTAGTGTGTTTCCGGTTATACATCTCAATGTCCTCATCTCTGATGTTCTCAGAAGAGATTTTGTTCTCGTTGTGTTCTGCTCTGGTCTCTACTCCGTAAGTGGCAATGGGTCTTACACATGTTTTATATACCCAGATTTATGTGGTGTCTAAAAAGCAACTTAATATTGTAATAAACTTTTCTCGTTAATGAAACGTGTTAGTGTATGCGCTTGGCGTTTGTATGTATGTGAACTGTAAATATTATGAAAAATCATTATAGCAAAATGGAGTTCTCATCACTTTTAATCCTTTCCTAAATCCTTTTGATTCAGATTCACCATTATTCATGTATGTGTGTTAATTAGTTTTATAAAATTTGTGTTAAATTTTCTGGTCTTTATCTGGGTTATCATCTAATTTAATGTTTTTTGTAATTGTGTCTGTTTGTTACCGTAAATAAAAAAAATTAATAAAACTTATTATATTGTAGGTACAATGTGAAGAGAAGTCTAAATTTCTTGAAAGGAAGTCAAAATTTGTGTTTATAATGTATTTTTGAATGAAGGATATAATTAATATATCGCTGATTTTTTTTTATTTTCAATTTGAAACCAACCATACAAATTAAGAATTTCATTAAAATCGATTGGGCGGTTTCGTACGTTTTTTTTCGGTTTTGTTTTTTCGTTTCGGTTTGGTTGCTTTGTGACACGATTTTAATATTATTTAATTATATTTAATATTATTTTTTTTTTTTTTTGTGTTTACATTCATACTGCTAATGTCGAAAGCAGTTTTTTTACTGACACTCTATTTAATATCTCAATAGAGACGAAGTTGGAATATTATAGAAGAACCAGGAACTCAAGGCACCTACAGGGCTTACGATCTATCATCGGCTGGTTTACGTCATCACTTTATGCGCTTGCGCAGCGTTCACCAACTATGTCTTCTTATTGATATAAATTAAATATTTATAAAAATAAATAAAAAACACACAGTTTTAATCCAAAAATGAGTAATACTTTAATGAGCCTGAGCGCTTTCGCCGAACACAGCCGGCATCCTCAGAGGCAGAAATCAAACTCAGCTTATTGAGTTACCTTCTTATTGAGTTCCCTTATTAATGTAATTTTTGAAAATTCTATATATTTGAATAATGTGTAACAATTCACCTGAAAATAAGACATTATTGCTATTGCCATGTATGAAGTAACGACGAAACCTTTTTTGTAACGCCATCTATTGAGAAATTGGTTTATTTGTAAACAATGAAAGCAACAGTCCTTATAAATGAGGTGACTTAGGTATATGCGATTGAGGTGAGGCGTATATGTAATTAAAAAACATATTCATACATAAATACATACATACCATAACGCCATGTCCCTTACGGGGTAAGCAGAGAGAACCGAGCGCCATACTCCTCTATTTTTGCACACATTCCTGGCTTCCTTTACATCCATGCATCGTCTCATACATGCTCGTCGATTATTCAAACTTTTTATGTTTCCTTCTTTCAAAATATCATTCACACGGTCATGCCATCTCTTTCTTGGGCGACCTCTGCTATTCACTCCATCTCTTGCACCCGTGTATATTTTTTGATCAGTCGTTCATCATTCATTCTTTCAATGTGTCCAAACCACCTCAAGGAATCAAACGCTATTATTTTATAAATATAGCACACAAATTCATATTTTCATAAAAATACATATTTAAAATATCTATGTGAAGAGAAAACGTTATACCAATTTATGAAAATATAATAGAACAGTGTTACCTAGTTGGGCAGCAGTTATCTTCATAATAGTCGTTTTTTATAAAGGCATGAAAAATAAAAAAAATATTAATTAATAATATTTTATACCATAGATCAGTTCAGAATTTTTACTTCCGAACGATTATTAGTATTATTTTTAATACTAACTATTGCTTCTTGATTACGTCTTGTATAACAAAGGTATGTATGTATGTATGTCCTCCTCGATACTATGCTTTAAACTACACTAAAACTTTGAAAGGACCAATATTTTTAACCTAATCGTCCCAGTCGAACCATAAATTTAGTTGCATCTAGTGTACTTTTTCGTTCCCCGCTGGAGTAAGTAGATACTTACTTTATTTTAAAGTTTCGTACTGTTCGTGAGTTCTTTATCTGTTTCCACGGCGTGCCGCAAGGTTCTGACTCGAGTCCCCATAAAAGTAACTACTTCACATAACAATACAACTATACTAGCTATCTTTATTTTATAACTATGTCTCACTTGCTATCACATTTGAGCTTAAAAAACACGAGGGAATGTAATATTATTTGTTATATATCAATTTATTAAATTATTTGGCAATATCGTGATGTAAATTTGCAAAACTATGGATAGGAATGCTCAGATTATTTCCAAAGAACATGTTTGAAAAAAATATATCACTTAATATAGAGTACTTAACTAATAAACTATTTCATCCTATATAAAAAGGTCAAATTACCTAACGCCGTCTATTGAGAATAATTTTAAAAAGTATCATTATCATTCCATAGATGGCGATGGTGTTTAAAGTATATTTTCAAGTATTTAAATATAGCCACACAACAAATAATAAGTATATAAATTTCAAATTTTGGATTAATAAAGCAACTAAAAAAAAACATAATTGGTGAACGTTGAGCAAGCACTGAGTTGAGTGATCACGTAAAAAAATATCATTGACTCCAGCAGGAAAAAATACAATGTTTGCGTATTTATACATAAGAACTTCTTACAAATAACACTTAATTCAATATCTTAAAACAATGCTTGTCACCTCCCTTTCACCTCACCCCATTATGAAATATCCATTTTTATATTTCATGTTGGTTACATACCATACAAAACAATAATTTCTCCAACAAATGTATATTAATATTGATTTTGGGAAATATTGCCATTCAGACAAAAGCTGCTGTTGTACATTATTGAGATATTGCCATTAAGGCAACGAATAGTTGTTGTGCATTATTATATGTGATATTGGGAGATATTGCCATTAAGGCAACAAACCGCTGTTGTGCACTATTATATGTTATTGATAGATATTGTACTAAGGCAACAAACCGCTGTTGTGCACTATTATATGTTATTGATAGATATTGTACTAAGGCAACAAACCGCTGTGGTGCACTATTGTATGATATTGGTAGATATTGCCATTAAGGCAACAAACCGCTGTTGTGCACTATTATATGTTATTGATAGATATTGTACTAAGGCAACAAACCGCTGTTGTGCACTATTATATGTTATTGATAGATATTGTACTAAGGCAACAAACCGCTGTGGTGCACTATTGTATGATATTGGTAGATATTGCCATTAAGGCAACAAACCGCTGTTGTGCACTATTATATGTTATTGATAGATATTGTACTAAGGCAACAAACCGCTGTTGTGCACTATTATATGTTATTGATAGATATTGTACTAAGGCAACAAACCGCTGTGGTGCACTATTGTATGATATTGGTAGATATTGCCATTAAGGCAACAAACCGCTGTTGTGCACTTTCATATTTTATTGGGAGATATTGCCATTAAGATAACAAACCGCTGTGGTGCACTATTATATGATATTGGCAGATATTGCCATTAAGGCAACAAACCACTGTAGTGCATTATCATATGGCATTAGAAAATATTGCCATGAAGGCAACAAACATAAAGTGTTAAATAAATAAATATTTTATACACGTCATGGAGGGGGGCGAACAAAGAACGGAAGGCTTATATAAATATATCTAGAGTAGCGCAGGAACTAAAGTTTTAACTTAAACACACACAGCCTTTAGTAAAAATGATAAAATTCCCTTCACAAATGGCCCCAAGAAACGAAAATATTATAATTTATAACAATCGTACAGATATATTATTCGTATGCATAGTTAAAACTACAGAAACTCGCCATAATATTATTAGTCTATACATGGGTAACTCAACAAAATTCCTTGCGTCAACCCAGCTCACTGCACCGGCTCACTGAGTTAACCCATAATTGCGTCATGACGCAACAAAACGAATACGCCGAGTGAGATATGTACCGCGCACCATCTACATGACACATTCAACAACCTACAGACTCTTATAAAAGTACCTACATACAGCGCATGAATGAACTGCGTTGACTTGAGTCAGTAAGTGAGTTTATGAGAATAACGAATAATATGGATATTTTTGAAAGTGGCGTCAGTTTTTCACATATTACCATTTATTTAAGGTGTTTAAAGGTAATAAATAATAAATATATAAATAAATATCTTAATTAATATTTAATAAATAAATAAATAAATAAATTAATTAATTTTATTTATTTGATATTGCTTCTCGGGCAATTAACAGGTACTATGTCAAATAATAATTTAACACACATCCAATAACAAGTTGCCACATTCTGGAGACTTACGATATTAATCGTCTCACAGATCCAGACTGAAAACACAATTAAAAACTGTGTCTCCACCGGGAATCGAACCCGGGTCCTTTGGCTCAGCAGTCAGATATCTAACCAACAGAGCCACGAAGGCCGACATTAATGAATTATTTAATAAATATTTAATATATAAATTAATTAATGAATTATTTAATAAATATTTAATATATAAATTAATTAATTAATTAATAAATAAATATTTCATTTAAAAAAATATGTCGTCGCAGAGATTCTCCGCCCCGGCGTGTGAATTATTAAAATAACAACATAACTTTGTTTATTTCCACTTATTTATTTTTTTCCACAACTAGTTTCAAGAGCTACCGTTCTCTTTTGTTAAGAATGATTTGAAAAATATTATTACCACTGGAATATTGGTTCCAAGAACTCTGAATCCATTGAGAGCATCAGCTTCATAGACCACTTTCTGGAGCTGTCCGTTGGAGTCCAAATATGAATATGATCCCTTCGTTATGCCGTCCTCTGATCTGCTCTCTTCCTTAGAAGAGTCCAGGTTTGAATATCCATACCTGTTTGTAAAATACCATATTATTACATACTGTTGAAGATGCAGAACAATTACTGCAAGTACATAGCAGACTGGAGGACAGCAGCAGGAGACAAGAGGAGTTGGAGGCGAGGATTGATAGAGACCAAGGCTCGATATGGGCTGTAGAGCCATCGGAAGAAGAAGTGGTATCCTTTAATAAATACGATTTAATAATAGTTTTTCAGTTTGATTTTTTTTTTGTTTAAGGCAATTCACCCTTTAAAGAGTGCTATGTGCGAATTATTTCATGTCAGAGGAGAAAAGCTGATATTATTATAAATTAGCTGAGAAGCTTCGCTTCGCTCAGCTTCTAAGCTAGGGCTTGCAGCCGGCTTTTACCGCTACGCGGTAAATAACCGCCTCCGGCGGTCCATGGTACTGAACGGTCTGAAGGTACTGAACGGTCTGAAGGTACTGAACGGTCTGAAGGTACTGAACGATCTGAAGGTACTGAGGGGTCTGAAGTTACTAAAATGTCTGAAGGGATGAAAGATTCGGGAGGAAATGAAGAGGGGTATGAGGCATTGACGGAACGGGAGGTACAGAAGGACCTGAAGGGACGGGAGACACTGAAGAGACGGGTGGCACTGAGGGACAGGAGACATTAAAAGGACGGGAGGCACCGAAGGGACCATTTTTAATTATACAGGCAATACGAAGAGTTTCAACTAAATCAAACGCCTATAATCCGCAAAGTGGTTAAAAAGGTTGCAAACCCTATTGTAGAAGTCAAACGAAACATCTCTTTTAGTTTCTTAATTTGCGTTTCACAAACCATGACACGGAGCAAGCTTTATTTTTCGCTGCTGTGCTTGTCGCCTCCGCACAAAAACGTTATATCTTATAAAATATTAATTTACAAAATAATAAATTGTTTAATTTTAGAAAGATTGATATTTTAAACTCCTTGTAAATAAGCATGTAATAAATATTAATATTTTTTCATGCAACTCTCCAATAATAATTAGTACTTTAAATCCTGGCAACACCGTGGTTGACATTTGACTTGACGTTTTACAAATGACCGATAAATTATGTTTGCAAACTAAACATGTAGTCTAAATCTAAACTAAATGATATTACTTAAATGTTTACACTTACTATTGTGTGTTATGTGTATTTAGATTGTATAATTTTTTATGCTTAAATAAGGATATTCGCCTTTTCAGTTAATTTAGCAAGCATTCGCAGACTCTTATTTTAACTGCAGACATTAAAGCGGTACTATAGTTTGGTTATGGACATTTTATATTTAATTCACCAGAATTTGATGTATTTCAGATTAGCATTACAGTAGCGAGATGTATTCTAAGTGCAATTTTTTTAATACTATAATTTATTTTGCCAACTGTAACCACTAAAATATAAAATCATGTATGTTCTCTTCGGTGATAATTTTTTTTTCTTGTTTATGTTTACCTCCGTTTCACGATGAAACTTTATCTGTTACAGAAACATATTATATTATTATGTTATATTTTTCAACTTGCAACTGACAGTATAGCCAATCAGCGGAGACTTCTAATTGGCTGTTAAATTTTTATATTAGATGTAATATATATGCTGTTAGTCTTCCAAAAATTTATAAACAAATAAATATAACTAGTTGCATGTAACACATGAGATCCAACTGTCGATAGCGATAGTATGTATAATTATCGATGAAGTTTTTATTTGGTAGAATTCCATTATATGTTATATCTATAATAAAAAGTAAAGACTTTTTGATTCTACATTAATTTAATTGAGCGCGATAGGCCTATTTCGCCTTGTTAGGGCATTAACTAGCTTATGACTATTTTGACAAATTTTACTTATATTTATAGATTAATTATGTAGGAGGAGCTTACAGGTTCTTGTGATTGGTCATTTAAAACTATTGATATTATACAATGCAAAAAAGAAATAAATTTACTTTACTCTGGTTGGTTGAGACTATTTATTTTTTGACCAATCCCTATTTAAATAATTAGTGAAATTGAATATAATGAATTGATTTATGGTAATGGTTGGTTTTTCGGTGTAACGGTACATGGTATTGTGTTCTAATGGACAGTGAAATGCATTAAGTGTTTACAATATTACGGATTATTTCTTAAGCTATTGTTGATATGTAGGTATTCTTGGTGGAGTAGTATGATGGGTGTATCTGAAACAATTAAAAAAAAGTTTGCGTCAGAATCAAATCAAATAACTTAATATGGTATATTTTTGTTTATGGAATAATATCTATGAGCGGTGATCTGTGTATGTTCATTTGTTCATTTATGACAATGACGTTAGGATTTTTTAAGTGCTTGGAAATTTCTAACTGCTCTAATATATTTAGCCTTAAACCTTTCTTAGCAAAGTGTAGAGGAATAGGTGAATTTGTTGGACTGATTGTATGATTATTTTCTATGAGGTGCTTGGCGAATTGAGAATCTGTTTTGTTTTTTTGCCACGATTTTTTATGTTCTTTGAACCTTTCTGCATGATTCTGCATGATACCTTGATTCTGCCGCAAACTTTTTTTAATTGTTTCAGATACACCCATCATACTACCCCACCAAGAATACCTACATATCAACAATAGCTTAAGAAATAATCCGTAATATTGTAAACACTTAATGCATTTCACTGCCCATTAGAACACAATACCATGTACCGTTACACCGAAAAACCAGCCATTACCATAAATCAATTCATTATATTCAATTTCACTAATTATTTAAATAGGGATTGGTCAAAAAATAAATAGTCTCAACCAACCAGAGTAAAGTAAATTTATTTCTTTTTTGCATTGTATAATATCAATAGTTTTAAATGACCAATCACAAGAACCTGTAAGCTCCTCCTACATAATTAATCTATAAATATAAGTAAAATTTGTCAAAATAGTCATAAGCTAGTTAATGCCCTAACAAGGCGAAATAGGCCTATCGCGCTCAATTAAATTAATGTAGAATCAAAAAGTCTTTACTTTTTATTATAGATATAACATAGTATGTATAGTTGAAGAATATGTACCAAACTATAAACCCATAGATACAAATTATTGAATATTTTCAGATATTTTGTTTTCTATACAACATATGTAGGTATGTATGTCAAGATAGGATAGTATGGAGGAAGATCCTTTTTCCTACCCAGAATATGCAAATTGCATGATGGTATGTATGTATGTTTGGAGATGAAGTATCAAACTATCAAGTCTTCTTACATATTGTGTATAGGCGACTGCCATACAAAATGTATGAAGCGATGTCGTCACTAAATTCAATTTTTAAAAAAATTGTTAAAAAAATTGAGATCTTCTACTACAATGTTAATATTTTTTATAGAAAATTAAATTATCTAGTTGGGGTGTTTCGGTTTTTTTCGATAATTGTAAAAGTTTTGGAAATATAGGCAGTTAAACTCATAAATTTATCATAAAAAAAATATTTTTCTTAATAAAAAATGTTTGAGAAACCCTGGAATTTTTTTGAAAAAAATAATTTGAGATTTTGTATTTGTCTATGTTTGTACCAATTTTCAGCGTTCTACCGTTTATGGTTTCTGAGATATATGGAAAAATAAAATAAAAATTCAAAAATTGATAACCCCTGACTGAAACAAAAATTCAAAATTCCGAGTATAAAAGTTTTGTAGGCCTGTAACTGTTTATATATTCTGAAATTTTAGGCTCTGTAAATTGAGCGGATCAAAAGTTATAAGGGGGGGACGGACACACAGACACACACAGACACACACACACACAGACACACACACAGACACACACACACAGACACACGAAATGTTCTACTCCGAATTCTGAGTAAATCCGTGTATGGAACATATATGCTGCGAAGCCTCTAAGTTGGTGTTTTTTGACTTCAAAGATGGAAAAGCCGTGAAAAAAGTAGACCTCTCCATACAATTCTCGCGTATTCTGGCTTGATACATTGTCGATATGTTAAGAGAACAAAGTTCTCCTGAACAAATCGACAGTTGGATAATTTTAGTCTAAATTTAATACTTAAACTTTGTCGTATGTCTGTTGAATAACAAATGAGAACGTATGAGGCCGACTTAAAAATTATTTACCAGTTAAGACTAAAATCACTCTAACGCGACGTCTTACGTAGGCGATTCAAGGCGAACGCGAAGCGGCGCGAAAATAACAATCAGTCGGTAACTATTGAAGTGTCCTGCGTTACCGACCGCGAGTAGGGTACGGTGTGACATGGCACGATGCAAAGCGAACGCGAACAATTGGTTTGATATTTTCGCGCGAATTGGAAGCGGTGCCATAGTTTTTTTTGGTAAAGTATAATGTCAGAAGCACGATTCGCGTGCCCGTAGGACAGAGCCGCAGCGTCGCACCGCATCGCTTTGAATTCGCATGTATCCGTTCGGATCGCTTCGCATTCGCTTTGAATCGCCTACGTAGGATGTCGCGTAACTCAACAACACATGCTACCATTACTTGACTACGCTGACGTTGCCTACGCTGAGATTCAACTGAAGATCAACTTAACAAACTCGAACGGTTACAAAATGTCTGCATTCGATACGTGTTTGGACTCAGGAAGTTTGACCACGTATCCGAGAGCAGGCAACGACTGAACTGGTTAAAGATCCGTTTATATATTATTATTAGGTGATGTATGTATGTCGAGTATCGAGACGACAATGCGTATATGTCAGAATAGGAAAATGTGGTGTTCGATTCAATATGGTTATATAGTTTTTATAGTTCGATTCAAGTTTTTTCAATTAAGTTTTTGACAAAGATATATGTATGTACATTGTTAAAGATATGGAGAAAACTTACCACGTTAATAAGTTTTGTTGAATTTGATAGTAATATATTTTTATCGGATACCTACCTGGATATTAACAAAACACGATGAAAACAGAGTGGATGCCTTTGAAAGAAAAATCTTATGCAGAATATACCTATGTACCTATTAACGACTGTCAAACATGGCGTAAAAGATATATATCACCGAGCTTTATGATCTTTACCAGGACATCAGCATAGTCATGAGCCATGGGGCAGCAGAACTGGAACGTGGCAGCCAACGATAGAACAGTATGGAGAAGATTCTTGGACACAGATAGGACCCATCGAGAGTTGTGACGCTAAGAATAATGATGATGATATTTTTATGTGAATAAATTAATTGATTGTTGGCAATTATTTAATTTTATTTTCTTAAATTTATCTTCATAAATTTGAAAGTAAAATAATTTGTTAATTAAATGAAACATACAGAAATGTTTTGAAAATATAGATTTCTTCTTCCTTGCCTCTTCCCAGTTCATCTGGAGCGGCCCTTCTGGTACGACCTTTCCTTTCTTGCCCTTCGGAGACCTTTCCATCTTGCGTCATTTCTCTGGTTAGTTGCTCCTCCCTCAACTCCTTAATATTTGTCCACCAGGTGGCCTATGTACGGCCTCTATTTCTGGACTGAGTGCGTATATCCTGTGTGAGTTTAATTATATGATCCTCATTTCGTCTGGTAATGTGTCCGTACCATCGGTGTCTGGCCTTTAGTTTCTCCGGAATAGAGGCGACTCCAAAACTACCTCGGACGTATTCATTTCTAATTCGATCCTCCTTTGTAACACATCTAACTCTATCACTCATAATAATAACTCATAATTCTTTAGTGGTTCCTAAAAATTTCATTTGAAAGCAAGCATTACATACATACCATCACGCCATGTCCCTCGCGGGGTAGGCAGAGAGAACCAAACGCTACTTATTTCTATCTTGACACACATTCATCGCCTCGTCGACATTCATACATTGTCCTATACATATTCATTTGTTGTTCATGCTTCTGACATCTCCGCCTTTCAAAATAGCGTTCCCATGGATATGCCATCCCTTACTTGGGCGGACCTCTCATTCGATTCCTGTCGCAAAGTATATTTTCTTCGTCAGGCGTTCCTCATTCATTCTGCCCATGTGTCTAAACCATCTCAATGTGTTCACTTAAATTCTATTAATGACATCTTTCTTTATCTTACATTCTTTCCTTATGTCCTCATTTCTGACCCTCTCATACATCGTCCTATTATATCTTCTAACTTGACTCTTAAAATACTTAATTCTATAATGGCATGCATTTATAGAATTACCTGTTAATAATGTATAAAGAGGCTCTGGAGGATATCTATTGCAGGTATGCGTACTATTCCATTGTTACAACACATTCCTGGGTTTTCTCCCTTCCATTTCAAATCACCACAATATGTACAAATTATAAACATTCTACCAAAAGTTGATACTGGCTCAGAAATAAATTGCAACTATAGGTTAATATCTATATTGCAACTATAGGAAAAAGCAGAATTTTCCTTTTGTCTCCATGATTCATGTTTCAATGCCACATCTGTTATTTTACATACAAAAAAATAGTGTTTGGCGATATTGTTAAGCGTTTTCAATTTGACTCAGGGGCCTTATGACTTAGAGGCTGTTTTATACTTTTAATGCTGCTAAGATGGCGCATTCAAGTGCAGTAATTTCTATTACTTCAACGTCTTGCATATTCATCTGATCTATTATCATTAAATTATCACGACTCCCTATCTCTATCCAATTACTTGAAGACTGAAAATCTGTACTTCCTCTTTCTTGCTGCAGAAATTGTAATACCCTATACGCCGTCATTTGTAATCTACTGGCTTCACATCTCCTTTCTTGCTGTTCTTTAGATACGTTTGACCTAAGTGCAACCATTCGCAACATGTTATTTTCATGTGCCATTCCTTCTGCACTCTTTCACCTACTCCTAGAAGAATGACATAACCTGTACACCGAAATACAATAATCACCAACTCATTTATGAAAATATCTTTAAACAGATACCTACGTTCTTTCCATATGTGAATGTTGATTTAAAATTTACCTAAATTCATCGAGAATTGAAATTTCAACTTACATTTTTTTTGTAACTATATAGGCTAAAATTTGATTCTGAAAGAAAATAAAATATAAAGTTATTAAATATTGGAAAATAAACTAAATCAATACATATTAATTACGATAAAAATATAAAGTAGGTAACTTTCGAATATTTGACAGCTGAAAGAATGGTGGAACAACGCGAGGAAAGCAAATCTGACCCACAATGCAAAAGGTTCAACGTGAATTGCTCACTCTCCCTGTGTCGGATTTTATTACTTCGTGCCATTTGAGGTCTAATTACGATAGGGACGCATATATCAGAATGTTGGTATTTTTGTCATCTTCAGGGTAAATTCACATATATCATTTTTGGCGACTCGGCGAGTAAAGCATAAAAGCATTCTTTAATTCTTATTATATAACATTTAAACTAACTTTCTTTTGAAAATAATAAAAAAAACATATCAACTTGTGAGGCTTTGTGTTTTTATACTGTTTCAAATGTAATATTATAAAAATGTAATATTGTAAGTTTTTTACTCTACTGTAAAATTGCCGATATCCACATAGAAAGATTTCAAACGAATGTAAGAACAGGCAGCCTTGGGCAGACTGACATGAATATAGTCGTGCACAAACATTCGCAAATCCAGAACGACAATCTTACCAGGTCTACTTTATTTATATGCAGATTTATGTCATTCAATGAAAGGAATTTTGAAATAACGGACAGTACACGTGAATTATTAAGAGACAAAAGATGTTGGATATTAAGTGGAGATTGTTGAGTGATTTTAATTAATTGTTTGTATATATTTTTGATGGCGGAATTATTTTTATAGTTAAAAAATACATGATCAATTGTCTCATCCTCATCACCACACTGGCAAAGTGGGCTATTTAGAACTCTAATTCTATACAGATGGGAGGCAATTGAACAATGGCCAATTCTCATTCTAGAAATACATGATTATTTGATACATATATAGATAAAATTGTACAATTTTGTAC
The DNA here is from genome assembly GCA_963576475.1 of Molanna angustata. Classification (NCBI taxonomy): domain Eukaryota; kingdom Metazoa; phylum Arthropoda; class Insecta; order Trichoptera; family Molannidae; genus Molanna; species Molanna angustata. The sequence continues at coordinate 24,852,927 of OY754987.1, forward strand.
CTTTTTCATACAAAATAAAGAATAATATTATAAATAATAAATAAATTTGGAATGGTAAAATAAAACCAAAGTTTTCAGTTCTACTAATTTAATGACACTGACTAGTTTCGGTCATCCAGTGACCATTTTCAAAGTGTGAAAAAACAAGAGGTGGTTGGTGTTTATATAATATCTGGTTAAGGGGTTTGCAACATTTTTTTTTTATTTATATTTAAAAAAAAATAATATTATACTTATTGCAATAAATCCGGAGCATTTTTGTGAATTTATTATTATGTGGAGGGAGCTTTGAAAAGGATGTCGTGTTTTAATTTTATTTTATTTTTATAGTCGGCCTTCGTGGTTCAGTTGGTCAGGTACCTGACTGCTGACTCAAGGGTCCCGGGTTCGATTCCCGGTGGAAATACAATTTTTAATTGTGTTTTCAGTCTGGATCTGTGAGGCGATTAATATCGAAGTCTCCAGAATGTGGCAACTTGTTATTGAGTGCGTGTTAAATTAATACTTGACATAGTAGGTACCTGTTAGTTGCCCGAGAAGTAATATAAAATAAAATAAATAAATACCTACTTATAACTTCTGTAATGTCTTACTTGTATTGACCGAACGAGTCCTGAGAATGGTGTTGAAGATTGACTTCATTAGCTGTCGCCGGTGAATGTACAGGATCTGAAGGTCTTTCTGCCGAAATTAGAGTCACTGCTAGTGAAAATATCAACCATCTTGAAGACATCTATAAACGGGAATGAAAACAGAAACATCATAGATACAGAAGCACTATTTTAAGCCAGTACATACATCTATTATTTATATATAAAAATGGATCAAATATTTTTTTAATATTGGATTTTTTTTTTCCCTGTCAGGAGTCAAATGATATTTTTATTCACAAACTTTTTAAAATCTCAATAGAGACGAAGTTGGAATAAAATACTTCTGAAGGTCACGTTCAATATATAAATATCAAACTTCATTCTTCCTGTGCGACGCGTCTACATTTAAGTAAACGATTGTGACTGCCGTTAATCGGTTTGAACCTAATGTGGCAGTTTTTTTTTTTTTTATTTTATTTTTGCGTCAGATGCACATTTGTAGTGCTACATACACCTCAGAAAATTTGAAGGTATCTTTGACCAAATAAAAGTGCTAGATTTTTTTAAATATTATATATTTCCTCCAAATTTGCCGTTAATCGGCTTTTTAGCACTTTTATTTGGCACGACAAGATTTATTAAAGACACGACAAGAAGAATTCTAGTAAGGAAAAGGACATGTGACTGCAACGGGTGCGGTTCACAAGTAGGTATTAATTATTTTCTCGTAACAAATATAATAATAATAATAATGAACACTTTTTAGACGGGTCGATGGCAGAGCGGTTAGCGCGCTGGGCTACCAATCTAGTAGACGCGAGTTCGAATCCTCTATCGACAGATTTCGTTCACCTATAGCACAAGCATTTATGCTTATTTTAGGGAACGTATGAAGATGTATATTTTTAAAAAGGACATATTCATTAAAAAAAAAACTTCCTTGCATCCTGCGCAAGTTTATTTCCGTATGGCAATTTCTTTCAACTAACCAGTGTTTCCAGCCCAGAGAAGCAAAAACCCAGGACGCCCGCACAGAAACCAAGCGGCTTACCAACTGTTCCACCTACCCAGAATATGAAAACAGCATGATGTATGTTTGTAGATTAAGTAGGTGTCAAACTATTGAGTATAGATATTTTGTAGTGTTAATGATGTCGTCACTAAATTCAATTTTTATAAAAATTGATAAAAAAATAATTAAGATGTACTACTACAATATTAATATTTTTTATACCAAATGAAATTATCTAGTTGGGGTGTTTCGTCTTTTTTCGATATTTTTAAAACTAGTTGTATGACTAGTTGCATGTAACACATGAGATTCAACTGTCGATGGCGATAGTATGTGTATAGTGTAAGAATACGTAAAAATCCATGATGTCATAAATAAAAATAAATATTTGTACCATACTATAAAACCTTAAATCCAATTTACCTATTGAATATATTAAAAATTTTAATTATTAAAATGAAACACTTTGTTTGGATTCTACAATATATGTTGTACTTATGCCGATAGCTATTTCGACTTACTAGATCATTATCAAGGGACATTATCAAGACCATATCGACTTTGTTTACCAATATATACCAGGGGGCCTATACAACGTGTCATTTAAGCTAAGCGTTATATCGCTAAGCGATAGTAAATGTATGAAATTGGTCGCTATGACAACACGTGACAGCCACAAATTTCATACATTTCTATCGCTTAGCGATATAACGCTTAGCTTTAATGGCATGTTGTCTAGGGGGGCAGGACAGAAACAAAGTCGATATCGTCTTGATAACGCCCTAGTAAGGCAAAATAGCTATCGGCATAAGTACAAAATATATCGTAGAATCCAAACAAAGTGTTTCATTTTAATAATATTCAGAATGGAATTCTACCAAGTAAATATTAACAAACTTATTAAAAATTTTAATATATTCAATTAAATCGTCCCTCTGCTGACTAACTGTCGCATCTGACATTTTTTGCAAAATGGAGTTAGGACCACCAATGTGTATCTATTTATATGTTGTACTGTGCATGTTCTCACTAAAGGTCTCGACTGTATCACCTCCCGTTAACTTGGAATAGCTTAGTGATTTGTTGTCTACCAATTACTGAAAATAAAATATCACTAAGAGACCTATGTGCAAATACGATTCTAATATATGTACATATATAAGAATGATTCATATATATAAGAACACAAATAAAATATTAAAATATATTTACACCGTGTCACTGCACCGTGTGCTGGGAGAGATGAAAATATGCACGGGCAAAACACTAAAAACGCTCTCCTGAACAATTTGCATTTTGCAGATACGACTGTTAGTCAGGAGAGGGACGAAATGTATTATAAAAGAACTGTAGGTAACTTAATAAAAATAAAATAACGTTAATAAATCTCTAAATCAGAGTAAAAAAATATTGTTTTTACCTTAATCAGAGGTATGTATTTGGCACAATTCAACCACACTTTCTATTTGTACAGGTATAGAATGTAGTGATAATACCTTTGTCCAGTACTTACTTATATAGTCCAGCTGGACTGGTTCCTCTAGGAATGGTATTATGTACGTAGATTGTGTATATTATACAGTATATTTATGTAGAATAGGACGTATGTACATTGTACATAGACCACTAGGAGCTGGCAGACCAACCGCCTACTTCATCTAGTTACCTGGTGACTATGGCACGATAGAACGGTGAACATGAAGCTATTTCAGTTACGTAATCAAAGATTAACGTTAACGGAGAATACATAATTATTACCTTGCGTATTATGTATTGAGATAATCAAATTTAATATCAATTATTGAACTTAACAGTGATTTTTATAAAAAAAACTTAAATCACGGTTCTTATTTATAAAATATAATTAAATGAATAATTAAATACATGAATAAAAAATACGGTGCCACTATTTTTACGACCGGAATTGGCGGGAAAAGCGTTTTCCCGCCAAAAAGTGTCTATTTACACGACAAATTTTCTGACGTCGTCTATGATTTTAGGTCATTTATAACCATAGAAAACGCAGATAAATCAAAATACAAAAATATTTACCTTTATCATTTTTTCAATGGTCATAAAAATGCATCATGGAAACCAACTTGAAGAAAAAATAAATAATATTGGCATCTTATTACATTTACTTAATTTTATAAATCATTTTGTTCAACGAGATCTACAATTATAACAAAGTATAAACAAAGGTAAATATTTTTATAACTTGATTTATCTGCGTTTTCTGTGGTTATTTTTGGTTTTCGTCTATGGTTGAGTCGTAGCCTAAAAAATAAACAAGAAAAATATATATCAAATAAATAAATAATTCAATATAAAATTGGCTTAGTAATACATATGTACCCTCCTTATTTTTTGTTTTATATGTTTCTATAAATATTTAATTATTAATTTATAAACTTTATGTACATGTGTACAAAGGCGGGTTTATTGTCATTAGGCAGTTTCTTCCAAGCAACCCGAACAACGCGAAGTCTCTAATTTTAAGATGGTGGACAATAGTAATTATATTTATTGGTATTTAGTGAGGAATATGGAAAAAAAGGAATACAAAGTAAGAAAAATAAAGAAAAGAGAGAAAAGTAGAAAGGTTGGAGAATTGCCACATGGAACTTAAGACCGCAAAATTGTGCACTTTTTCTGTAATATGTGCGAAATGTTTATAATAAATAAATAGGATGTGGATCCGGCCTTGTGCAAAAATCCGGCCTATTATAAATTAAACGTCATACACCATAAATAATATAATTGTCGAAAAATTTATATACACAAAGCTTAAAATTGCAATTCTGTGTCCATACAGATATGTAGACAATACAGTTTGTAGCTTAAATAAATAAAAGCAAAGTACCGGCAAATAACTATAATAAATAGGTACGCACCGCACAGATACCAACCAAGCAAAAAAAAATAATGTTGCGCTCTACGCAGCCCATGTGATAGATATCTCAAGTTATTTGCCGTTTACGATAACTGAAATTTCCACATTTTTTTTAAACTTACATCAACCAACTACAAACTGAAAGACCTAGCCTTGTTATCAGTACTATAAACAATTCTTGAGAATATGCTAAACCAACGCTCATCCACGCACCAAGATATATTACCGATAGACATTGACCAAGTTCTAAGCAAATTAGATCAAATAATGAAAAAATTTGTTCTTCTCAGCCATCTCTACAGCTGTATAATATAGGCCTCCTTCAACTTTTTCCACCCTTTTCTTCTATCCTGGGCGTCCTTATACCCCTTTTATCCCGCGACTGTGAATATATCGGCAACCCGTCTTCTATGGGGTCGATGGAGTTCGCGAACTACTTCAACGCCGGAGGACGCTATAGGACACTTTTTGGTCCTGTTCATCCCCGACGCAGCCACAACGTCAGACAACACAAATATCCGCCTATCCGCGATTTCAACCACTACCCCCGAGAGTCCAACCTCAAACGTGGGGGCACCGCTCGGATCGGTAGAGGGGACAATCCCCTGAGCAAAATTGATCGAGTCGGAGGGGCTTGTCCCCACCCCTCAGTACTCGCGTTGGCGTCCGAAGGTTCCGCGGGATAACACTGGGGGCACCGGCGCGTCATCACTTGTCAGCCTTGACATTTCATTGTCAACACAAGTGGTCTCATCCGACGTCTGCACCGGCAGTGTGCCCAAACCTCACCTACATTCGGCCTAGTCCTCATTTGTTTTCCCAAGGTCTCCATTTTTTTAATTCGTGATGCCCACTGTCAGCTACCTGTCTTGTCGCGTGACCTGGCCACTACCATTCTTAAGTCTGGCATTATGGTCTATAATGTCAAGAAGATTGGTACAGTGTCTAATTTCATCATTCCGTATACTGTCCCTAAGACTTATACATATTTGTTTTTCCACAGACCTCTGTGTGCATTTTAGTCTATGTATGGTGGCGACAGTTAGGGTCATGGTTACCAAACCATATGTAATCACAGGGAGGACGAAGGCTTTGAAATGTCCGTCCGAGTTATTGTATTTGAATCGAGATTCACGTAAAATAATATGATTTATTTCATTCAACATTAAAAAGTAAGAACATTATGTAAAAACGTATCGGACCAGTTGTGAGATTTATAAAATATCTATATTTAAAAAAAAACATTCATGGTTCTAGGCCTCCTAAGTTTTGAGTTATGAATCAATAATCGAATATTTTTAATGTTCAATATACGCAATCATTGCATTTTTTCCCCGGTCGGGAGTCAATGACATATTTCGACAAATTTTGCACATTTCAATAGAGACGAGGTTGGAATTTTATAGGAGAACCAGGAACTCGAGGCAACTCGACTGCTGCTTTCATTGTTTTTACTATAAATCAATTTCTCAATAGATGGCCTTACAAAAAGGTTTCTTCGTTACTTCATAGATGGAGATGGTAAAAACAGCTTATTTTCAAACGATCTGTTTCTCATTATTTAAATATATAGAACATTCAAAATTGCATTGATAAGGGAACTCAATAAGAAGGCATAATTAGTGAACGTTGCGCAAGTGCATAAAGTGATCACGTAAACCAGCAATTATTTTTCAAGCAATTCTCTAGGCTAGAAACACTGGTGGGTTGGGATCGAAAAATGCAGTTTAGCAATATTCTCGCCGCTTGTAACAACGGGGAAATGATCATTCATTTATACCAGTGATTTCCAAAGTGGTCTATATCGACCCCCAGGGGTCTATGACAACCTGCAAGGGGTCTACGTCAGCGAAAAAAAAATCTGGGGGTCCATGAAATGAAAATGGGGGTCCACGATAGTGGATCTCAACCTACATTGATAGTTCTTACCTATCGAATAACAATTTGTTATTATTATTCTTCTTCTCTTCTTCTTTGGCTGGTTCTCTTCCCAGTTCATCTGGGGTCGGCCCTCCTGGTACGCAGTCTCCACGTCTTTCTGTCATGTGTCATCTCACTGGTCAGCTGGTCCTTCCTCAGATCTCTCTCAATACTCGTCCACCAGGTGGCCTGTGGACGGCCTCTAGCTCTGGGTGGTGTGGGAATATTAATACCACCCTGTCTCCCCTTCTATTTACATGCCCATACCATCGGAGTCTGTTTTCTTTCATTTTCTCCGGGATGGGCGCGTACCCAAAGCTACCACGAATATATTCGTTTCTAATTTTGTCCATTATAGTGACACCCGCGGACCATCTCAGCATTTTCATTTCGGCTGTATGTAGTTTATGTTCGTGCATTTTTTTGTAGTCCAGCACTCCGAGCCGTAGAGCATAGCCGGGCGAACAGCCGTTTTGTATATTTTTCCTTTGGTCTTTATCGGCATTTTTGGGTCGCACAATACTCCTTTTTATATACTCCTTATATACCTTTTTATATACTTTTTAATACTCCTTAATTTGTTATTATTATTCGTTGTATATTATTTTATTTTAACATTTTTTGTCATGTTACTTTCAAGTTCCATCATACCAAAACCTTTGATATCATTCATAACATACCCCTTCTCACATTCATTTATAATGGCTGTACGCCTATGCCTGCCATAAAATCTAAGACCATACAATTTAAATTTGACTTTGATTTTTGTCGGCCTTCGTGGTTCAGTTGGCAAGGTATTTGACTGCTGATACAAAGGTCCCGGGCTCGATTCCCGGTGGAGACACAGTTTTTAATTGTGTTTTCAGTCTGGATCTGTGAAACGATTAATATCGTAAGTCTCCAGAATGTGGCAACTTGTTATTGGGTGCGTGTTAAATAAATATTTGTTAGTTGCCCGAGAAGCATAATATCAGGTAAGTAGGGGTTCTATCAAAAATCGAAAAACATGGCAAGGGGCCTAAGACACAAAAATGTTTGGGAACCTCTGCATTATAAATCCCCCAAACGAAAGAAAAATAAATTAAAAATTAAACTGTCCAACGTGCTCTTCCGCCCGGTTAAACATTTAAATTTGAGATGAATCTAATGGAACGACCGCTCCGTGGCGTGAGGCATAACATTAACAAGGTACTAAGCGAAGGTATTAGTCGCCGGCATTACATTAGGAAGGTACCAAGTGAAGGTACGTAATATAATATAATTTCATTAGTTATTCAAGGAATTCATTCATTTGAATATTATCTCTCTTTCTTTACTTACATCCAATGGAAGTAACATCACAATTGTATTTTGTTTAACGGAATTATGTATGTGGGTACCTATATAAAATGTACAACGTTGTTTAAACAATGCGATAGCTTCAGCGTTACGTTACCATATCAGGTACAATAGGTACAGTGAGTATAATGAGCAAATTGAACATGTTCAAAGAAAATTTTGTTAAATATCTACCTATCGTAATATTGAATATTTATCTACCTTTCTTTACAAAACTACGAATGTTGACAAAAAGAGTGCAGAGATAGATTTCGAATACGATAGAGCTAGAAAGGTATACACTTTGATTCTCACCATAGTGCCTATATCCATTCGTACCATCACGGCATATAATATCACAATGTGGGGTAACTAGCGATAGGTGTGAGAGTGTGCGTTATCTTTAAAGCACAACACATCCCCACACACCTGTCTCGTCTCACATAAAAATACAGTAAGTACAATCAGAATGTGTGGTGAACGTGAACCTCATTACTGTATTTACCTAATTCTTGTATTTTAACAAATATATCGCATTTATTATCAAATAGGTATATTGAGTACCTCTCAGAACCTAACCAACATAATATTCATCTACTTCATTATATTTTCAACGCTCATTCATTTTTTATATAAAAAATTAATAGGTATGTCCTTGTTAAACAATTACATATACATCTTCCTACATTCCCTAAAATAAGCATAATGCTTGTGCTATAGGTGAATGAAATCGGTCGAGGCAGGATTCGAGCTCGCGACCACAGGATTACTAGCCCAGCATGCTAACCGCTCTGCCATCGACCCTATTTACATCAATTTTTATTTTTATGCTAATTCTCAATATGGGTATAAAAAATATGTGCGATATAAAGAAATATTTCAACTAGGTATATTCATGTAGGTAGGTACCTATATCAAAATAGAAGTAAAACAATGTAGATTTAATACAAGTCCAAAAAATATGTGCGATATTAAGAAATATTTCAACTAGGTATATTCATGTAGGTAGGTACCTATATCAAAATAGAAGTAAAACAATGTAGATTTAATACAAGTCCAAAAAATATGTGCGATATTAAGAAATATTTCAACTAGGTATATTCATGTAGGTAGGTACCTATATCAAAATAGAAGTAAAACAATGTAGATTTAATACAAGTCCAAAAAATATGTGCGATATTAAGAAATATTTCAACTAGGTATATTCATGTAGGTAGGTACCTATATCAAAATAGAAGTAAAACAATGTAGATTTAATACAAGTCCAAAAAATATGTGCGATATTAAGAAATATTTCAACTAGGTATATTCATGTAGGTAGGTACCTATATCAAAATAGAAGTAAAACAATGTAGATTTAATACAAGTCCAAAAAATATGTGCGATATTAAGAAATATTTCAACTAGGTATATTCATGTAGGTAGGTACCTATATCAAAATAGAAGTAAAACAATGTAGATTTAATACAAGTCCAAAAAATATGTGCGATATTAAGAAATATTTCAACTAGGTATATTCATGTAGGTAGGTACCTATATCAAAATAGAAGTAAAACAATGTAGATTTAATACAAGTCCAAAAAATATGTGCGATATAAAGAAATATTTCAACTAGGTATATTCATGTAGGTTGGTACCTATATCAAAATAGAAGTAAAACAATGTAGATTTAATACAAGTCCAAAAAATATGTGCGATATTAAGAAATATTTCAACTAGGTATATTCATGTAGGTAGGTACCTATATCAAAATAGAAGTAAAACAATGTAGATTTAATACAAGTCCAAAAAATATGTGCGATATTAAGAAATATTTCAACTAGGTATATTCATGTAGGTAGGTACCTATATCAAAATAGAAGTAAAACAATGTAGATTTAATACAAGTCCAAAAAATATGTGCGATATTAAGAAATATTTCAACTAGGTATATTCATGTAGGTAGGTACCTATATCAAAATAGAAGTAAAACAATGTAGATTTAATACAAGTCCAAAAAATATGTGCGATATTAAGAAATATTTCAACTAGGTATATTCATGTAGGTAGGTACCTATATCAAAATAGAAGTAAAACAATGTAGATTTAATACAAGTCCAAAAAATATGTGCGATATAAAGAAATATTTCAACTAGGTATATTCATGTAGGTAGGTACCTATATCAAAATAGAAGTAAAACAATTTAGATTTAATACAAGTCCAAAAAATATGTGCGATATAAAGAAATATTTCAACTAGGTATATTCATGTAGGTAGGTACCTATATCAAAATAGAAGTAAAACAATTTAGATTTAATACAAGTCCAAAAAATATGTGCGATATAAAGAAATATTTCAACATAAAATATTTAAACAATATAAACTATTATTTAAACAATGTAACTGACAACATAAAAAATGTAACAGGCAGCATAAATAAATGTTACAGGCAGCATAAATAAATGCAACAGACGACATAAAAAATGTAACAGATAACATAAAAAAAATATAATATACGACATAAAAAATGTAACAAACAACATAAAAAATTGTAATAGATAAGAAATTGTAATAGACAACATAAAAAAATTATAAGTACAATAAAAAAATGGAACAGACTATGTAAATATAGTCTTTTATATTCTTTTTGTTTATACTAGATGTAAAAAACTGTACTCATTTCTTACATCTATGTACATAAAATATACATAAAAAAATAATAGAGAACACAAAAAATATAAAGGACAATTAAAAAAGTAACAGACAGAATAAAAAAATATGACAGACAAGATAAAAAATGCAACAGACAACGTAAAAAATATAATACGAGCCTTTCTTACGGAATAAACACGATGGCGTTAGTATGACCTCGGACAATCCCTTGTTTCACGAAGACTTCCGACTGCCTCCGAGGATATAATATGTACATAACTATGGCTGGGTTATTTCAACAAAAGTATCAGTAATAGTATAGTCAAAATACTTTGTTATCTTAAAAATTTTCAAAATTGAATCGTGTAACGGCATTAGATTCAATGAAACAACCAAAAGTTTTGAACAATTTTATGAAATCAAAGTATTTTTTTTTTTTACTCTAATTTTTGTTAGAGATACACAGCCGTGTATATGTGCTAGGCTAAACCATATACCTACCACAAGGATGAATAGAACTAAAATTCCTATAACGTTACCAATGGAATAGGAAGGATCTTGAGTTAAGGAAAAATTGGCACGATCATGTCAACAATATTTTGAAAGAAGGAAACGTTAGAACCTCAGATAATAGACGAGCATGTATAAATATGAGGCTAAGACGGAAGTATATGGCACTCGGTTCTATCTGCCTACCCCAATAACCGAACGCCAGACTCCTCTCTCTAAACATACATTTCTCGCTTCGTTCACGTCCATGCATCATCTTGCTTCAAACGTCTCCACCTTTAAAATTATATAATTCCATCCTGTGTCAACTTGGCCGACATCTACTTTTCGTTCCTCTTTTATCAGTCTTATATACTTTCTTGTCAGATGGTCATCGCTTATTCTTTATATGTGGCCAAACCACCATAGGGCATTTATGTATTCACGATATCTCTTTCAATCATACATTCTTGTTTAATATTCTCATTTGTCATTCTATCATACATCGTTATAATGCGTCTTCTGCCACGTCCATGTCTCACTAGCATACATTTGACACCATTGTATACTTTGCTTGCCTCAAAATAATTGGGTGAGCCATTATAGATCTTAATGCACCATTCACTCTATTACCTGCCGTTACTCTCCTTTCAATATCTTTTCCCAGTTTCCTATCACGCTGAAACATGCTTCCTTAGTGTAAATATTACTCCACATGTTTTAATTGTGCATTCTCCACTCGCATCTCGCAATTCATGCGTTTGTCGCTCTTCTCAAATACTATGTATGGTAATAAATAAATTTAAAAAAGATTTCAACCGTTGGCCTCTCATGGACTCCCACTTCGGTCTAGAGAAGAAACAACCCTTGCCATATCCCACCTCACTACACAGAATACTATTCATCTTCCTTCACTATTCATGCTGCCCGACTGTGGAACAATTTAGCATTTTATATAAGAACTGCCACATCACTTTCAATTTTCAAATCTCGTCTTAAATGGTCACTCTTCCTCTCAATTCCATAACGAACATATATCCCAATTTCACTTTCCACCCCTTTTGATCGCTCCTCATCCTCTCCCTTCCCTTTCTGATTTTCCTCTCCTTTCTGAATTTGTGTAATTTCTCACTTATTGTTTTGCTGTCTTATACTGGTTGTGTTATTATGTATAGGTATGCCGAAACTAAGTTATGTACTTTTGATCTCAGATGGTTGAATGGAATAAATTGCCTCCAGGCAATAAGTCCGCCATTTGTACTATGTAATTTTATGTATGTACAAAGAAGTGTTAGGTATATGAAGAAATAAAATAAATAAATAAATGACGTTAATCGTGGTTGCAGTGTGGCCAAGGAAGTCTATCCCGGATATGAAAGACAGTCCACCAACGACATTCGCTCAACTGTTCTCTTAACACGGGAAATTATTTTAAACACTCCAAACTAACGATTCACGCTTATCTAATATCGCAGAGTATAGATGGCGCTAGTGATCCTCTATTTTCACAACTTAGTGCCAGTGAGAAATGAATAAAGTTTATTACTGTCATCGCCAGATGTCACTGAGAGAAAATATATAGTTATCGCTAATCATCTAGAAAAATCACATTGTGAGCATGTATAATAATTATAAATTAATGTTTTTTTTTATGTTAATATATATTTCGTTATTGTCTTTTTGATGTTTTTATTGTGATTTGAGTAGGTACAAATTTTAATGTTCTTCTTCTTCTTTTATTAAGCCCAGGGCCTGTTTTATGCTGCATTTTCAGCCTCCTGTAATGTGGACTGCCAACTATCTCGCCATCTTTTTGGTCGAGACCCCTCCGGTACGTTGTCTCGGGTTATCTTTGGTATTCTATCTTCGGACATGCGGCTGACGTGTTCGTTCCAGTACCTTCTTCTTTGGCGCCCCCATCTTACGAAGTCTTCAGCTTCGCAGATTCTTCGGGTCTCTGTATTTCTGACTCCATCACGAAGACTTTTGCCAGCTATACATCGCAGTATTTTCATTTCGCTGGTGCGCAGGAGTTGTTTAGTACGTACGGTATCAGCTCTGGATTCAATGGCGTATGTTAGTATAGGTATGACGCATGTTTTGTATGTAGATCCCCATTTTGCCATTTTGAATTTTAATGTGTTTGTTGTAAAAGGCTATTTTAGCCGCATATAATTTTTTTTTTTTTTTAAAGAATGAATATGTCCTTGTATAACAAGTACATATACATCCTTATACATTCCCTAAACTAAGCATAAATGCTTGTACTATAGGTGAATGGAAATCGGTCGTGGCAGGATTCGAACTCGCGACCTCTGGGTTGCTAGCCCAGCGCGCTAACCGCTCTGCCACCATCCATCTGTCTATAATATATTCATTCATTCATTCATACCGTCACGGCATATCCCACAATGCGGGTAACCAGCTACAAGAGGCGGATGGGGTTTCCTCAGAAAAGAAAGCACGACACGAGCGTGTATCCCGAAACACCAGTATCGTCTCACTAAATAAGCACTACATTCATAATGTGTTGTGTTGCCTATTGTAGCTATTGTATTGACATCCGAAATGATGATAATATAAAAGAGTGGAAGCACTATTCTAAGCCGGTGCCTCGCAGCTATATATAATAAATAAATAAATAAGTAAAATGTGCTTTACACTTCTCTCTAGACTGTCTGTTTTGTTTGACACTTCTGAATGTAGCAGTAAAAGCCGAAATTTCATTAGTATTCCGAGTTTGATCTCAATCTTTGTTTGGATTCCGTGTTAGTATAATAAAAACAGGCCCTTTCTGTTTTCGAAGCCTCTCCGTCAGAGCTGGATCTATATTTTTCGGTGCCCAGCGCATTAATTAAAAAAGCTCTCCTTTTTCTTTATGAAGTTATCAATATATTTTTAATAATAAATATAAGAACATTAACTATTATTAATTTATTGATATAGGGAGTAAATATGATGTAAATACCCCCTATTCAGTAACTATTGTAACTAAAATAGGAACTTTCTAAAATTGTAGATTTTAGATTTTCGGTCTTATTTCAGCGTTATAAATATCAACTTGGGCTAAATGGGACAGGAACGTACCTATTTTGGCCGTAACGTTCTTAAAAAGTTACTGAATCAGACGTAGTATCATGAATAATTATGAAATTTCATAATTATTTAAAATACGTATAATTAAGTAACTTTTTAAGAACGTTCCGGCCAAAATAGGTACTTTCCTATTCCATTTAGTCCAAGTTGATATTTTATAATAACGCTGAAATAAGACCGTAAATCTAAAATCTACAATTTTAGTACGTTCCTATTTTAGTTACAATAGTTACTGAATAGTGGATAATGTGTATGTATGTGTGTAAGTATCATGCATGTATAAGTAGGTATATTAGTGTGTACCTACATGTGTGTGTGTGTGTATATATGTATGTATATTCTTACAATTTCTTTTTATTATGTTCATTTTTATTCTTATATTTATAGTTGTAAACATGTTTATAATTTTATTTCCTTTCCTTCCCCCTTCACATTAATTTTTTGTTATAAATTATAAGGCAACATGTAATTGGGGCACTACATTATGTTAATTAAGGTTATATTATCTAGTTAGGTACCTACTGTAGATTTTTTTATTTTTTGGAAACAAAAATGAATATGTCCTTGTTAAACAAGTACATATACATCTTCCTACGTTCCCTAAAATAAGCATAAATGTTTGTGCTATAGGTGAACGAAATCTTTCGAGGCAGGATTCGAACTCGCGACCACTGGATTACTAACCCAATGCGCTAACCGCTCTGCCATCGACCCATCTATTAAGTAGTTGTACCTGTTTGTTGTAAAATAAATAAAACAATAAAAAAATTGTGTACTATAGGTATGTATGTATTGATAAACGAAATCGGCCGAGTCGAGATTTGAACCTGCATCCACTGGATAATTATATTATTTATTTGCACAACTGCTTGCAAACACTTGTGACACTTGTTCTTTTCTAATATATCGAATTTAGTGTTTGTATCGATCAACATTTAATTTAGTAAAATTCTCCTCAGCATCTTTATTCATTTTATTATTTTTTATTTTATAAAAAATAATAAAATTAATAATTTATATGATAAATAAAATAATAAAATAAAAATAATAAATTTCTTCGACAGATATCCAGTTTACAATTTTCATAAAAAGAAAACATTATTGGTTATTATTATGAGTGCTGGACGTCCAATTATGGATGCACACAAAATTACATGAGCTCATATTCAATCACACACGTAAGTTACATAAATAAGAGAAAAAAGGTTACAAAGGTTAAGTAAGAAAAAGAAAAAAAATGTTACATAAGTTAAGCAAAAAAAATTAAGTTACATAAGTTGTAAAAGTTACACAAGTTTCATAAGTCGAAGTAATAATAATAATAAACACTTCCTTGCACCCTGCGCAAGTGGCGAGTTTATTGCCGCATGGCAATTTTTTCCAACTAACCAGTGTTTCCAGCCCAGAGAAGCAATATTTGCGTGAGAAATAAATTTAAATAAATTTCTCCTCTGCTGGAAATCGAACCCAGGACGCCCGCACATAAACCAAACGGCTTACCAACTGTGCCACGGCGGTCGATGAAGTTAGTTAAGAAGTAAAAAAAAAATACCTACATAAGTTAGAGAAAAGACAATTTCGAGCTGATTAAAATCAAATAGCATATATAAATAGTACTGAGACCTTAAATCATTATAGGTACTTTAAGTATGTATTTTATAGGTACTTTAAGTATGTATTTTATAGGTATTTTCTTTAGTATTGTTGGCGTTGCACTTCCATATTCCATTATTAAATGACAAATAGCTTAGTTTATATTTTTCAAATATTTTATGGTAATATGTAATTTCTGACTGATTTGAAGAAGTATATTAATCTGTTCATTTTAGTTGGAATTACATCTGTTCATTTTAGTTTTTAAAATTCGAATTCATGTTTTCCTCAGCAGATTGCAAACCCTCTTCAAATCCGCAAATCTTAATGCCTGGTAGTTGAGCAATGAATATTGAATAATGAATATTGTAATAATTTTTCATTTATAATATAACAATCAAGTCGGCTATTTAATCTGGGTTTGCCATTTGTGGAATGGACGGTCATTTATTTGTGATTTATTTTGAAATCCGAACATACACAGAGGGCAGATCTATGGAGTTTTTTGGCTTTTGTTTTTTTCTGCTATAAAACGTCACATGAAGTTTCGTCAGCCGACTTATGCGGGTTGGATTTTGCGACTCACATGTGTATCGCGTATTTTTGGTGTTGTGTGATGTTTGTGACCAGATCCTGCTCTGTCACACTATTGCTGATCTTACCCCTTTCCCGTGAGCAAGATTAGTTGAACGTCGGACCTGTTCCTGAGAAGATAGAAAGATACGTCCCAAATGACTGTCTATAGTCTATATTAACAGGTGGAATAACAGATCTCGATTTGTAGTAGACTTGCTCACAATAATAATTTTAGTTTGGGGTAATTGAGCTCCAAACCCACGGACAGCGGGATATCTACACGCCTGCTCGTCCACCTGGTGTTTCCTACTTAGCCATGTTATAAAAATACAAAGTTTGTCTCCCTGATCAAGAAGAAACAATGATTTTCTATGTAGTGAAGACTTTAACGCCATCGCTTGCACCATTTAAACCAATAGTGGACCCGACCCTGATCTCAATCTACTTTAGCACTTCTCAAAATATTCTCCAAGAAATATCTCATGCTTCTCGTGACAAGAATCCATCTATCGGTGTTTTTCGTCAATCATTTTATTTTAAATCGAACAGAGGTGATAAATGGATGAAGTATTTTGAAAGCTTTTAAGGGGGAGGATTTTTAAAGTTTTTTTTTTTTTTTATTTTTCGAAAGCTGGCGGGTGACGATGGATAATACTGACGAAATACACATAAAAATTTTAAGTGTGTTTCATCAGTAACATCTCCAATATTCAAATTCGATATAAACTTTGATGATGAAAACAGCGTTGAAACGAGTGGGTTTTGACATACATTAAATTTTCTGCTACACAATTTATGAATCATTTTTTTCAATCTAAAAAATAGGAGAACATGAGACAATCAAATACTTCTCAAGATAGAATAGTGTAGGGTTCGGAATTCGGAAACGACGTGATACCGTGTATTTATTTTTTTATTTATTCATCAAAAATTGTGTTTTCAAAATATTACAGTAACTATGTCTAAAGCGTTAAAAAGTTAAAGCGTTATTGCGCATATATTGTTTAAATAAATCATTTAAACAATATATGCGCAATGCCAAAAAATGTACAAAGTTTGTGACAGATGCACTAAATAAATTATCGGCCTTCGTGGCTCAGTTGGTTAGGAATTTGACTTCTGATCCAAAGGTCCCGAGTCGAAAGGTCGATTCCCGGTGGAGACACAATTTTTAATTGTATTTTCAGACTGGATCTGTAAGACGATTAATATCGTAAATCTCCAGAATGTGGCAACTTGTTATTGGATGTGTGTTAAATTGATGTTTGACATAGTACCTGTTAGTTGCCCGAGAAGCAATATAAAAATATACGAGTGAGTTGTGGCCAACACTAAACTCTCCACACCATAGTAAGCGTTCATTTTTTCTTATTGAAATGTTGACAATCACAACATGGTAAACAATGCTTATGTTGTATGAAATATTTTATTCATTCTAAATTTTACTACCAGGAATATAAATTTTCTAACGATAGTATATTTTCATATTAAGATTAATGCAGCATGGTGAGGAATGCTTATGTGGAGAGTCATAAAAATAATAAAACACTTTTTGGCACCCTGCGCAAGTTGCGAGTTTATTGCCGTATGGCAATTTCTTCCAACTAACCACTGTTTCCAGCCCATAGAAGCGATATTTGCGTGAGAAATAAATTTAAATTAATTTCTGCTCTGCTGGGGATCGAACCCAGGAATGCCGCACAGAAACCAAACGGCTTACCAACTGTGCCAAGGCGGTCGGCTAACAATAAATTCATAATTTTCTCAAAAAACTATCTTCATATCGAGATTGATATAAGATTCCACAGAAAACGCCTGCTTCCAAATGCCATTAAAAGTCAAATACAATTATAAATTAAAGAAAAGTAGTACTGAGAAATAAATAATATAGGTTCATCACTAAAGAAAATATAAAAAATACTACCTAATTGTACTACATTTAATATTATCATTAACGTTCATATTTTTAAAGCAATGTTTTTTCTAGACGTTGTTCTATCAAACACTGTAAATATGTACAAATTGTTAAGCCAACGCTGATTTTTTTAAAAGGATCGGTTAGGAATATAATTTTAAGGGTTAAATACTAAGTTTTTTTGTTCGGTTTTGTATTTCAGTGTTGGTAACAAAGTAAAACAAAATGATAAAATGTAATTAAAAAATTGGAATAAATACATACACAATATAACGGAAACAATAGTTTTGCAAGAAAGAAGAAGAAATAATTATATTAATCTTAAGAAAGAACAGAATAATATATACAAAATCCCATAGTTTGATTGAAAATACGAACAATAAGATCAAAAATGTACAAATTGGTAGTGTAATGAGTTCGGAGCTCCCGCCCCAAGATACAAACGAAAGCTTTGGACCTATTACAATGGTGCCGTGACCAGGATCGTTGCAAACAATACGATGTTACATAAATTATCTTTAAACAAAAAAAAATAAAAATCAGTCTCAATATCTTTACGTTTTGTTGTTGAGTTAAATTTGTGGGTCAGGGATATTTCATTCGTCGGCTTTCTTTTTAGCTTCTTCGTGAGCAGCGAGATGAGCAGCTCTTGCGGCGGCCACTTCTGGAGTCTCCGACGGAGCTATCGGTAGGACAGGGGCTGGTGCGTCAATGGACTTTGGACCCTCCGGGAGGTTGGAGGCTGCGACTCTAAATCCGAGGGCGTCGGCGATATAGTTCACTGCCTGAATCTGGCCGTGGGCGTCGAGGTAGGAATAACCACCGGTGGTGATCCCATGCGCTGAGCGAGACTCGGCTTTAGCTGACAGTCCATCGTTGTAACCGTAGGTGTACTGTCCTAAATTGTCCTGAACCTGGTATTGGCTGGAGATAATCGGGGAATACAAGAAAGCGTACGGCGAAACGATCGATCTGCGTCTACGAGAGTGTTCAGCAGCAGCTTTGGCTTCTTCGTAAGCTTTAAAATGGGCGATCTTGGCCGCTTTGACTTCTTCCGTGTCTTCTACTACCGGTTTGATTTCATCGGGCTTAGGTTCGTCGACTGTAGGTTTGGGCTCTTCTGGCGCTGGTTTAGCTTCTTCTTCGGTTGGTTTTGGTTCTTCGACGGCTGGTTTGGGTTCTTCTGGGAAGATTGGAATAACGGGTGCTACTGGAGCTATAAGTGGAGCGACAATGTGGGGCGCTTGTTGAGGAAGATTGGTTGCTGCTACTCTGAATCCGTGGATCGGATCACTGACATAGCTGACCGTTTGAACGAGGTTGTTGGCGTCGACGTAGGAGTATCCACCTTGAGTTATCCCATCAGCGGTCCTGATTTCTTGTTTAGATGAGGGTCCTCCAAAATATCCATAGGAATACTGACCAAATTGGTCCTGGGAGTGGTAATGAGAGACAGCTGGAATAAAGGCCACTAAAGAAGCCTGGGCCACCGTCAGCACGCAGCAAAGAGAAACCTATAATAATGACGAATGAATTAGATAATTTGCATATAGATTTTACAACCTACATGTAGATTTTAAAGATGTTTAGACGTATTTTTTTTTTGTAAACTGAAATGGCGTAACATCACAGCTCATAGCTCCATAATAAGCATTTTATTGCAGTACTTAAAAATGTTAACTTTATTTTTTCCGTCGTCTATTCTTAAAGTCCTGCAAAGAGTCATCAAGTAATTAATTAGGTATATGCCTACTGTAAAGTAATTAATACAAAGTGCCAACTACGTTGCAGGTATGCAAATATAATATCTATTAATGAAGGTATGTACATTTGAGTGTCCGCAGTTTGCAATCCTGCCGCTATTTTGTATTTATTTTCTGGTTTGTACCTCCTTTATCCTGATTAAAGTTAAATCGTTTCCGCTTGTATACCGGTACAATTAATAACCCATGTGGGATTAAGGACACCACTAGCCTTAGCGCTATCTCTGGGAATTGTATCACCTCAACAGTACGACAACGATTAAATTCACACTTAAAAATCACAACCTGGTATCACAATTGTTAGTACTCTAAAAGTAATTAAGAAATGATACGGTATCACTTATGAATAGAAAAATTTGAACAGTTGTCATAATAACGTATCTAGGAATTTTTTTATCAAACCATAAATTGGAGCAAAAGATTGTGATTGTATTTCATGTGATTCACTTGTTTTACAATGACAACAAAAAATAGATTACCCAACTAGGAAACCCTGTTCTAGGACTAGCAGTATAACTGACGTGACACCAGGACGCAGCCCTAGCGGTGAAGAAAAAGCCGATTGCCATACGCAAAGAAAGTATGTAAGTATACATTTTTTAAGAACTATGTGATAGGTTCCGTTCTATGTTAAATAGGCATACTATCACAATACTCTGCAGTCATAACCACTACTTCAATAAACATCATAGCAGACACACTATTTAGTTCAAAAATGCCCGTCTTTATTGGTACCTGTCATCAATCCAATCTCCGACACGATTTAACATGTCAAAACCATATAAAAGAGACTACTAATTCAACTCCGTCGATCTTGTCAGGGTCATTGATGTAGTTGAAATGACTCGCATGCTCCCAAATCATTTTCCAACTGTCGATTCGTTCGAGAGAATGAAATTCTCTTGAAGGAAGAGGCAGTTTAAATCCAAGACGCGTGTATGAAGGAACATTTTGTATGGCGTAGTGGACTTTTTGCATGCTAAAAACACCAACTTAGAGGCTTCGCAGCATATATATTCCCCATGCATGGATTTACTTAGAATTTGGAGTAGAACATTTTATGTGAGCTTTGTGTGTCTGTGTGTGTATGTGTGTCTGCCCCCCCCCTTATAAATTTTGATCCGCTCAATTTACAGAGCCTAATCTCCAAACATACATACATACCATCATGCTGTTTTTATATTCTGGGTAGGATCAAAGGAATGACCTCCATACTGTCCTATCTTGACATACATACCAAGGTACATGTGTTGTATAGAAATTTGGATTTATGGGTTTAGAGTTTGGTACTTATTCTTCAACTATATATACTATCGCTTTCGACAGTTGGATCTCATGTGTTACATGCAACTAGTTTTGTGTATTACTCAAAGAGCATCGCAAATATGATACGAGATAGTTACAAATTTTATTAAATGTAGTTGTAGTAAAGGTTTCAAATCATTGTGATATGTCGTACGATATCACAGGGTAGATATCACGTACTCGAAATAGTTCGCGCTTACTCTCCAGAAACCAGTATGTTATATAACTATTTTTCATAGCAAGATTACATTATTGTACAGAGGTTTGGCATATTATTATACTCACTGAAAAAATATTTCAAGACGTTTTTTTTTCTTCGTAAAAACACATCTCTATTTTAAGTCCCATATAATTTAAAAACAATATTAATTAATGAAAAATGAGTGGTGATTTTAATAATCATACATTAATTTGTCGAGCTTGTGCCTCAGTTGGCCGGATATTTTGATCCTGAGCCAAAGGTATCGCGTTCGATTCCCGGTGGAGACAAAGTTTTTAATTGTGTTATCAGACTACATCTGCGAGACGATAAACATCGTTAATCTCCAGAATGTGGGACCTTGTCATTGGGTGCTTGTCAAATAAACTTTCAAGTTACTTGAGAAACAACATATAGGTATTCAATTATTTAAAAAACCTGTTTTGAAATAAAAA